>CM076574.1:1278644347-1279057947 GCA_034641835.2 Pinus albicaulis | reverse complement strand
TGAGCATTGTAAATATCCTACAATTAGTAAAATGAAGGATTAGAATCATTTTGAAGCAAAAAATTTGGGTAATTTAGGAGGAAAATGTGTTTTTAAATTTGTTACGGCACTCCCACACTTTACGCAAAGGGACAGTGCGTAGCTCCGCACGGGCTCTGTGTTAAAAGTGCGAGGCCCCAACATTTTCCTTTGTAGGAAAATGTCGGGGTCCGCAGGTACCCAATGTCTTACCTACGGAACCTCGAGGGAAAAATTTTCAACCTATTTTCCTTCCAAAAATGAAATTTTGACCCTAATTTAAAAAATTGGACGGACGAAAAGCAAGAGCAAGAGGTTTTGGATTACCTGAAGCAGATGGTTTTTTATTCCGACAGTCAGTTTTTCCAGAATATTCTGCGAAGCGTTTTTTACCAAAAGCTCTAAAATCTTCACTCCAAACTCAAATGGTGAAAATGAACTTGAAAAACTCCTTTTTATAAGTTTTTTAGAATAAATGAATTTTAAATTTGTTTATTTTTCACTTTAAAAAGTCGGTTTTTCAAAATATTTTTTATTATTGAAACAGGTATGTTTAATTTTTTGAGTTTTTGTGCAGAATAACGGATTTTTCAGGAAAAATGGTCATTTTTGACGAAGAGTAAACTTTTATCACTTTTTTGGGCTCTTTAAAAAATTTACGAAAAATCGAAACCATGGAATCCTCTTTTAAGCCCTTTTCAGACTCTCTAAAAATGAAAAGATTGTCGAGTACTTGACTATTCGAACTCGTTAAAGTAAATGAACGGTCGTCCCTTCAGTATAAGTTTACCCCTTTTCCAGACTGAAATGGACTATTTGCGAAAAAGGTATACGTTGACTAATCATGGTCAATAGAGTTCGACCTTGCATCATTTTATCCTTTTTTGGGCCTGAGAGACTAAATTTACGAAAAAGCACACCCATGGAGTTTTCTTAAGTTTTTTCTTCTGACTCCCTAAAAATGAAAAAAACCAAGTTTCTCCTATACTGGACCCATTAAAATTTAACAGTAAAGCACATGTCGATTGCAAACAGGAACGAACCACTCCTTATTAGGGTTCGATTTTAAACTAAGTTGGAATCATCCGAAGGATGAGCTTATAAACAAGAAAATGTTATCCTCCTCAAGCTTGTCAAAAATAAAGAGGTACTTGCTAGAAATGGTGGGGTAAAAGAGAGAAAACAGATTCAGTTGCTACACTTTGATTTGTAAAAGCATTAAACCACTCTTGAACACGACACTTTTTGTCATATTTCTACCTGGGTCGGGAAATCCTTTGCCTATTAATTAATCAAACCACATTGAAGGTCTTCAATCAGATTCTGGGTATTAGCTTAGGGAAACCATCACCAAACCATCTGCAGTGTCGTTATGTGTTCAAGAGGATAAACAAACAAACCATTCATCTGCAAACATTTGTTTCCATTCACGTTGACCATCCCTGAGTCAGCCCTTGCAAAACATTTCTTCAAAATTTGATCTATAGTTTCGTGTCATGAGCTTGCTTACGGTGGATCACTTTTTATCTATGACAAATCATCATCTAGGAAGTTGATCTAGAATCCTTCAGTACCTTGAAATCTACATGCCTTAATGGCAGATTTCTCTCCTTCGACAACAGGTTGTATCATTGACCTTCGATTGAACGATTTCGTGAAATGTTCAACTTCAAATCACTTATTCACATTTCATGGATTGTACTGAGTACTTTGAGATCCATTGTCATTATTGGTGGTTTCTCTCACACTTGTTAATAGTTCACATCATTGACTAGTAATCAAGTGGTTTCTACCATGTTCGACTTCAACACATTTAATCACATGGATAGAATCGTACTAGTTCGGGAAGAAAAAATCAAAACCCTGGATCTATTTTCCACCGTCTAGGCTGCGAGGAGTTTTATTATTCATTATGCAGTAGACTATTCATTACATATGGCTGCGCCCATGCTGTGTCTACACTATTGATGTAATATTAAAATCATTTCTGTATCGAAACAAGTTTAGTTAGTTTTGATCTGAGTATGGGAATGCCTATCTCAGCGATGATATATATGTGTGTGTGTGTGTGTGTGTGTGTGTGTGTGTGTGTTGCATTGAATGTTTTTACAGGGTTCCGACTAGGGTGTCCATAGGCTAATCCTTGAAATGATAAAGCACATCACTCTTCGAATACTCTCAGACTTTGCACTTTAGGGGGGAATTTGTTACACTGAAATTTGTCACCATGAAATTTTAGTACTCCCTTAGAATACTACAATACCAAAGTTCCTAAATTCAAGCCTTTAAATTAAGAGAAAAGCTCATAAAAGTCTTAAAACTCTTGTACCGCATTTTCTCTTACTATTTCCTGTGGTTCCATACCTTTTGGCTATAAATCATGCGTAGCCAAACACACTTTCTGTTTATTAAGGGTGCGGACCCTTGTAAAAGATAAGAAAAGGTGCAAGTAAAATCTAGAAGCTCAGTTTGAGTCATTTTTGGAAGCTTCTAGAAACATTCCTGCGGTGGAAAGCTTGCTCTTTTCAATTTCATGCATCCCATCCATTAAGGAGCTAACCCCTTGATGTAAGGAACTAATCGCTTTGAAGGAGGATTCTATCCCTTCTTGTATGGAGCTGTAACTTCCTCTCTTTCACTATAAAAAGAGGCATAGGGCAGCCTCAAAGGGTTACAATTGATGGGTTAAATTTGTAATATTGTTGGAGGTGAAATGTTGTTGAAACTCAGACCCTTTTAGCTGATATTTTATGTGGGAAAGAATACATACCTGTATGTATCTCGGTTGGAAGAGTTTAAGGCTTGTCATAGTAAAGGAAACGCTTGTTCTGGACCCGAGGAAGGCCTTTATGACATCAAGGCAGACACAGTTGTAAGGCTCTTCTTATTTAAGTTAATACAAATAAGTCTGTTTTTCTCAATAAGATGTCAATTGATTGGTTTATTTTATGGATTCCTTGATCACCATAATAGATATGATTTATGAATATATTCTATGTAGGTGCTATTTGATGTTTGCTTATTTGTGATTGCAGATCTTCAAAGGCAACTCTTTCGGGCGACTGAAGGACTACTACTAAAAACAAGCATTGGATCAAAGGTAGGATCGTTAAGCCTCTATAGCATTTAATCATGAATCGTGATATATTTAGAGAAAGATAGATTTAATTGTCTGTTTGTTTCTAGTTGTCCATAGGACACTTGGGAGGTCTGTCTTGTCTGCAAGAACAAATTATCCATCCAACAGGGCTTATCAGTCTAAAACTTTGTCAGATTACTACAGGTTGATGCTAAACCAAGGTTTCAAAACCATTACTTAAACATAATTATATCCTTAGGAAAACTTTTACTACATTTTTGTGAATTCTAAACAATGCTACATAGTCTTTTAAGATATCTGTCTTCGAACAATAATGAATATATACTTCTGAAAATTCACACATCAATCTTCTAAATTTTGGATCCATGAATTTTGAACAATGCTACATAGTCTTTTAAGATCTTTGTCTTTGATTATATGTTCTGAAAATTCAAATCATCTTAATTAGTTGCCATACACTCCACTTGTCCCTTTTTTAAAGTGTGATCTGACTTGGACAAAGAGAGCTCAGATACCATATCATGACATAGGACAAAAGAACCCAGATATTCCAAACTCTATATCACACTACAAACTCTATATCTTTAATGTTTAAGTCCATTTGGGGTTTTCAGATTCAATGTTGCTTGCCTAAATTCATGTCAAAACACAACTGACAACTGCATACATTCCGTAGTGACTAATGGAAATCATTTTATCCCGTACCTGTGAAACTAAAGTATTCATGACTGCAAATTGAAGCCACAGAGTAATTCTATTTTTATTTTTTATAACAAGCAAATAGAAAGACCTTAAGCCTTTGTGGAAACTGCATGCCACCTCTCAGATCGGCTATTTTAAGTGCTCCTGATTTTTATTTTGGGTCGGAAAAGCTTAGGGCCTAAATGTAACTCCATGCTTGTTAGCATGCCACTTATCACTGTTTAAAGGAATTTTGTTCATCATTTGGAATTGGAAATAAAACTATCTTTGTCATAGAAAAATACTATTAAAATTTAAAATATGTCAAACAACATTCAAATGAAAAGGCACAGAAGTGCTGCCCTTATTTCTATTGGTGGTGCAGGTCATTCAATTCCATCCTACCTGTCATTTCTATAGAGCTCTTCTTCGAATCTCTTTCTAGATTTTCTTGAAATTGAGCTATCTCTGTCTCTATTTTTGGGAGAATAAATTCTCAATTACAAAAGACAAAAGTCATCCTTCTATGGAGAACCCACCATGGTAAATAGGTAGTAGTGCATTTGTCCAATTTATAATTGATTTACTAGTAGAAATGCCTATTTTAATTCCTTATAGTAATTTCGATATTTTAGCTATACTTCTTCAAATATCTCTAATAAAACTTTCCCATTTGTAAGATAGATAATATTTCTAGTAGATTGGTCGAAATGTTTAGCCAAAAGTAGGATTGTATTGGGGTCAAATTGTACATTACATCCACTTCTGCCACTCTTGCCACTATGTCTCATTGATGCCCATTGTTGTTCACTCTCACTACCACCTATCCCACTAACTTTTTCCACTCTATCTGAAACTGCTACTACTACTGCTCCCATTGTTTATATCTACCACTGCTACTAAAATCAATTTCTACAACCACTGCTTTTGTTACTACCACTATCACATCCGCTCCAACCTGCCTACTATAGTGAACTGTCACTGTTTAACCAGAAGATACACTATTATATCATGAAGATCTATGTTTTCATCATTCACTGTCAATCATATGATATAAATCAAATCTTCCATATAAAAAATCTCAAGACAACCATGCTCAAAGGAACAATCTTGCAATTCTGCTCAATACCTTTAGAGTGTGTTTAGAGTATATTAGTCTCTTTATGAACACATTGATAAACCCAAGTCATGTTAAATAAATCAATTTTTGCTTCTCTTCAATAATTCTATCTTTTGGCATCATTATTCAAACAAACTTAAATTCTCTGGTCAACTAGGATCAAATATTGGTCAAATGCATCTGAGGAAACTTACCTACTATTTTCTGTTTTCCATTTGTCAATGAAAAATACTCTTTCAGTGTGATGATTCCTCAAGACTAATTGATTAGCTTCATATTTTCCTTGAGCAGATGCCACCTTGGTAAAGCTTCAATTATGTATTAAATAAAGGTCTCACTATAATCAGAAATTGAAACTCCTTTAAAGATTCAATCTTCTAGTCATGATAGAGAAGACACCCATGATATCAGTAACATGAAAGGGGTTGAATCATGTGCATGCAATCTAAATTATTAATTCCAATCAAATCCACATATATATAAATCCATAGTAGGCTTATGAGTCTAAAGATTTTTCATATTACTACAGGTTTATGCTAAAGCAAGGTTGCAAAACCATTACTTAAACATAATTATATCCTTAGGAAAATTATGAATACAATGTTGTGAATTCTGAACAATGCTACATAATATTTTAACATCTTTGTCTTCAAACAAGAATGAATATATACTTCTGAAAATTCACACATCAATCTTCTAGATTTTGGATATATGAATTATGAACAATGCTACATAGTCTTTTAAGATCTTTGTCTTTGATTATATGTTTTGAAAATTCAAATCATCTTAATCAGCTACCATCCACTCCACTTGTCCCTTTTTTAAAGTGTGATCTGACTTGGACGGAGAGAGCTCAAATACCATATCATGACATAAGACAAAAGAACCTATATATTCCAAACTCTGTATCATACTAAAAACTCTGTATCTTTAAGGTTTAAGTCCATTTGGGATTTTCAGATTCAATGTTACTTGTCTGAATTCATGTCAAAACACAACTTACAACTGCATACATTCCGTAGTGACTAATGGAAATAATTTCATCCCATACCTGTGAAAATGAAGTATTCATGACTGCAAATTGAAGCCACAGGTTAATTCTCTTTTATTTTTTATAACACACAAAGAGAAAGACCTTAATCCTTTGTGGATACTGCATGCCACCTCTCATATCGGCTATTTGAAGTGCTCCTGATTTTTATTTTGGGCTGGAAAAGCCTTAGGGATTAAATGTAACTCCATGCTTATTAGCATGTAATTTATCATTGTTTAAAGGACTTATGTTCATCATTTTGAATTGGAAATAAAACTATGTTCGTCATAGCAAAATACTATTAAAAATTAAAATATGCAAACAACCTACAAAAGAAAAGGCGCAGAGGTGTTGCCCTTATTTCTGTTGGTGGTGCAACAATAATAAGTCATATTTTTGCATTATAATATTCACCATATTTCCATGAAAATAAAATTTCCTGCTAAGGTCATTCAATTCCATCCTACCTGTCATTTCTATAGAGCCCTTCTTCGAATCTCTTTCCATATTTTCTTGAAATTGACCTATATCTCTGTCTCTAGTTTTGGGAGAATAAATTCTCAATTACAAAAGACAAAATTCATCCTTCTATGGATAAATCACCATGGTAAATAGGCGTTAGTTCATTTTTCCAATTTATAATCTATTTACTAGTAGAAATGTCTATTTTGATTCCTTATCAATTATATTATTTCCAGAAATGGGTAATTTCGACATTTTAGCTATACTTTTCAAATATCTCTAAGAAAACTTTCCCATTTGTAATATAGATAATATTTCTAGTAGATTGGTTGAAATTTTTAGCCAAAATCAGGATTGTATTGGGGTCAAATTGTACATTACATCCACTTCTGCCCACAGGGGCGTCACTTAATTAACCTATGGCATAGCACGTGCGTTCATGGCATACTAAAAAATACCCTTAATTTGACTACATATTGAAAAATACCTCTAAAAATCACTTTATTTAACCCCCTACCAATACTAACCCATTGCATTTTCCCAACTGAAAAAACCCCTACTTTCACTAGATATTGTAGGTATCTGTTTTTTCATTAACATTTTTTACACCCCTTTATATTTATATCCTTAAAATAATGACATGATGCCTCTCTTATGACCCCACATGCATTCTACAATTCACCTTTCTTCTTGTGATATACATAAGAGATGCCTATTAGTATTATCCATGCTCAAGCACATCTCACTATGATTTGTGGCATTCAATTGTCTAAGGCATACAAAATTCAACAATTTTTTAGGAAGATTGATTATGTGCATGTCTATAAAATGACATATAGATTGATCTGTATGATGATGAAAAATCAATTGATCAATATTTATGAATATGTTTGCACCAAATAAGGTGTTCAATCACAAGTCTAGACCCACTTCCCTCTGAAAGCTTCTTGTTCAAAACTCCAACTACAACCTCATGTACTCAAACTAGTGTCTTACTAAGGTGGAACAACAAAAGTTACAGTTTCTAAGAGTTATATAGAGAAGAAAAGGCAAGGTGAGGATGAGTTATGAGACCCCCCTTTGCTTTAATGAAAAAAAAAGCATTGTTCTCTGTTGTTTTTAATTTAAGTGTTTTAATGAGAGCCCCATGGTATATTTTATTAAGACATCATTTCGAAATGACTCATGTGGATGGAATGAATGGTTTTTTAACCTTTGTAATGTTATTTAAATGGTTCTTACCACTATATTTCTTATTTTCAGGATTATAAAAAAAAATTTGTAAGCATTGTCAACAGTTTCCCCCAAGTTCAAACGGATGGTATTATGTGGCTATGTTTTATGAACCTTCCCAACATCAACATGATAGGTAAGTCTACCCCCAAGTTTTTCAGTAAGCATCTTTCAAAGATGGGATTTCATATTTGGAGGGATCTATGGGATCACAACACTATCTTGGTTGGATTGGAGAAGAATTAATAAGCCCAATATTCACTAGCTTAAGACAAGAATGTGTTTTCAAAATGATACCAGAAATTTCAATTCCCATTTGGAAGCACTGGAGATGTAGTCATAATTACTGTAACAACTATACTCAACAACCGCAAGATGAATCTTCAACAATGTTCACAAAAGGGGATCATTGTCACCATGTCACAGAGAAGATTGCTGCTATACAAATGCCAAGGTTATTGTGACAAAAGCAAGATCCGTCATGTTGTCATTAAACATTAGTATACAAATGTGAAACAGTGTCACTCATTGACACATAGGTCACAGTCTATAGATTACTTCCCTTGACAACCTCATTATTATCTATCCACAAGAATACTATAAATTTCATTTTCAAATCAAGGTTCTCGAGACATCGTGACGATATTAAATGATCAATCACCATGCTCAACCATATTTCCTCAAGAATCAAATCTTGCAGCAACCAACTGAAATTAAATTTGTTAATAAGCTTTGGAACAAGCTGTCTATGATACACAGATAGACTCAAGACTTATTTTCATCTAGCTAGACAACTCAATACATCAAAATCCTAGACAATTGTATAATTTAAGGCTTCGTCATTAACATGGAGTAAGTCCTTCAAGTGTGATCGAAGTCTTTCTTATATATAGGTCTTTCTCTAGGTCAAATTGCTAGCTTTAGGCCGACTTATCCTCTCATAGAGGTCGACTTGTTCTTTGCACTATGACAAGGCCTTGGAGGGGCTTTGACTCTAGATTTGACTCAAATAAATTTTCTTTACAATATGTAACATGCCCAAAAGATTCTTCCATACATGACAATGACTCAACTGACTTGTATACCAAATGACAAGTCCTAGAAGCACTCAACGGATGCTTTACCTAAAAATAAATTTCCCTTGAGCATGAAACCCATGCCTCAATAATTTAATAATAATAAATTTATGTTTCTCTTTACATCAAATACCTAAAGTCATCATTACATATGTCATTATGAAAACCGAACCTAGTTACATATTTCAACATGGATTACCCCCCTCCCCTGCATCATCATGCATCACATATATATGTGAGAATTTAAACATCATCATCACTTTTTCCTTTCACGATGTGATCTACCTCACTAGGGTTTATTTCACTTTCCTTTCCCTGTAATAAACTCAACTAAGAGCTGCCACCCACAATAACTGTCATTTGGCCAATAACTTGCCCCGTTTCTTCAATTGCATGAAATGGATTCCCTTGAATTTAGTTTAGTTCCATTTGTATTGCCTCGGTCATAGCTTCCTTGGATGATTTTCAATATTTTTAATCCAAGTGTCTATATTAGCCAGTCTTTCCATTTCAGGATTTGACACGTGTATAAGTTGACAAACTTACTTGTTTCCTTAAATAAGATATTATATGTAATAGATTTACAATTAATCTGAGAGTCAAATTCGTTGCTCTGAATTAAAAGAACAATTTTCTTTCCTAATAGAATGCACTGGTTAAATTTGGTAGGCAGTGTCATATTTATAGCTACCACTGCTACTAAAATCAATGTCTACAACCACTGCTTTTGTTACTACCACTATAAAATCCGCTCCAACCTACCTACTATAGTGAACTATCATTTTTTAACCATAAGAGACACTATAATATATAATTAATATCTATGTTGTCGTCATTCACTGTCAATCATATGATATCAAGCAAATCTTCCATATAAAAATTCTCAAGACAGCCATTTTCAAAGGAACAATCTTGCAATTCTGCTCAGTACCTTTAGAGTGTGTTTAGAGTATATTAGTCTCTTTATGAACACATTTATGAACCCAAGTCATGTTAAATAACTCCTCTTCTCTTCAAGCATTCTATCTTTTGGCATCATTGTTCAGACAAACTTAAATTCTCTGGTCATCTAGTATCAAATATTGGTCAAATGCATCTGAGGAAACTTACCTACTATTCTCTGTTTTCCATGTGTCAATGAACACTACTCTTTCAGTGTGATTATTCCTCAAGTCTAATTGATTAGCTTCATATTTTCCTTGAGCAGATTCCACCTTGGTCAAGCTTCAAATATGTATTAAATAAAGGTCTCACTATAATCATAAATCGAAACTCCTTTAAAGATTCAATCTTCTAGTCATGATAGAGAAGACACCCATGATATCAGTAAGATGAAAGGGGTTGAATCGTGTGCATGCAATCTAAATTATTAATTCCAATCAAATCCACAAATATATAAATCCATAGTAGGCTTGTTACACTGAAATTTGTCACCATGACATTTTAGTACTCCCTTAGAAGACTACAATATCAAAGTTCCTAAAGTCAAGCCTTGAAATTAAGAGAAAAGCTCATAAAATTCTTAAAACTCTTGTAACGCATTTTCTATTAGTATTTCCTACGGTTCCGCACCTTTTGGCTATAAATCATGCGTATCCAAATGAAATTTCTATTTATTAAGGGTGTGGACCCCTGTAAAAGATAGGAAAAGCTGCAAGTAAAATCTGGAAGCTCAGTTTGAGTCATTTTTGGAAGCTTCTAGAAACATTCCTGCAGTGGAAAGTCCGCTCTTTTTAAGTTCATGCATCCCATCCATTAAGGAGCTAACCCCTTGATGTAAGGAATTAATCCCTTTGAAGGAGGATTCTAGCCCTTCTTGTATGGAGCTGTAACTTCCTCTCTTTCACTATAAAAAGAGGCATAGGGCAGCCTCAAAGGGTTACAATTTATGGGTTGAAGTTTCAATATTGTTGGAGGTGAAATGCTGTTGAAACTCAGACCCTTTTAGCTGATATTTTATGTGGGAAATATTATATACCTATATATATCTCAGTTGGAAGAGTTTAAGGCTTGTCAGAGTAAAGGAAACGCCTGTTCCGGACCCTAGGAAGGCCTGTATGACATCCAGGCAGACACAGTTGTCAGGCTCTTCTTATTTATGTTAATAGAAATAAGTCCATTTTTCTCAATAAGCTGTCAATTGATTGGTTTATTTTATGGATTCCTTGATCACCATAATAGATATGATCTATGAATATATGCTATGCAAGTG
Source organism: Pinus albicaulis (assembly GCA_034641835.2). Classification (NCBI taxonomy): domain Eukaryota; kingdom Viridiplantae; phylum Streptophyta; class Pinopsida; order Pinales; family Pinaceae; genus Pinus; species Pinus albicaulis. Next base: position 1,279,047,012 of record CM076574.1, on the reverse strand, counting down.
CTATTTTATGTTTTCTTGTTTTTGATTGCAGATCTTCGAAGGCAACTCTTTTGGGCGACTGAAGGACTACTACTACAAACAAGCGTTGGATCAAAGGTAGGATCGTTAAGCCTTTATAGCATTTAATCATGAATCGTGATATATTTAGAGAAAGATAGATTTAATTGTCCATTTGTTGCTAGTTGTCCGTAGGAAACTTGGGAGGTCTGTTTTCTCCACAAGAACGACTTATCCGTCCAAAAAAATGGCGACTCCGCTGGGGAAACATAGATTTTAAATTATGGTTTCTTTTATTTTTGACTTATGAATTCATTTTTTCTAATTTTGATTTATTGATACTGCCTTGGGTGGTTTATCCCTGTAGAATCCCTAAGAAGTGCTTGAGAAATTTTTTTTTTCTATAGTTTTCTTGTGTCCACTCTTTTCTTTTATAGACAGTGTGGGTAGTTCTGCACTTTTCCTGTACCCACAATGCAGAACCGCACTGTTTTGCACTGAATCCTGCGGAACCTGTGAAAATTTTTGAAAAATATTAAAATCTTATTTTCTCGATTAGTTTGTTTGATTCTCAGTGATTACCCAGACCTGTATCTTCTGTCAGAAAGCCTTGGTTAAGAGTGTATTTCAGCATTTTTTGTTTTGTGTGATTTTCTGAAAGATCTGCATGTTATAAGGATTTTTGCTTTGTCTTTATCCCTCTCAAAGATTAGAAACCTTGTTATACCTTTAGATCAATGGTATTCCCTTGTTTCTTGCTAAGTTTGACATCTTAGTAGAAATTTTTTTATGAGATTTCGATCCCATTTTTCTCATTTGCAAATCTTTAAAAAACTTTTGTTAATAAGTTTGGAATTTCACTTAAAAACCAAAATTGGATATTTTTCGAGTTCTTGTTAATCCAAGAAAAGAATTTCTTGTTGATCCAAGCAAAGAATTTCTTAGTTAGATTACAAGCTAAGTAAGAAATCCTTAAAATATTTGAAGTTTTAATTCAGATTTAGTCTTAGAGATTTTAGATCTCAAAAATAGTGTTTTTAGCTTTGAGTGTTATTTCTAAAAATTGTAGTGTTATTTGGAAGAAAAACTTAGTTTGTAGTTTCGATCTTGAATAAAAGGGATTTCTTATTGAACATTAGATCATTTTGAGTTCTCGTTGAAATTAGATTTCTTTTCATTTATTCTTCTTTGAAGGAAAGATTTGTTTTTAACAAAAAAAAATTGCATTTTTTCAACTCTTCCTTTAGATAGAATTCATTGAAAGAAAACAGATTGCTTCTCATAATAGATGCATTTTTAGTGTGTTTTGCCTCGGGTCACTACATATCATCAGTTTCACTTTCGCACCTATTCTCCTAAGAAACAACTTTTTAAAATCAATGCTTAAATTAAAATCAATCTAGTAATTTTTATATTTCTAGGGCTCTTTTCACCAATATAGCTTAGGCTAGTGTCTTGGAGTAGGGAGCAATGAACTCTCCAAGATAGTTAAAACAAACAAGTAGTTGATCTTGCGGTAGGAAAAAATCCAACAGTCACTTGTATGCTCTGGGAAGCTCCTCTTAAATGAGTCAAGCAGGAGGTCATATCTGAACCAATGGGATAATCAATTCTATCTCATTGGGAACGATAGAATATATGCACGTATTAACAGCGGTAAACCTTGGATAGACCATTGTCAAGGAGCCTGGGGTCACTTGTCGGTATACCTTGGATTATTTCAAGGATCCTTCAAGGGGATTGAGCTTTGTTACTTTTCCCTTGCACGTATGTTGGACTGTAGAATGTTCCCCCAGGTATATTAGTTCCTGTTGGTAACCATAGTGACCATAATCTTACGGTTTTTTCCTAAGGTGACAGTGGAGGAAAGATCCCACTGTACCTGGAGAAGACGTCGACTAGACTCACTTGGACTCTCCGGAGGGTTATCTTCACTCGAGATGGTTTAAGTGGAGAAACTTGCACCGGTCTGTTTCATTAAGCAGGTTTTCGGGGTAACTGTTCCAACCGCCCTTTCTACATTGAATACTACGATGTTGGATTTCATCACCAACTAGTGTTTTTAGTGTCGGGAGTAACTGTTTGTGTGTGGTTTTTTCTCCTATATTTCTAGGCGTGTGATTCATTTGTTTGTTTCCTTAGTGACTCTAGGAGTTTTCACTGAAATTTTTATTTGATTGCGTGTGATTAATAATTTTTAATCGTGGCTGAATTACCAAGACAATCGCGTAGACTCCAGGGGAAGCCCCTTGAGTATACACCAAGCCAACTTGAAGGGCTATGAGCTCTAGTATCACCTAGTGACAGTAGAATTAGATCAACAGAAGCAGGACAGTTATCTATAGTTGTTCATCCTAATTATCGATTACAAACAACAGAGCATATTCAAGAGCCAATTTCGGTTTCCGAAGTTACTGGTGGTATTTCTCCTTCCAGTGAATTAGTTGAAGAACCTGAAATTTCTGAGCCTGAAACTGAACCTGTTGTATTGGAACCATCTTCAGGATTTGTTACTCTGATTTCTAGTGATCCTGGTTCACCTAGGGTAAGACATATCATTACTAAAAATCTTCCTTCTGACCTCGTATCTATTGAAGAACTTGTCGGTCCAGACAAAGACGTAACTCTTCCCGAAACCAAAAAAAAATTGAATATTAGGGAGCATGAATCAATATTCTATAGTCCTTTTATAAGTGCAATTGTTATTTATCATTGACAGATTTTTTAGAAAACCCGGGTCTTAGTTTTTCACCACCCCGAATTCCTTTTCATCCTACACCAAGAGGTTATTATCCTTCATCAATTATGTCAGGTGAGTCATCATTTTTTCCCAATCACCGGGAACATTTTTATATAATGGTCCTTCTGTTCCTTCGGGGTACCAGTCACTCTCTGGTACTTTCTCAGGAGAAACTCCTCGACCAACTGAACAAGTGTTATCGACTGGTACAAATGGAGCTAATACTAAAACATTGAACACAGAGCAAATTTTTATGATGTTTGGTAATATTAAAAATCCTCAACCTCAAGGTAGTCGATTACCGCCTAGGGGGCAACCTCAAGGTAGTCAGTTACCACCTGGCGAGCAACCTCAAGGTAATTTTTTACCAGGACAAACTGTGGGACAATATTATTTACCTGGAGAACAACCTCAAGGACAGTACATACCTCAAGGTTATCAACCGCAAGGACAGTACATACCCCAAGGTCAACCCCAGACTCAGTATATTCCTCAGGGTCGTTGTCAACCCCAGATTCAGTACGTGCCTCAAGGTTATCAACCTCAAGGTCAATACCCAACTCAAGGTTTCCAACCACCTTTCGGTCAATCATTTTTACAAGGAGCTGGAAATTTACCACTTAATTATCAACCCTACATTCAACCAGGCTATGGTCCTTCATATGCACAACCTTCTACGGGTCAATACCCTAGAATGAATATGTGGTGGACTCCATCTCAAATTCAACAAACTATGCAACCTAATGTGTAGTTACCTACTCAACCTAGATAGCCTTTAGTCTCTAGTCCAACCCAACAACCTGTCCAGCCTACTGTTCAAATCCCTGCACCTGGTTCTACTCAGCAACCTAGGCCTAGTACACCTCAAACTCTGCCTCAAACTGCTGCAGCTACTGCAACTTCTGTTCAACCTACAACACCTATTTCTGGAGTATCTATAGCTATGGTTTCTTCTATCCCTGCATCAGTGCAAATTACTCAAGCCTCTGTGCCACATTCAGGACCTACAATTCAGACTACGGTCCAGATGCCTACAAGACAAGCTGGTACTAGTACAATTGTCTCTAGTCAACCACAGTTTACTTATCATCCGTACCAGAGACAGTATCAAATTGGTCAAACTACACAAAATCCAGCATATCAGTACCAACCATTCCTTGGGTATACTTATCAAATACCTCAACAACCCTAGTATGGTCGAGTTAATCCTGGTTACCCTGGAGGTTTCACGATTCAAAATGCACATCCAATTCTAGGGTATCTTGGATATCCTCCTCCTGGCACTATTTTGATCACACAAGGTTATCAAGACCCTAGCCATCAATTACCATTCATAGCAACTTTAGATTTACCGGATCTATTGCGCCTTATGAACGATCCCATTTTTTTATCTTCCATATTGGCCGCCAATGCCTAACAAGTTGCCCAGTGATATTCTGAAATTTGAAGGTAAGTTAGGAGAGGACCCATCTAATCACGTTATGACTTATCACCTCTAGTGCGCATCCAATTCACTAGTCAATGATTCGATTTGATTACATATTTTTCAGAGAACTCTCATTGGTCTAGCTGCCAAATGGTACATTGAGTTACCAGGTGGCTCTTTTAATAATTTTAACCTGCTAGCCACTGCTTTCTTAACCCATTTTTAGTTTCCTGTCGGATACGAAAACGACATAGAGTTACTGACTTCATTAAAACAGTCTACGTCTACGTACATATCTGATCATATTCATGAGTGGAGACGTAGAAGGCGTTCAGTGAAAGTGTTTATTCCTGATCAAATTTTGGCTGAATAGTTTATAAAATCATTATTTCCCAAAATTACTAAAGATGTGGCCAAAGGAGGCGTTGTTACGGAAGAGCAAGCCATTGCTCAAGCTCAGTACCTTGACCTTGTATATACTCAATCAAGTACTCTGTATGAAAAAATCCCCGATTTACCAAGACCTGGTCAATTAATTGCAACTCCTTCTGGCTCTCATGCCGCTGATGGTGTAATTGGTTCTATTAGTACTGGTAAAAGTAAGAAGTCTTCCAATACCACTTCTCCTATTATCACTTTACCCGATTCACCCAAAGGAGATTCTTCCCAAGAAGCTTCCACCGATATTCACATTGTAGAGTCATCTACAACCAAATATAAAACTCGTGGTAAGAAGAAAGGTAAGAATAAAAAGAAAAAATATTGAAAAGAGAAAAACGATACAACTGAACCGACTGAAGAAAAATGCAAACCTCGATATACTTGTTTCATCTGTGACCAGTATCATTTTACATAAGAGTGCCCGCATAGAGCCAAGGTATAAAAATTCGTTAAGGGTTCGCCTATACCTGCCGTCTTGAAGGATCCATTTCCCACTCAAGATAGTAACATGGTTGGATCTTCCTCTAATATGGTAAAATATATCTTGATGGTTGCGACACGATCGTAAGATTATGGCAGTAAAAATATTGTTAAAGAAGCAGAAACATCCAATTCTGCATCAACTCCATCTCCCTCAGTTTTTGATCTATTACAGATGGAGAAAAAAAATCTTAACTTAGTGATTAAACCACCTGTAAAAGGTCTACTTCAAAAATCAGCTTTCAATCCACATGCGAGAGCTGCTCAGAATTACAATACTGTTGAAGATTTGGCAATTTCCCCTTCAGCAATGTCGGCTTTGGAAGTATTGCAATCATGCCCAGCCCAAAGAAATTTACTTTTGTCAGCCTTAGGAGCCATAGATCTCCAGGACTCGAACCTCATGATCTTCGATTTAGAGAATTTTACACCTCGCCTACGTCATCAAATGGCTTTTCAGATTCTGGTAATAGTAAAAAACAAATGTATCTTTCGTACTGTTGTTGATGAAGGGGCTTCTATGTGTATTATGTCGTTAAAATGTTGGAAATCACTTGGTTCTCTGAAAATTAACCAATCACCAACTATTCTCAAAGCTTTTTACGGAAGAGGTTTTCAGCCATATGGTATCTTACAAGATCTACCAATAGAGGTCGAAGGAAAAATGGTTAATCTAGATGTGGAAGTGGTTGATGCCCCTCTGGATTACAACCTTCTTCTTGGTCGCAGTTGGTCCTACCCCATGATTGTTGTTGTATCATCGATCTTTCATCTCATCATGTTTCCTCATAAAGGAAATATCGTTAAAATAAATTAGCTCTCATATTATTCATCCGACCCAGCCTCTACTAATAGCATCCAACATATAGAAAAATCAACTATCCCTTATAAGGATGTTGGAGTAGGTTTGATTAAAGATTCCACTTTACTGGGAACTTTTTCCCTGCCTGCTCCCAACGTACAACTTCCTATTGCTAATATCAATATGATTTCGTCAAGTAATATGTCCTTTGATGATCTTTGGATAGTACCTCCAGAATCAAATTTGGATTCATTCAATGGCCCAATGCCTTTGAGTCCTTTTGAGTTAGCATATCAAAATGTACAGTCATTTTCTCATACTCCTTCAATTGAATCTGATCCAGTGAATGTGATCAATTAGGAGTCATTTTCAATATCGAGCTTAGCTTCGACACCAATCCCGAATCCTTGCTCAAGTATTCAATACTCATGAACATATTCGTGAATTCTTGTGGGTAGATGAGTTACCATGGGAAGATCTTCATCAGAGGCCTTCGTTTTTACCTAATCTCGATCATTTTGAGAATGATTTTTCCTCCATTTTTACCACTGATTACGTCAAAGAACCTCAGAATCCTATCTCACATATCGATTCTGAATTGAATTTAGAAAATATTTCTACAACGGTTCCTCTTGACATTTCAGTAAAACCTAGAATTGTTGAAAACATTCATATAGGTGCTTCTTGTACGCCAAATGAAATCCAAGCATATAAAGCCCTATTTCAAGAATTTCGTAACATTTTTTCCTGGTCATATGAAGAAATTCCAGGAATCGATCCGTCAATTTTTGTTCATGAAATTAAGACATACCTGGATGCTAAACCCGTTAGACAAATATTACATCAAATACATCTGAGAAAAGTTGTCGCTATTAAAGTCGAAGTTGAAAAATTACTTTGTGCAAGTTTTATTTATCCGATCCCGTTAACGGATTGGTTATCTAATATTGTTCCAGTCAATAAAAAACAAGGAACAATATGAGTATGTATCGACTATAGGGATATAAATCGAGCTTTTCCAAAAGACAATTATCTAACCCCTTACATCGATCAAATTATTGACGATTGTGCTGGAAGTGAAATGTTTTCTTTCATGGATGGATTCTCCAGCTACAATCAAATAAACATACTCCCTACAGATCAACCTAAAACATCTTTCATTTTTCCATGGGGGACTTTTTCTTATCGCAAACTACCCTTTGGCCTTAAGAATGCTGGCGCCACTTTTCAAAGGGCCATGTCTTATGAATTTCACAACATTAAGCACATTGTGCAACCCTACCTCGATGATTTTCCTACTCATTCTTCATGCAGAGCGGATCATATTACTCATTTACGAGCCATTTTTATACGATGTAGGCATTATAAGTTTCGACTGAATCCTCACAAATGTTTTTTTTCTGTACAATCCGAAAAATTGTTAGGATTTATTGTCTCAAAGGCGGACATTCGTGTTGATCCATCGAAGGTTGAGGCAATCATCAATTTACCTCCTCCTTCTACTCTTCACCAACTCCAAATTTTGCAAGGGAAAGCAAACGTTTTACGTTGATTCATTCCTAACTACGCCGAGTTAACGAAAGGTTTTACTAGGTTTTTAGAACAGAACATTTCTTTCTTTTGGGACGAGATCTCTGATATATCTTTTGATGCTCTGAAAAACGCATTGACCCATGCACCATTAGTGCATCCTCCCAACTACAAACAATATTACTTTTTTTACCTCGCCGCTTCAGATTCCATGATAGGGATGATTTTAGTTCAGGAAGATGAATTCCATAGTGAACATGTGATTTACTATCTTAGTCAAAATTTGCATCCAACTAATATCAAATACTCACATGTGGAGAAATTGGCCTTGGCAGCTGTTCAAGATGTCCAACATTTTCGTCACTACATACTTTTACGCAAAATGATAGTGATCTCTTATTGTAACCCTATGATGTACATCTTGACCAAACAATTGGTAGGGGAGAAATACTCTAAATGGATTGTTATCCTGCAGGAGTTTGATTTGGAGTTTTAAAAATCCAAATCGAAGAAATCATTGATATTTTCTAAACTTATGTGTGATTTCCCACGTACTGATACAGAAACTGTGGCAGAACAACCAATCGCGGACAAATCCTTGTTTCTTATTAGTACCATTTATCCTTGGTATGGAGATATCATTGTTTATCTTCAGACCCAATATTTTTGGCCTGAGCTTTCACAGTCGCAGCGACGAAAAATATGTTTCCAATCTCAACAATATCATATTGTTGGTGACACACTATATCGTCATGGTGCGAACTCGGATTTTCGACGTTGTCTAACCCATGAAGAAGCCGAAAAGGTTTTAAATGACTGTCACTCTGGAGCATGTGGCGGTCATATGTCTAGGTATGCCACAGCCCAAAAGATATTGCGCGCAGTTTATTTCTGGCCATCCTTATTTAATGATTGTATTTACGCAGTATGAAAATGTCATAATTATCAAATATTTGATCGAAAAATGCATGCACCACCTGCTTCTCTTCACCCTATAATTTTTTTCGGTCCTTTTGCAAAATGGGGAATTCACTTCATTACATGTAACCCTCACTCGGTTGGGGGGCATGGGTATATTATTCTAGAGGTAGATTATTTTACCAAATGGGCCGAGGCGATGCCTACATTTGAGGAAGATGGAAAAACTGCAGCTACTTTCGTATTCAATCATGTGATTGCTCATTTCATTGTACCCCAAGCAATAATTACTAATTACGGGTGCCATTTTCAGAATATCATGATGACTGAGTTAATGGACCAGCTTGGCCTGCACGATGACAGTTCTACTCCATATTATCTACAGGCCAATGGTTTAGTTGAAGCGATTAATAAATTTTTAGTCACCATGATCAAACGAATCATTGGAATTCATAAGTTGAATTGGCATACCATGCTCTTTTCAGCACTTTGGGCATATCGAACCTCAGTAAAAACATCGACAGGCTTTACCCCTTTTCAACTAGTTTACGGTTTAGAAGTGGTATTACCCATTGAATGTGAGATATCGTCACTCCAACTAGCCATAGAGTTACTACCAGACACTTCTGAAGTGGAGAAACATTTTTTATACTTGGCTCAATTAGATGAGAATCGGCACACCACTACATTAGCTACCGAGACTCATGGGAAAAGAATGAAAGCTCAATATGATAGAAGTGTTAACCCTCGTAATTTTTCAGAAGGAGACCTAGTTTTGATCTATGATCAAGCCAATGATAAACTAGGGGTTGGGAAATTTGAACCCATGTGGCATGGTCCTTATATTTTTAAGTGACAGCTTGCAAAAGGGGCCTATGAATTGATTGATTTTGACGGGGTCTCTTTAGGTAAACCCAGAAATGGACTTTATCTGAAGAGATACTACGCTTGAATTTTTTGTGGAGATATTCTATGTATATTAGTTACTTTCTAGCTACTATGCAATAGATTAGAAACATGTGCCTAGATTAAGTGTGCTCTTACTACTATTTCCTGCTTATCTGGATACTTTTGATATCGCAGATGTCAACGTCCTTTCAAACATATATTGGTTTTGTTGATGGCACTTGTCGTAGTACACAGAACATCTCTTCCGTAGCTTGGGTTATTTAATCACCCACTGACGAGTTAGTATCGATGCATGGGGTAAGCCTCGGTCAAACAACGAACAATATTCCTGAATATAGTGCAGTTATTGAGTTACTGTCGAAATCCATTTCGTTTGGAATTCAGAGTTTGATCGTTAGGTTAGATTCTGAAGTCGTTGTATTACAGTTAAATCGAATATATGCCATTAGAAATCCAGTATTATTAATATTAATTTTAAGGGTTCATCTCTTGGAATGAGGGTTCGGTTATGTTGAGTATCAACATATTCCAAGAAGTTTAAATACATTAGCAGACACAATTTATTCTAGTGTTATAAACAGACATTTGCAATAACAAAATAATAAATCAACATTCGATAAACATGATTGAACAGGTAACTGGAAATAATAGTATATCATAGTAATGATGTAGTGTTCAAAGAATAGTACATAGTCTTCGATCATAGGCTCAAAACGCCTTATGATCAAAAAAAGTGATACAAAAAATGAGTCTACAAGTCAATCATCCACTATCTGTGGTGATGATCATGATAATACACTACTACTCATGCCACCCTAGTCAAAAACCTCCTGAATGGTCCAGGAACACCAATGACGTATCTTTGTAGACAGAGTGGTATATCATCTATAGTAGTCTCAGGAATATCTATAGTGAGCCGCTCCAAATGGTGTTCTAAATCAGTCAGGATCTCTGCAGTCTGATCCTGTGGGGGTGGTGGTGCTGTTGCTGCATCCCTTTTCCTCCAGTCAAAGGGGCGAAGAATGGTCGGTCGGCTCGGACCCACATCTGCATTTGAAATTTTTGTTATTAGTTTTGGATGATTTAAAAAAAAACAAAATAAAAATTAGAAATTAGAACATGTCAAAAGATATTTTTTATCTGACTCATCCCACTGAGCTCCTGGAAGAAGGGGCATATCCTAGTCACCGCGAAAATCCATGGCCGCATAAGGAAAATCCTCTATCACAAAAAATTGGCGCTCTAGCCAACGAAAATAAGTCAAGGGAAATCGTACAATCTCCCCACCCTCGCTGCGCCGGGCCATCAAAGCAACCCAACGAACCATCCTAGGCTCTCAAGGTTGACCAGCATCAATAGGAATATGTTGCGGGGCTAACATAGGAATCCTCTCTAGAGCAAAGGTGACTACAATAGACCCATATCCAAAGTTGTTTAACTGCCCATTCTTTGCTCTAGTAAGTTGGCCTTTCACATTTTCCAACACTGCCTCACACTAGTTGAATATGGTGCCTCAGAAACAATCTACTGCGATGCGCATCTGATATCCAATAGCTACATGAAAAGTTGCACTTTCGCAGAACTTGATAACGGTAAAAGCAATCACTTTTAGCTCAAGATGGATGATATTTTTAATGTCAATCCGTTTGTCTCTCGGACTGGCTTCATCATTACAAAACTCTAATTGTAGGCTGGCAACAGACTGGCCACCTGGCCTAGCCCCAAATAGTGATAGTGGTTCGCCTCTCCTAGACAAACCAGTCAAAAAATATATGTCTTCCAGCTCAATTTCGAGCTGGTGACCTCTGATCACGAAACACTGGTGTTGAACATCCCATTTACTTACCAACCAAGTAAGAAGATCTACTTGAGCTCTCATGCCATTGATAGCCCAAAATTTGTAAAGACCGCATGCTCTTACGATGGATCACTTTCTATCTATGACAGCTTATCATCTAGGAAGTTGATCTAGAATCTGTCAGTACCTTGAAATCTGCATGCCTTAATGGCAGATTTCTCACCTTCAACAATAGGTTGTATCAGTGACCTTCGATCGAACGATTTCATGAAATGTTGGACTTCATATCACTTATTCACATTTCATGGATTTTACTGAGTACTTTAAGAGCCATTTTCATTATTGGTGGTTTCTCTCACACTTGTTAACAGTTCACATCATTGACTGGTAATCAAGTGGTTTCTACCACATTCCTCTTCAACACATTTAATCGCATGGATAGAATCGTACTAGTTCGGGAAGCAGAAATCAAGGCCCTGCATCTAGTTTCCACCATCTAGGCTGTGAGGACTTTTATTATTCATTATGCAGTAGACTATTCATTACATATGGCTGCGCCCATGATGTGTCTACACTATTGATGTAATATTAAAATCATTTCTGTATCAGAACAAGTTTAGTTAGTTTTGATCTGAGTATGGGAATGCCTATATCAGCGATGATATATATGTGTGTGTGTGTGTGTCGCGTTGAATTTTTTTATAGGGTTCCGACTGGGGTGTCCATAGGCTAATCCTTGAAATGATAAAGCACATCACTCTTCGAATACTCTCAGACTTCGCACTTTAGGGAGAAATTTGTTACACTGAAATTTGTCACCATGAAATTTTAGTACTCCCTTAGAAGACTACAATATCAAATTTTCTAAAGTCGAGCCTTCAAATTAAGAGAAAATCTCATAAAAGTCTTAAAACTCTTGTACCGCATTTTCTCTTAGTATTTCCTGCGGTTCCGCACCTTTTGGCTATAAATCATGCGTAGCCAAACGCACTTTCTGTTTATTAAGGGTGCAGACCTCTGTAAAAGATAAGAAAAGGCACAAGTAAAATCTAGAAGCTTAGTTTGAGTCGTTTTTGGAAGCTTCTAGAAACATTCCTACGGTGGAAAGTTCACTCTTTTCAATTTCTCGCATCCCATCCATTAAGGAGCTAACCCCTTGATGTAAGAAACTAATCCCTTTGAAGGAGGATTCTATCCCTTCTTGTATGGAGATGTAACTTCCTCTCTTTCACTATATAAAGAGGCATAGGGTAGCCTCAAAGGGTTACAATTGATGGGTTGAAGTTTTAATATTGTTGGAGGTGAAATGCTGTTGAAACTCAGACCCTTTTAGCTGATATTTTATGTGGGAAAGAATACATACCTGTATGTATCTCAGTTGGAAGAGTTTAAGGCTTTTCAGAGTAAAGGAAACGCCTGTTCCGGACCCCAGGAAGGCCTGTATGACATCAAGGCAAACACAGTTGTAAGGCTCTTCTTATTTAAGTTAATACAAATAAGTCTGTTTTTCTCAATAAGCTATCAATTGATTGGTTTATTTTATGGATTCCTTGATCACCATAATAGATATGATTTATGAATATATGCTATGTAGGTGCTATTTGATGTTTGCTTATTTTTTTATTGCAGATCTTTGAAGGCAACTCTTTCAGGTGACTGAAGGACTACTACTAAAAACAAGCATTGGATCAAAGGTAGGATCACTAAGTCTTTATAGCATTTAATCATGAATCGTGATATATTTAGAGAAAGATAGATTTAAATGTCTGTTTGTTGCTAGTTGTCCATAGGACACTTGGGAGGTCTGTCTTTTCTGCAAGAACGAATTATCCATCCAACAAGGCTTATGAGTCTAAAGCTTTGTCAGATTACTACAGGTTGATGCTAAACCAAGGTTGCAAAACCATTACTTAAACATAATTATATCCTTAGGAAAACTTTGACTACAATGTTGTGAATTCTGAACAATGCTACATAGTCTTTTAAGATGTCTGCCTTCGAACAAGAATGAATATATACTTCTGAAAATTCACACATCAATCTTCTAAATTTTGGATCCGTGAATTCTGAACAATGCTAATAGTATTTTAATATCTCTGTCTTTGATTATATGTTTTGAAAATTCAAATCATCTTAATTAGTTGCCATACATTCCACTTGTCCCTTTTTTAAAGTGTGATTTGACTTGGACAAAGAGAGCTTAGATACCATATCATGACATAGGACAAAAGAACCCAGATATTCCAAACTCTATATCATACTACAAAATCTATATCTTTAATTTTAAGTCCATTAGGGGTTTTCATATTCAATGTTACTTTCCTAAATTCATGTCAAAACACAACTTGCAATTGCATACATTCCGTAGTAACTAACGGAAAGCATTTTATCCCGTACCTGTGAAATTGAAGTATTCATGACTTCAATTTGAAGCCACATAGTAATTCTATTTTATTTTTTATAACAAGAAAATAGAAAGACCTTAAGCCTTTGTGGAAACTGCATGCCACCTCTCAGATCGGCTATTTGAAGTGCTCCTGATTTTGATTTTGGGTCGGAAAAGCTTAGGGCTTAAATGTAACTCCATGCTTGCTATCATGCCATTTATCATTGTTTAAAGGACTTTTGTTCATCATTTGGAATTGGAAATAAAACTATGTTTGTCATAGAAAAATACTATTAAAATTTAAAATATGCCAAAAAACAGTCAAATGAAAATGCATAGAGGTGTTGCCCTTATTTCTATTGGTGGTGCAGGTCATTCAATTCCATCCTACCTGTCATTTCTATAGAGCTCTTCTTCGAATCTCTTTCCAGATTTTCTTGAAATTGACCTATCTCTATCTCTATTTTTGGGAGAATAAATTCTCAATTACAGAATACAAAATTCATCCTTCTATGGAGAACCCACCATGGTAAATAGGTAGTAGTGCATTTGTCCAATTTATAATCGATTTACTAGTAGAAATGTCTATTTTAATTCCTTATAGTAATTTTGATATTTTAGCTATACTTCTTCAAATATCTCTAAGAAAACTTTCCCATTTGTAAGATAGATAATATTTCGAGTAGATTCATCGAAATGTCTATCCAAAAGCAGGATTGTATTGGGGTAAAATTGTACATTACATCCACTTCTTCCACTCCTGCCACTATTTCTCATTGATGCCCATTGTTGCTCACTCTCACTACCACCTATCCCACTAAATTTTTCCACTCTAGCTGAAACTGCTACTACTGCTGCTCCCATTGTTTATATCTACCACTGCTACTAAAACCAATGTCTACAACCACTTCTTTTGTTACTACCACTATCACATCCGCTCCAACCTGCCTACTATAGTGAACTGTCATTGTTTAACCATAAGATACACTATTATATCATGAAGATCTATGTTTTCATCATTCACTATCAATCATATGATATCAAGCAAATCTTTGATATAAAAATTCTCAAGATGACCATGCTCAAAGGAACAATCTTGCAATTCTTCTCAATACCTTTAGAGTGTGTTTAGATTATATTAGTATCTTTATGAACACATTGATGAACCCAAGTCATGTTAAATAAATCCATTGTTGCTTCTCTTCAAGAATTCTATCTTTTGGCATCACTGTTCAGACAAACTTAAATTCTATGGTCAACTACGATAGAATATTAGTCAAATGCATCTGACGAAACTTACCTACTATTTTCTATTTTCCATTTGTCAATGAAAACTACTCTTTTAGTGTGATGATTCCTCAAGTCTAATTGATTTGCTTCATATTTTCCTTGAGCAGATGCCACCTTGGTCAAGCTTCAAATATATATTAAATAAAGGTCTCACTATAATCACAAATCAAAACTCCTTTAAATATTCAATCTTCTAGTCATGATAGAGAAGACACCCATGATATCAGTAACATGAAAGGGGTTGAATCATGTGCATGCATTCTAAATTATGAATTCCAATCAAATCCACAGATATACAAATCCCTAGTAGTCTTATGAGTCTGAAGCTTTTTCAGATTACTATAGGTTGATGCTAAACCAAGGTTGCAAAACCATTACTTAAACATAATCATATCCTTAGGAAAACTATGACTACAATATTGTGAATTTTGAACAATGCTACATAGCCTTTTAAGATCTCTGTCTTCGAACAAGAATGAATATATACTTCTGAAAATTCACACATAAATCTTCTAAATTTTGGATATATGAATTATGAAAAATGCTACATAGTCTTTTAAGATCTTTGTCTTCGATTATATGTTTTGAAAATTCAAATCATCTTAATCAGTTGCCATCCACTCCACTTGTCCCTTTTTTAAAGTGTGATTTGATTTTTGATGGAGAGAGCTTAGATACCATGTCATGACATAAGAAAAAAGAACCTAGATATTTGTTGAGTCCCGAATGTTGAGTCCCGAATTTGCCTCTTGTCCATACACTTTTCCATATCTTTTTCACTCACCTAAACCTCCAAAATTGTCAATATCATGTGCAAAAAGGTATCTAACATGGTTTTTAATTATGTTTGTGTGTTTTCTATTTGATTTAGATTTTGTTCATATAGCTGCGGAAACTTGTCACTTTCCGCAGCTGCTGCAACTTTCCGCAGCTATTTTGTGGAAATCGATGTTACAGGTGTCTACGAAGGAAACGAGCCACATGGGCAGGCTAGGAATGACAAGGACATGGTTCTTGTCCTATTGGTTCAAGTAAAGTCGTCAAAGAAAGCCGCGGTCAAAGCCATCCACGTGGAAGTCAACTATGGAGTTCTATGTCGGCTGGACTCTGTTTCGTGGCATATAAACATCCATACGGCCGTTTCCAAGCTTGCGGAGGTTAATTGACATCTGTGCAAAGTTCTTGAGTTGAATTCAAGCGCCCACCTTCCATAGATCCGTTTTCCAACATGGCCATACTCCTATATCCGTGGCCTTAGTGGTCTACGTGTTGGCTGCTATCATAAACTTCAGGAGACAGTTACAGTTTATTGCTTTATATAGAGCGTTTGCATACGCACGTAGAGTTAGTTGATAGTTGTTAGTTGATCATAGTTGTTGAGTTGATGTGCGTACTCTGTTATGTAGTGATTACGCTGCCTTGAGCCGTAATACTACCAGTCTGTAATGAACTGCTTTTTAATGTGAAAAACTCTGTTTTCAACTTAATTTGTGGTGAGGATCGTTACCAAAGCTGCGTAGAGGGCCCCTGCTCAGCCGAGGTTCTGTGTATTAATGTATATATTTTTCATTTCATTTCTTTAAACAGTCATTGTATCATAACTCATTACATGTTCATATTTCATAGTTGCTTCATTTATGTTCATTAATTTCCATTGCATTCTTGTCTTTCATGTTTTTATGATTGTCAAATCACTGATCAGTTTTCTTGTGCAGGTTTTAGGTAGACAGCCCGGGGCATTTTCATAGTATTTTGGCTAATGATATGAAACTGACATTATTCTGCTGCTAGTTTTCTTTCCACAACTTTTGTTTAACTTCAGTCTTGTTTTGTATGTTTCAGTTTTGTTTATCTGATTCAGTAGTTAAATTTAAATATATTAAGCTACTCATAGTGTCTTCGGTTACCTCCGAAAGCCACAGCTGGACTGATGGTGAGGGGCTGCATGATGAAATGTGTAGTTTAGTATTAGTTCCTTTTCTGCAAATTTAGATATATTAAATCGTGTATGACATCTTCAGTTGCCTCCGAAAGCCACAGCTGGACTGATGGCGAGGGATTGAATTATGTGTGTATGGTTTAGTATTAGTTTACTTTCTGCAAATTAAATAATCAGTTACACAAGTTGTTTATGATTACTTCCGCAAGTCATAGCCGGTCTAATGATGAAGGGTCAGAAAATGAATTGATGTAATCTGATTTAGATTTATTTCATTGCAATTTTGAATTTCCATAAGCGTAGTTTCTTTTGTGTTCAGTTGGCAGCAAGAATAGTTTAGTTTTCATGTTCACTAGTTTCTTGTTTTGATTAATTAGATTAGCAGCACTTTTCATTTCAGCAGTTTACTTTCTTTTGTCATTGTAATTTCAATTTGCTTTTAAAGTTTCAAGATTGGTAAATCATTATAGGGGATATCACTTCCTTGAATAAATATAACCAAGCTTTCTTTTCACTTTAGAATTTTCATTTTACTTTAGAAAGACCACAAACAACAAAAAGTTAAGAAAGAGGTTATCTTGCACATATAGTGCGCCGCACTTCATCAGCTTACGATTCCCGGATTGACAATTAAATGCAGCAATTTAGGACACACTAAATTGACCAAACAATATTCCAAACTCTGTATCATACTAAAAACTATGTATCTTTAAGGTTTAAGTCAATTTGGGGTTTTCAGATTCAATGCTACTTGCCTGAATTCATGTCAAAACACAACTTGCAACTGCATACATTCCGTAGTGACTAATGGAAATCATTTCATCCCATACCTATGAAAATGAAGTATTCATGACTGCAAATTGAAGCCACAGGGTAATTCTTTTTTATTTTTTATAACACACAAAGAGAAAGACCTTAAGCCTTTGTGGATACTGCATGCCACCTCTCAGATCGGTTATTTGAAGTGCTCCTGATTTTGATTTTGGGTCGGCAAAGCCTTAGGGCTTAAATGTAACTCCATGCTTATTAGCATGTAATTTCTCATTGTTTAAAGGACTTATGTTCATCATTTTGAATTGGAAATAAAACTATGTTCGTCATAGCAAAATACTATTAAAAATTAAAATATGCAAAAAACCTACAAAAGAAAAGGCACAGAGGTGTTGCCCTTATTTCTGTTGGTGGTGCAACAATAATAAGTCATATTGTTGCATTATAATATTCACCATATTTCCATGACAATAAAATGACCTACTAATGTCATTCAATTCCATCCTATCTGTCATTTCTATAGAGCCCTTCTTGGAATCTCTTTCCATATTTTCTTGAAATTGACCTATATCTCTGTCTCTAGAATGGAGCAATTGAATGAGCTAGATGAGATCAGACAAGAAGCAATTCTAAGAACTGATCTAGTTCAATATCAAAGAACTAAGTGGCATGACAAATATATCAAAGAGAAGAAGTTTCAAGAAGGAGATTGGGCATTGTTATTTGACTCCAAGTTTAAAGATTTCCAAGGGAAATTTCAGACTCATTGGCTTGGGCCATATGAGATTGACAAGATCTTTAACAATGGAGCTGTAAGAATCAAGACCATTGATGAGTTTCAAACTCCTCTTTTAGTGAATGGCCATAGATTAAAAGTTTATCATAAGCCACTCTCTAAAGAGGATTTTGTCAAGTTGTTTCAAGAAAGTTCTGCAATCAGGCTGGTACAGAAGAATTCTTCTTCTCTACCAAGCTAGCTTTTGTTTTTCAAGTTTAAAAATAAAAAAAATTAAAAAAAATTAAAAAAAAAATGGTATAAGCCTGAAAACCAATCATTGATTGGCAGTCTTATACAGAAAATATGGGGTGAAAATCAGGGACACCTGACACTCTATATTTTCCAAAAAAAATCTGTTTTTCATTTCATTTCATCTCACCACCCACTCCATTTCATTCCACTTCATTTCATTTCATTTCACTTCATTACACTTCATTCCACTTCATTTCACTTCATTACACTTCATTCCACTTCATTTCATCCATTCCATCAATAAAAATCTTTTTATGACCATTTCCACCTGGTCATTTGTCATTTGTTCATTTCTATTTCAGCCAAGTGATAGCTGTGTCAGTTTCCGCAGCTGACATCTGTTTCCGCAGCTAACTCCAGTTTCCGCAGCCAGAAGTAGATTCCGCAGCTACTACTACTCTGTTTGAAAAAAGATTGTACAGTTAGTTGTTATTTTCATAAATCATGAAATAAAATGCAGGAGAGGATCAATGGGACATTCAAGACACTAATGAAGATCAATCAGTTGAAGACCAAGGGAAAAATCAAGGATTCCAAAGGTATGAATAAATTTTATTTCAAATAGTATCGAAAAACACATTTTTATGTAATTTTAAACTATGAGCTCTACCCATAACGCGCAATGATTATATTGACAGTCCGTAACCTTCCACGATCTCTATGTTATCCTCTTACATTTATTCACAAACGGTTTCATTATTGAAATTCCGACTCTTACTCATGTTCAAATAGCCCACCGTAGATAATGATACATATTTGAGTTGACAAAGGACTCTTACAAGCCGCATAACTTCATAATCATTGATTGAAACGTGTTCATATTTATGACACAGCCACCAAAAATTCAAAATGCGGCCGAATGCATTATACTTTGTTAACCTCTTTGTCGTTTCTCTGTCGTGTTTACAAAACCCCACTCTACTCATTCTCACTCTCTGTTTCATTCCATTCCGTTCCTTTTGCTCACTCTCATTCCCATATATCCACCCACAGTCTTATTCCATTCTGTTTATGGTGCTCATTTCCGTTTTGTGATAACATCCCCACAGTATTGTGCTAGACTCTGTGTATTCCATCGTTCCATTTCCGCTTAAACCCTCACAGAGGCAAGCCTGTGAAGCACAGAGAAGAAAATGGGAAAATTATTAAGGGCAGAGCCGGAAGGACAGAAATTTATAGAGGGATTTCCGCAAGCAAAAGAGATGTTGAGGAAAGGTAAATGGCTGCGTTTTATTCAGAAATTCAGGGGTTACCACAGAGAAGTTACCAAAGCGTTTGCAAGATCATTTGATGGCTCGGAAGCAGAAGTGGGAGACCTCAATTTTTTGGTTAATGAAGCATCAATAGCAGCAGCCACAGAGCTTCTTCAGGAAGGAGAACGTTGGTTCAAAAATAAAAGTATCAGTGATGAGGCATGGAGAACAATCCTTCGAAATCAAGGTATGGATATCACTGTTTTCAAAAGAGGAATCCCTGTGCATGCAATAAAAGATGAATGGGCCACTTTACTACTCATTGTTCAGAAATTTATCACATGTGAAGGCCGTTTTGGCTCCATGTACATGTATCATACTAGGCTATTGATGAATTTTCTTGAAAACCAAACTCTCAATCTTCCTTATTTCCTATTCAATAGCTTGAAAAAAATGGCTGTCACTGTGCAAAAACACCTAGGAGATGTAGAGCCTCATTTATATCATCATGGGCTTATAAAAATTCTGATTGAAAAGGAGCTAAAAGAAAGAAAAGATACATGGGAACAATTCCTAGTTAGAAACTTCTTTGAAGAACCTCAGGAAATTCCCGAAGGTAATCCAATTAGAAGGAGTAGAAGAAAGAAAATGGATGTTGAAACCCAAGTTGCTCCTACACAGGAAGTTCCCGCAGCTAGCACAGCAAAAAGAAGTAGAAGGAAAAGAACATTAGATGAAATCCAAGATACTTCTACTATTACTATGAAGAAAAATGATAGGGAAGAGAGATTGGTAAAAAGGAAGAAGAAGGAAATCAAAACTAAGAAGCCAATAATATCAAAAGGGAAAGAAATTATTGAGGTTGTCCATAAAACTTCTTCTTCTGAAGAAGAAGATCACCAAATTCTATCTGAAAGATTAATTTTTCTTCAAAAACAGTCATCTCTATCCAAGAAGGCAAAAACAGGAAAACAAGAACAAAAGGGTAGTGTACCACAACATGTGAGGAGAAGCAGCAGGCTTAAGGGAAAACTGAGAAAAACACAAATTAAAGGTCCTCATTTCATTGATTTGGGTGAGGAGACATCTGAACAGTCTCCAACTGACAATAGTCCATTTCAGTCAGTTAGTGAACCCGACTCCTTTCACTCCCAATCAGACAATGAGCGTACTCCATCTTATTCTCAGCAAAATATTGATGAAAGTTCTCCTCAGCCAAATTTTGAACATAATTCTCCCTTGCAGCATTTTGAGGACAGTCCAATGAAAAAGACACCGGAAGTAGACCCCAAACAGCAGGAGGTCTATGACTATATAGAATCCCTGGAGAAGGCAGCCACATGTCCAAGTACCTCTTCTACTCAGCCTCATACATTGCAGGATGACTTGGTTCAGTCATTAAAACAGGAGATTTTTGAGCTTGAGCTTTTGAACCGGCATATCAAAAATGAAAATGAAACACTCAAAGAGCAAGGCAAACTGGACAAGATTATCCATGACAATACTATGTTACATTTTGGTATTTGGCAAAAGAAGAATAAGAAGCTAAAAAGGAAATGCCAAAAATTGAGCAGAGCACTTGTGAATATCAAATTCAGGTGCCTCATGAAGAAACCCAGAATGATGGCAGTACCAAAGAAGAAGAGAAGGGGGTTAGATGTGCTGGCTGAAGTTTCAAGGCACATGAATTGAACAAAGAGTATCAAATTTTGGTTGCATGAGGACATGCAACACCTTCACAGTGGGGGTATGTTGAGTCCCGAATTTGCCTCTTGTCCATACACTTTTCCATATCTTTTTCACTCACCTAAACCTCCAAAATTGTCAATATCATGTGCAAAAAGGTATCTAACATGGTTTTTAATTATGTTTGTGTGTTTTCTATTTGATTTAGATTTTTTTCATACAGCTGCGGAAACTTTTCACTTTCTGCAGTTGCTGCAACTTTCCGCAGCTATTTTGTGGAAATCGATGTTACAGGTGTCTACGAAGGAAACGAGCCACATGGGCAGGCTAGGAATGACAAGGACATGGTTCGTGTCCTATTGGTTCAAGTAAATTCGTCAAAGAAAGCCGCGGTCAAAGCCATCCACGTGGAAGTCAACCATGGAGTTCTATGTCGGCTGGACTCTGTTTCGTGGCATATAAACATCCATACGGCCGTTTCCAAGCTTGCAGAGGTTAATTGACATCTGTGCAAAGTTCTGAAGTTGAATTCAAGCGCCCACCTTCCATAGATCCGTTTTCCAACATGGCCATACTCCTATATCCGTGGCCTTAGTGGTCTACGTGCTGGCTGCTATCATAAACTTCAGGAGACAGTTACATTTTATTGCTTTATATAGAGCGTTTGCATACGCACATAGAGTTAGTTGATAGTTGTTAGTTGATCATAGCTGTTGAGTTGATGTGCGTACTCTGTTATGTAGTGATTACGCTGCCTTGAGCCGTAATACTACCAGTCTGTAATGAACCGCTTTTTAATGTGAAAAACTCTGTTTTCAACTTAATTTGTGTTGAGGATCGTTACCAAAGCTGCGTAGAGGGCCCCTGCTCAGCCGAGGTTCTGTGTATTAATGTATATATATTTCATTTCATTTCTTTTAAAAGTCATTGTATCATAATCCATTACATGTTCATATTTCATAGTTGCTTCATTTCTGTTCATTAATTTCCATTGCATTCTTGTCTTTCATGTTTTTATGATTGTTAAATCACTGATCAGTTTTCTTGTGCAGGTTTTAGGTAGACAACCCGGGGCATTTTCATAGTATTTTGGCTAATGATATGAAACTGACATTATTCTGCTGCTAGTTTTCTTTCCACAGCTTTTGTTTAACTTCAGTCTTGTTTTGTACATTTTAGTTTTGCTTATCTGATTCAGTAGTTAAATTTAAATATATTAAGCTACTCATAGTGTCTTCGGTTACCTCCGAAAGCCACAGCTGGACTGATGGTGAGGGGCTGCATGATGAAATTTGTAGTTTAGTATTAGTTCCTTTTCTGCAAATTTAGATATATTAAATCATGTATGAAATCTTCAGTTGCCTCCGAAAGCCACAGCTGGACTGATGGCGAGGGATTGAATTATGTGTGTATGGTTTAGTATTAGTTTACTTTCTGCAAATTAAATATCAATTACACAAGTTGTTTATGATTACTTCCGCAAGTCATAGCTGGTCTAATGATGAAGGGTCAGAAAATGAATTGATGTAATCTGATTTAGATTTATTTCATTGCAATTTTGAATTTCCATAAGCGTGGTTTCTTTTGTGTTCAGTTGGCAGCAAGAATAGTTTAGTTTTCATGTTCACTAGTTTCTTGTTTTGATTCATTAGATTAGCAGCACTTTTCATTTCAGCAGTTTACTTTCTTTTGTCATTGTAATTTCAATTTTCTTTTAAAGTTTCAAGATTGGTAAATCATTATAGGGGATATCACTTCCTTGAATAAATATAACCAAGCTTGCTTTTCACTTTAGAATTTCCATTTTACCTTAGAAAGACCACAAACGACAAAAAGTTAAGAAAGAGGTTATCTTGCACATATAGTGCGCCGCACTTCATCAGCTTACGATTCCCGGATTGACAATTAAATGCAGCAATTTAGGACACACTAAATTGACCAAACACTATGTTTCATAGATTTTTTTTAAATAAATCGGAAAATAAAAAGAATCCACTCCAGATATTGTTTGAATTTGATTCCATGAGAAGAGCTCTAAATGAGTTAGTCCAAGACTACTGCACTATATATAACAGCGTTTGCAATTCTATCCCTGCAAATATTAAACCCACTCCAGATTTTTTCCTACTCAAATTCCCTGATGTATTTGACACAGACATGGCTTATCAGTTGAGGGAAATAAATGCAGAAACATTAGAAAGAATGCAAACAGATGTTGTTAGTGTAGAAGTAAACATTTTAGCCAAAAAAACTAGACTAAGAAATGAGAGAAGAGTGACCATTAAAGAAGAAACTTCCAATTCAGACACAAAAATAGACATGTTAGCTAAAAATTTAGAAAGGATGATGGATAGACTAGAAAACATAGAAAGAAGACCTCAATGGGATAATCAACAGCAAATTAGAAATCCCAATTTTAGAAAAAACACAAATTCAGGAAAAGCAAAAGAAACTGCCCCAGACCAAACAATAAGGCCCCCCTTCCAAGAGAACTATGCTGAAAGTTATTAGAATAATGATGATGATGAGGATGCAATAAATATAATGGGAATAGATGATAATAATACTATTTTTCTCACTCAAGAAGATCATGAATTATTTGAACTCCAACAACTCAAATTAGATTCAAGAGAATGCTTTGATTATAAACAAGGTTATGATTATGCTATAAATGAAATACACAGTCAATATAACCTTAGAAATAAGAAAAACAATGAGTTTTATACCAAGAAACTTCGCAAACACAGAATAACAAAACAGCAGAAGCTCCCAAAACAAAAGTTCTGCAAATTCTCCCAACATAACATAAGCAAAACTCTAGTTCTTCCCAAAACATTTCTAGTCCTAAAAATGCATCAATCCCTAAGATTGTTGATATTACTGATGAAGTTGCTCAAGATACAAAAGATTCACAGAAATCTATTGCTGCAAAAGCTTTTAATTCTGTTAAAACAACAAATTTAGATCCTAAAATACCCTCTGTTGATCCTAAATCAGTGGATCCAAAAATTGCTACTTCAAAAACACCTGCTAATAATTCTAAGTCTGAAAGAACATCTACTGCTTCACAAACAATCCTTGAAAATAAAATTAGGAGCAGTAAAACACAAGAAACTCAAACAGAGAATGTCAAACCAATTGAAAATGAAAACATAATTGTAGAAAAATAAGACAAACCAACACAAACTACAGT
Source organism: Pinus albicaulis (assembly GCA_034641835.2). Taxonomy (NCBI): domain Eukaryota; kingdom Viridiplantae; phylum Streptophyta; class Pinopsida; order Pinales; family Pinaceae; genus Pinus; species Pinus albicaulis. The sequence goes on along the minus strand of CM076574.1, from coordinate 1,279,022,483 downwards.
TACCAAAGAAGAATTGATTCAAATAAGTAAATCAAAACCTACATTCAACATACAATCTGAAATTACAAAGCTAAAAATATCAATTCCTTTAACAGAAATGGTAAAACATGACTTCTATAAATCAACCATAACTGAAACATTAAACATAAATGATGGAGAAGATTCCATAAATCTAAATGATGATCTGTCAGAGTTGATTTTTGGCCCAGATGTGAATGGGAAACATGTAGATGGAGCAGTTCCTCCATTTGATATTAGTCTTACCATTCATGATCAGATTTTACACAACGTAATGCTAGATTCAGGAGCTTCCCATAATCTAATTCCCAAAGCCATAATGGAAACTCTGAATTTAGAAATCACAAGGCCCTACAAAGATTTTTTTTCATTTGATTCGAGTAAAGTTAAATGCCTAGGTTTAATCAAATATTTGTGTGTAACACTAGTTCAATATCATGGTAAGAGTATATTATTGGACATTGTAGTAGCTGATATACCACCTAAGTATGGAACGTTACTATCTCGCTCATGGGGAGCAAAGTTACAGGGATATCTACAATTGGACATGTCTTATGCTACTATATCATTTTTTGGTCAGCCTAAGAAGTTATATAGGGAAAGATTTATGAAGTATATGGTCAGTAGTGCAAAAAGATCTATAAATTACCCAATTTATTCTACACCAATTGACCTTGATTCTTTTATCTTATGTAACTATGAAACTAATGAAATCCAAGCTGAACTAATAGAGAAAATGAAAACACAAAACAATGATAATATCTTTCATGAATCTTTATGGAATTTATACTTTTATGGTTCAGTAAATAAGTTAGGAGCAGGAGCGGGAGTTTGGATAACCAACATGGAGACTAATCAATCAGAAGGCCATGCTTTTAGGCTCAATTTTAAATTTACCAATAATATGGCCCAGTATGAAGCCCTCATTGTAGGACTCCAAATTATTAGGAACTCAGAAGGCAAAAGAATATTAATCATGGGAGATTTAGAGTTGATCTTATTAAAAATAAATGGAGTATATTCTGTTTACAATCCTAGATTAAGTCGATACAGAGACACTATGCTAGATTTAACTGATGACTTATTGGAATATAAACTTTTTGCTATACCTAGAAAACAAAATATACAGGTTCATTGTTTAGCAACCTTTTCTAGTACATGAAATTTACCATTCCAACCTAATCACATATATACTACTGAAGTCAAGCATAGACCAATAATTCCAGAAAACCTCAAATATTGGCAAATTTTTTCTCAAGATGAACAGATTTACAATTTTATGAACAATGAAAGTGAATTTCAGAACTGTAAGATAGACACAGATTGTACTATAGATCAAGATTTAGATTGTGAAATTGATTTGAATAACATAGATGTAAATAAATTATTTTTTTCTAAACCAACTAAATTTAGTAAATCAGATATAGATAACTTAGATAAATTAAATATTGAAGAAATTATTGATGATGAATCTGACATATTGAATCTTAAGGATAATTTCTTACCCAAACGTTTAACTCCTTTAGAAGATATTTTTGACTCAAATGATATAGCTAGAAAACCCAAAATTGAGCCAGTTAGATCTGATATAGAAGAATGCAATATTGGTACAGAGTTAAAGTCTAAAATAATCAAACTTTCCAAAACCTTACCTTAACAAGAAAAGGAAAAATATATTTCTCTTTTAAAGGAATATCAAGATGTTTTTTCTTGGAGTTATCAGGATCTCAAATCCTATGATACCAACATAATTCAACATAAAATTCCAATAAAAGAAGATCAAAATCCCTTTAAACAAAAGTTGAGAAGAATTAACCTTGTTTTATTACCTTTGATAGAAAAATAATTGAAAAGAATGTATGATGCACAATTAATTACACCAATCAGATATTTTGATTGGGTTTCCAACCTAGTTCCAACAAGAAAGAAAACATGAGAGATAATATTATGTGTTGACTTTAGGAATCTAAACAAAGTGTTTCTAAAAGATAATTATCCTTTACTTAAAATGGATCACATATTACAAAGGGTAGTTGGCTCTTCTAGGATACCACTTTTAGATGGTTTTTTAGGATACAACCAGATTTTAGTCCAAAGAGAAGATCAAGCTAAAACAACATTTACTAATCCTTGTGGCACTTTTATGTATGTAAAAATGCCTTTTGGTCTAATGAATGCAGGGGAAACCTTTCAAAGAGCTATGGACATATCTTCTGCAAAGGAAATACATGAATTCTTATTGATTTACTTAGATGACATTATGTCATTTCCAAAACCAATAATGAACATGTGGATCATCTGAGACAAGTTTTTATTAAATGCAGGAAATTTGGCATCTCTTTTTACCATAAGAAAAGATTATTTGGATTAGAATAAGGCAAGTTGCTTGGAAACATAATTTCTAAAGAAGGAATCAGAATAGACCCTGCTAGGATAGAAGAAATTGTTAACATCAGTCCACTAAGAAACATCAAAGAGTTACAAGCCTTTCTAGGTAAGATTAATTTTTTAAGAAGATTCATATCCAATTTAGCTGAGATAATTAGAGAACTAAACAACATGATTAAAAAAGATTCAGTTCTTAAATGGAATATTGAGGCCAAACATTCATTTGACTTCATCAAACAGGCCTTAACCAAAACTCCAGTCCTAATAAGTCCTAACTTTAAGAAGGATTTCATAATTTTTTCATTTTCTTCAAAACACACCATTTCTGTAGTTTTACTGCAGAAAAATGACCAGGGATTTGAACAGCCCATAGCTTTCTTTATCAAGACCCTTAGAGATGCCCCTTTGAAGTACAACATCATGGAGAAACAAGCCTTAGCTTTGGTAAAGGCCATTAAAGACTTCAGAGTTTATATTATATATTCTCACATTATTGCCTATGTCTAAAATTCTGTAGTAAAAGACATTCTTACTCGGGATGGTCCTGATGGAAGAAGAGGTAAGTGGATTGCCACTGTCTTAGAATATGACATAGAGATAAAACCCACAAAGCTCATCAAAGGTCAAGGATTAGCTAAACTTATGGTTGAATCTAATTGTAATTCCCTAGACATAAATTTTATTTCCCAAGTAGATGATTAGGAAGAGATGGCGACTCCAACGATCAGTGAAGCATTTTCAGACTCACCTTGGTATACAGATATCATAATTGTATTATTAAACTTACAAGCTCCTCCTGGATTTTCAAGGACTAAAGCCAGATTCTTAAAATTAAAGGCGGTAAGATTTTGTATTTTAGACAATATAATTTTTTGGAGAGATCATAGTGGAATTTTACTAAATTGTTTATTAAAGGAAGAAGCTAACAAAATACTTGAAAATTTTCATGCAGGTGACTGTGGAGGACATATATACTAGAAAAATACTACAGAAAATATCTTGAGAGTTGGTTTTTACTGGCCTACTTTGTTTACTGATGTCAAAAAGCTTGTGACTTCCTGTCACAAGTGCCAAATTTTTTAGGGTAAGAAAAAACTGTTACCCCTTCATTTAAATCCCATTTCAACTAAAATTCCATTTCAACAATGGGGTTTAGACTTCATTGGTGAAATTCACCCTCCATCTTCAGGCCAAAACAAGTGGATTTTGACAGCCACTGATTATTTTACCAAGTGGATTGAAGCCATACCCTCCAAACAAGCCATAGATTCTGTCATTATCTCTTTCCTAGCAAGTAACATTCTTTCAAGATTTGGATGTCCCCAAAATATAATTACTGATAATGCAGCAGCATTCAAATCCAAGAAAATGATTGAATTTTTCCACAAATACCATATTACCCTAGGCCATTCTACTGCATATTACCCTCAGGGTAATGGTTTAAGTGAATCCTCAAAAAAGAGCCTTGTAAACATCATCAAAAAATTACTTGAAGACAATAAAAAGACTTGGAATAAGAAGTTAGCCAATGCCTTATGGGTAGATAGACTTACTACTAAAAAATCCATTGGTACTTCCCCTTACCAACTTGTTTATGGAATGGATGTTTTTTTTCCATCCTCCCTAGGTGTACCGGTGATGAAAATTATCCAAGAGTTACAAGTTGAAACAAATGAAATTCAAAAAAGGATCAATCAAACTATTCACTTGCAACAAACAAGGGAAGAAGTTTATATCAAATCTCAAGTCATTCAGGATAAGATCAAGAAAATATTTGATAAAAAGAGTAAAGAGGATGATTTCTACATTGGAGATAAAGTGTTAAAGTGGGATTCTAAAAGAGACGACAAAGGTAAACATGGAAAATTTGATTTTCTGTGGAAAGGACCTTATGAGATTTATGGATATAGAAGTAATAATGCTTTCTTTTTGAAAGAAATGGATGGAGAAGATCTGTAAGAAGGACTAGTAAATGGGGGAATGGTAAAGCACTACTACTCTCTTGAGTTAACAAATAGTTAGTTTGTATTCACTTCGATCATTTTACATATAGATTTCAAATTTTAGATTGGATTGGATGTTTCCCTAACAAAGTTGAAGCCCGGAGAGAAGGCCCTAAGCTTTGAGAGGTAAATAGCATAAGTATGAATAATTGCAGATATCATAAGACATTTACAGGGTCATCAACATCAAATTCCAAAAGCCACTGATCTAAAAGTTCTTGGAATTTCACCAAGAAATTCCATTCCCAGGTGGAGCCACTGTTAGGGTCCTATAATAATAGGGTTGATAAATTTTGAATTGACTTTGATATTCTTGTAAATATGTACATACCTTTCTTTCTACAAGTTGTTTTTCCATATTTTGAAAAAAAATGAAAAATAATTAAAAGCCAAAAATAGGGTAAAAAGTCCTAAAATAAAGATCAAAGGACTTAGAAAAAAGATATACTCCAAAAGAAAAAAAGAAATAAAATAAGACCTGAAAGTGAGCAAGTCCAAATGCCACTACTTTTACTTTTACTGCAAGAATAATGATTACGTGTAGAGTGTCAATAAATGCCATAATCCATGATCAGTTAAACAGTTTAATCTTAACTTTTCATGCTTTCAATTTCATTTTTTAGATAGAGAATAAAGATATGTCAAACATCTTAAACTTGACAATTCAGTAGATATCTAGAGAATCATGAGGAGCTCAACATTTTAATCTAAGCCCTTAGATGAAATAAGGTAGACTTAGATAGTTTTTTACTTTGAAAGAAAAAAATTTTAGGGTTGCAAGCCTAAATCCACCCATGAAAATGAAGTAAAAATTTTAGAAATAAAGATGGGTAGGTAGAAGCAGTTGAGAAATAATGTAATAAAGCATCATCATGGCAAAAATCACTAATTTCCCCTCCCCTACAAATATTCAATGTTCTAAACTATCAGTCAAAAAGGCTTAGAGCATTTCTCTGACTTTTGCTGGGACCGGACCCAAGGCTCAATGACTGATTGGTTAAAAATATTGAATTCCCACACTAGACCCACATTCATCAGCATTTACCCTTCATTCATAAATCATAATCCATTTTTCCTAAGTAAAAACCCATTTTTACTTAGTAAAAGTGAAACCCTAAATAATTAATCTCATTCCCTTTCAAAAATCATTCGTAAACCCTCAAAATGCATTTATCCTAAGTTAAAGTGTAAAGTGATACAACAAAGACAATAAATGCTTTATTTTTGCACTTTACTTAGAGGTAACTATGTAATTTTTTTTCATTTCACTACCCCTTTATTCATATTAACTTCTAACTTATTCTATTAAATCCCTAAATACACCTACCTCTATAGTATTAAAACCTTTTATTTTAAAATAACCCTCTAAATCCACTATTTTAAAGTTAAAACCAATGTTTAATATCCCATGTGCGCAATATTAATCCCACCCAAATATCCTCTTGGTTCAAGCATATCATTTAAATAAATATCCCCACCCCCTATGGTTTTTTAACAAATGTCAAAAGCGTTCGAAAACTATATAATATTAAACCGCACCAGCTCATATATATGGTTGAAACATTTCATAATTTTTTAAAAGGGTTGAAACATACGTTATATTATTCCCACTTGACCATATTATATAGCTTTACATTTGATTAAAATGAATTTTTATAAAGTTTAAACCATCCCTGCCACACATATGAAACCCTGGCCCCACTCCATTCCGACACAACTCCACCAGTCAATCGCGACCGTTTGCGTTCCATAGCCAAGGTCCGACAGAGGAAAGCCGATATTGCACAGAAAACTTGCACGATCACCCCCATCTCATTTCTACACGAAATGGGTGGTTTTATGATTTTATCTCTCCTCCACGTGGTCGGTTCCTGTTGTATCGTGTGGGTTAGCCCCGAAACCACTTACCGCTGATAGGGCGCATGATAAACACTTACTATTCTAAACCGTTGAACCCGAAAACCGCCTGTTTTTACAACATAACTGCCATTAATTGCCATTCCCCATTTAGATCTAATATGCATAATAAACCTTGGATATGCAATTCATTTACTTTCTCTCCTACTCATTAACCTTTGCACACGCCTACCCGACTGTAAAAAGAGAATTTTTTTTTCCATTTTATGCCCAAAAACCTGCATAAATCTAGCTAGTTACCATTGAAGACCACCGAGGAGCTTTACATTGCTCCAGAAACTCCACATAAGTTTTCGACTCATTCAAAAGCCTCAGAAACTATTCTGAAGCCTAATACCTGTGTATAACAGGCATTTCTCTGAAATTCAGGCATGTAATCAATTTCAAAGGCCTTAAAAAGAACAAAATACATTCAAAAGCTAAAAATATCAAAAGAAGGTTGTCAAAATAGACCAAAAAAACAGGTCGAACCCTATTAAATTTTCTCCACAAACCCTATTTTATTGTTGCCTACTACTTTGGAGAAAAATTGTAAACTTTTGTAGTTTTATGAACTATTCCAAGCTCCAAATTAAGCTGGAAAACCTCTGAAGGTATCATAAGCCTCTTTTCCTAAATTCAACAGACGTTTTAGCCCAATTTCTCATTAAAAGACTCAGGAAACCCTTGTTTCTTGTTTTAAAACATTTCAAAATCCAGTAAATCCTCTTTGATAAACCTTATTGGAAAGAAAACCCAAAAAAGGGACCATACTTTGCTTTTTTTATCTAAAGAAGCCTCTGTTAAAAGTAAAAATACTTCTGCAAATTGTCTAAACTTGCAGAAGTAGCCCAAAATGCCTAAAAAGCAGAGCTCTAGCAAACCTGAAGCTTCCAAAGTGCCTAAACCAAAATCTGGCACCACTTCTAAGACTGCTATTGTTGTCAATCCTTTACAACCCCCAGTCATAGACATTGAACATATTCCATTGGTTGATGTTGATTACAAGATAGCAGATCCCATTGTTGAATTTAACCTGTTAGATATTCATAACTGGTGCTATGAGAATTCCTTAGATGATCAAGAAGAAGTCCACATTTTGGAATCCCATTTGCCTAACTATGTTTTTCCATTAACTCAACCATGCCAAGAAGTTATTAGGTTATTTCAATAGTACTATGTGCCTGAACAGAGAGCCATAGTAAATGCCAATAAGAAATTTCTTCTTACCATTACTGTTGAATCAATTAACCAGATGCGACAACTTCAGCCTGACCCTCAAGCAATACCTTTATCTATAGAGGCCCTCACCAAGTTGTATATTGGCATTGATTTTCCCAAAAGATTCATGATTTTTCAGACATTTATGCCCTCACATGTAGAAATTCCTAAGCTAAATCCCCCATATTCTACTTCCAAATTCCTAGAACGTTCAAGACATGTGATTTCCATGCTTTCCTTCATCTTAGGATATTTTACTGATGAACACACAAATGAGTCTATCTTGGGGTTCTTATCCACTTTTACCCCAGGGAAACCCCCATCAGTAATCTTTGAATATGTTGGTTTCATTGCAGATAATATTCATTATCAATTGATCAATTTGAAAATTGAAGGAGTGTTCAGATATACTTCCTTCCTTTTCCATATGTTTTTATACTTTCAATCAGATAATTTTCCAGTTACTCTCCAAAAGCTTGACATAGAGGGAAATCCTCTTTCTGTCATTTTCTGGACATATTTTCTCAGGAAAGAATGTACAAATTTCAGTTATGCAAAATTTTCAGAGTTATTCCTACATCCAGTGATCACAATGTTAACAAAAATAGAGAAACCAAAGATAAATGAAGAAATGAAAAAGATATTGCAGTTTTCAGAGTAGAATAAGGTTGGTGACTGGTACTTATATGAAAAATATACTGATATCGGAGTTTTTGGGTCAAACTTGTTGCCTTAAAAATTACCCAAACATCCTTCAATGAGGATATTTGACTTGGAATATATTAGGCAAATCGTAAACTCTGATTCTATAATTTTCATGGTGGAAAAGAAGAAAACTCAATTCAAATTAAAGAATCTGGTAGGGCCATTCATCTGCAATCACAGGGATGTAGAAAAAGTGGACGTTCTGCATGATGCGATGTGGCCAAAAGTAATACTAATCATACTTTACAGATTGCAGAACAACTAGAAAAGTCCACCAAGAGAGTAAGGGAAGAAGGTGCCTACATTTAAGAAACTACAACTGAATCTAAACTCAAGTTAATATATAACAGGAGGACCAAGTTAAGTTCAGAAGGTAAAGGAAAGGTAACAATTTATGTGGAAGAAACAAAGCTTATAGATACCAACACAGATTTTTCGGAAACAGATGTTGCCATTCTGATCATCAATGAGCTAACTACTAAGAATCAGAATGAAGAAAAAGTCAACAATGAAGATGCACAGTTGATAAAGAGACAGCATAGCATGGAATCCTCTTCATCACAGGCAGCTGAGGAGAAAGACCTAGACATCAAATAAAAATACAAACAAATCAAGTTGAAGAATGAAGAGATAAAAAATAATATTTATTCTCAATATCTCAAACAGACACCAAGTGTGAAAAACAAAATTTTGTCTGCATTTGATTATTCAAATCAAAAGAAAATTATGTCAGTGTTGCAACCCACAATAAAATCCCCAAAGACAGTGGCAGATTATAAAAAGGTTGATTTGGAAGTCCAAACAGATAATATTCGTGCTCTTGATCAAATTAAGTTCCATAAGCAGACTTCAGAAATTATATACTCTACCGTCACAAATAAATCCATGAGTGCTCAGAAGCTCCATAACACCCTTTCCAACATGCAAGATCAGATGAAAATAGATAAGGAATCCTTGTATGCCAAGGATCTCAGGACAAAATCTTTAGAAGAATTAGTTTTGCAGGTGGGAGAAGACCCTGCTAATATCAAAGCAGCAAATTTATTAGTGAAGAAGAACAATGAAGATATATCATCTTTGAGGAAACATCTTAAACTTCCTCAAAGTGAACATCCTCAAACAAAATAAATAATAGAAGGACAAAAATAAAAAGATGACATGATGAATTTGATTTTTCAGTTGACAACCCAAATCAAGGAAATGGAAATACAGATAGACAAACTTGTCTAGGAGAAATAAACATCAAAAATACTAGAGATTCCTACAGTTATTTCTATAATCACTACAACTGTGCCTTGAACTTTAGCTGAAAAGTTAGCACCCAAAGAACCACTAGCTACTGCAATGCCAGTAACTTCATCCACAACCTCAGCTACAGAATCATCAACAACAACAGTTCACCATACATATGAAGCTAGCAAATTAGTGAAAGCTATGGAGGAAATGTCTCTTAAGACAAAAGAAATCAGCAGATTGAAACATGTGGTAGAAAAACTTGAAAATCAAACAAATTGGCTCAGATAAATGCAAAAACACATGAGAAAAATTCCATCAGATTTAATGAAGAGTTGAAGAAATTACAGAAGGGATTGACATTGAAGGAACAAATATCATATATCAAAAACTATCTTTGGAACCATTGAAGCCATCCATGATGTATGGCCTTCAATTCATGTAATATTTGAACAGAGAGAATTATTACTAGCAGCCCAAGCAGAAATTCAAAAGACTCAAAGTGAACTGGCTGATAAACCAATACAAGCTTTAAAGCTGATCACATTCCTTAACAGTAAAAATAGACAGGAGTTAGAAGAACTCAAGATCACTGACAGGAATGGAACTATCATAGAAATTAGGAAAGTTACTACAAAGAAGAATCTAATGAGGCAACTGGAAGAAAAGTATGAGAATATGAATACTGCCATAACCAAGTTTATGATCAAGTTTACAAATTTGAGGCAAAAAGGATTGCCTGAAATTATGGTCATTAATGATAAACTGATGCCTCAGAATGACTATGATAAAAATATTAGAGAATTTTCAAAGGAACAGGTAAATAAACCACTAGTACAAGGAATTCCAACAGGAAAATTCTTACTCAAAAGTTTTGAAGATTCGTTCTATTTACAACATGAAATAAGACACTTGTTTGTCATCAAGCCAACTTTTTCCAGATACACTGAAGCTGATGAAAACTTCAGGAAATTAAAGAAAATACAAATTCCTAAAGATGAGGATTGAAAGTCACTCACAGATTTATTATGAAGGATAAAAGACAGAGAGATGAAAGGAGGAGAATTTTTTTTTTCTGATTTACAGTCAAAATAGATTTTACAGCAGTAAACAGTTTTTACTATGGTTGAAGAGTATCAGTGAATAAAGAGTATCAGACAAGGCACAGCATATTACAAAACAAATTTAAAATATCGAAAGCCAACAAGGAGGACACCAAGGTAGCCAGCTGCATCTTATCCTCAAAACGGTTTCTATTTCTTTTGAATAGATAGGACAACTTGCTGATTTTTTAAGCATTTGTCTCTATTATTGTTATAAAGATATTTTATTTCCCTTAGATAATTCCTAGAATCATTCTAGGATATTTTTTTTAAAAACTATGTATAAATACTTCATCTTTAGAAGTATTTTGTGTGGAATAAGTTGTTGGAGATTGCTATAGTTATTTTTGTTGAACTTGAAGGCTTTTGTGATTCAAATTTAGAGTAGCAGATTGGATCAAACCAATTGGCATCGGACTTCAGGATTCCTATGATGAGCTATTTGGAGTGAAGTATTTCCTTACTTTTCATTGTTATCTTTCTTTGTTACATGCATCCATATATGTTTGTTCTAAATTTGAATGAATAACTAGGAGTAATACTACAAGATTTGTTAAGAGCACCATGTTTTTAACTAGTTATCATTTCTATATTTTCCTCTGATTTCTAGTGTAGGGAACCCTTAATTGCTCCCTCTCTCATTTGACCTCTACCGACTACTTCCTTTTCTAGATCAAAGGATTCATAATTTCCCTTTATCCCAATCATATCACCTCATAAATACAACTTTCCAAGATCTTCAAGGGTTATTTATATTTCCCTGCAAACATTTGACTTTTTGGCCTTGATCCCAGTTCTGTTTTCTTGATTTTGACTCCTTAGTCTAATGGACAAATAGATCTCCCACTATCCATCCGTTCAAGTGATTTTTTCCCACCAAATCAATAAAAACCAAACCAAAGCTGCACATTCATAACTAGCCTAATATTTACCAATCAAACAAAGTTAAATCTTAAAGAGAGATCCCTCTCTGAACCCTAGGCAGACTAGATCCTAGAGTTTGAAGTTGGTCTGTGGTTACCTCTAGTGTTCTTTGACTAAAAACCAAAAATATCACAACTTTAGAATTACTAGAGTGATAAGACAGTGGAGAAATTTTCTTTTGCAAATTCTACAGCGAATATGCCTCTTCGATAGCCAAATGTACAGGTATTTTTCTGGTTTTTCCATAATTAAACCTTTTATCAGATTATAATTTCAAATAACCTTGCGCTCGAGCCGTTCGACTCGCACAGGTTTGTGGTGCTCCATGTAAATTTACAGGGTGCACCACAACTGGTGCTAACGATATCTCCACCAGTTCTCAGGTAGTACCGATATGCGTACTATGTTATTTTAAAAAAATTTAAAAAGTGCAGTGCGGTCATTTATCGGGCCGCACCGTTGACAATGTGGAATGGCGACAAAATGGTGCGTTGACTGAATTATTGGCCCTGGGTCGGGTAATGTTGTCAGCACACTACATACTGCATTTCGATAGGGTCAATGGTTCGGCTTGGTCAATCGGTGCTAAAGGTATCCACACCAATTCTGGGGTGGTACCGAAGGCGCACCGTGTTATTTTAATTTTTTTTTAAAGTGCAATGCAGTTAATTACTCAGCCGCACCATTGACCTAGTGGAATAGTGACGACGCGGTGTGTTGACAAAAATAACCAACCCAGGACGGTTGTTTTTGTCAACGCATGGCTTTCCGTATTTCACCTGCGTCAACGGTGCGGCCTTGTAAAATACTGCACCATTCACTATGTCATGATGGCAGGAGGTCGGTCCACTGACTTAACTATATGCCCCGGGGCATAGAGTTTAGTTAGTGCACTGCCCTCCTGACACCATACATATTCAACGGTGTGCTACAAATGTTTCTGGAGCACCGCCCCCGGTGCACTGAATATTATTTGGTGCATCGACGCCGGTGCACTCCATAGAAATACACACTGGGATCGGTGCGTGACTTTGTTTTTGGCGCACCGACTGTTGTTTTATTTTTTTTTCAAAAAAAAAATTATATATGTATATTTCTAAATACATGTCTCATTTAATAAAATAATTGTGCTTAATATATCAATCATTCAAAGAAGTGAAATGAGAGAAGAGGGGGAACAACAACAACAACAGGCAGAGCAGTATAACATGGTTCATCTGTCGAAGGCACAAAAGTGGGAGAGAGATGCATACCCTCGCCCTATTACAGCAGCTACGCAGGGGCTCCTAAGGAAATTAGGCCTTCTCAAGTTCTATGAGGAGGATACTTCCCTAAAGGGCCATAGTTTTTTTTTGAGACATCTTATCCAAAGGTGGAATGCCCACCAACAGGCTTTCCGGGTTGGTATCAACCAGTGGTACATGCCCACTAAGGAGGATATATATTTAATTATAGGGATATCGAGGAGAGGGGTGGATTTTACCCTATTCCTAGAGGTTCCAGCTGGCTGTGTAGTAGGGAGTCAGTTAGTTTACTCCTAGAGATACATTGGATCAAATTTACTATCTCCTGCAGAGTTTCAGGTCGCTGGAGGTCAATTACATATTGGTGCATTTGGTAGTGAGGAGGTGCAATGTATCTCACTTATCATTTCAACCATTTCGCACAACACCAGTGACGGGCAATGCATTATTTGCTCACTTCTATATTATGTTGATTCTTTAGTACAGGAGCCATGACTTGTCAAGTGGTCTGCCATTTTTTTGCGGCAGTTCTGTATAGCCTTAGATAGATGTCGTGATCATGCACAAGGGAGGGTCAACTTCCCTTTTGATCCAGATCTTTTTTGTTTATTTTTTGAGAGGTTTCTAGAGACGAGGCCTACTTTTCTTCAGCAGCCTCGTAGGTCGATGTTTGAGGCACGTATGCACATGTGGGGGCAGATGATGCCCAAGAGGGATGATACTCTATTTCCAGCGAGGATATCCCATGATGCACTGGAGTCACTAGCCAGTGTTGATGAGCATCCCTACATTATGGTCCCATGTCCTTATGCAGGTTTGAATTGGTGAGGGTGTGCCAACATCCTCTTCACAGCTCATGAGCCGCCAGATGATAGAGGTAATATTACTGTTTTATTTAAATTTATTCTAGCATGTTCTTTAACTTTTTTTTATTAAACTGTGTAATGAAATTGTCTAATTATTGTTGTGTACTTGTATATATTTTGCATACATTAGCTCTTTTGATGGAGAGGAGATTTTGGCACCACCACATGATCCAGGTGTGGATCCCGATGACGATCAGGGCATGCTAGATGCCGAGGATCATGATCGGGAGGCCGGTGCAGAGAGACCTTCTCCAGCTGGTGCGTTGGTACCGCCTTTTTCTAGGCTCAGTCGACTTGATGCTAGATACAGGATGGAGTTGGGCGACCAACTCAGTTCATTGAATTTTGAGGCAGGCATCAGGCCCGCTCATTACAGAGACATATAGGTCGATGATAGGCTATTACAGATGTGGAGAGGCATGTCACGTGGCATGTACAACCTGATGCGGCATGTCGTAGGAGCTACGACAACTGTTATGCGACTAAGGAGGATTGTTGCATGTTATAGATGTGGTTGAGCCGCAACATGTGCTGGACAGTCCATGAGCAGCGACTCATCATCTCATGATCGTTCACCTCGCACCTTTCCAGATGAGCATGAGCCTCCACTATCATCTAGAAGCAGTCATCATGGAGATGAGGTTGGACCATTAGCCACGTCTAGTCAGTAGCCTGCAGCATCCATTAGTACTCATGATCATGAGCAGGCTGGACCATCGACCGTCGACGCTGCACCATTGAGTGAGCAGGCCTCCACTAGTATTTCTATTGATGTTGTACTACCACCAACTGATCCATGACATTTATATTACAGTTGTATATTTTTAACATTATTCAGTTATGTATATATATGGTCCATATATTTTATGTTCATGTTGCAGTTGTACTTAATTTACATCTTGGTGATCATCATGTTGTGTATATTGTTAGGTCATGTTAGATATGTTAGGTCATGAACGTGATGTTTATTAATTAATTTAATATTAAATGATAATGATATTGTAAAATTGTAATATTTTTAATTCCAATTGTATGTAAAACTCTAAAATTGTAAATGTAATAGCATATATTTAAATTTGTAAAATTGTTATTGTAATTGTAATTTTTAAATTTGTAAAATTGTAATCGTATATATGTAAAATTATAAAATTGTAATTGTAATTGTAATTGTACGTGAAATTGTAAAATTGTAATTCTAATTCTAATTCTAATTGTATGTAAAATATTTGTAAAATTATAATTGTATTACTGTGAATTGATTGTAATTGTAAAATTGTAATTGTATGTAAAATTCTAAAATTGTAATTGTAATTGTATGTGAAATTGTAAAATTGTGATTCTAATTCTAATTCTAATTCTAATTCTAATTGTATGTAAAATATTTTTAAAATTTTAATTGCATTAATGTGAAGTGAATTTATTGAAATTTTAAATTTGTAAATTTTAAATAATTGTAAAATAATAAATCTAGAATAATATGAATTATTGTAACATAATAAAGTTTAGAAAATAATGCAAATAAATTCATGTACTTTAGAATTATCATTATTTTATTATTATCTTAGATACAAAAAAATGAACTAATTTATACAATACACCATTTTTTTTGAGATCATAATTGCAAATTATAAAGTGAATTATTGATTTTAACATTAACACAATGCAAATTACCAATCAATTCAAAATACATATTATAATGTTTAGAAAAACCCATCTTAAAAAGTATAAATATTGATGAAATAACACATGTACCATATCACTCTCGGTTCTCATGATCTCCCTCATTATCTTTTAGCTCGCATGGCATGATAACACTATTGTTCTCAAAAATATGTTTTGATCTAGGGTCATGTGTCAATATGAACCACCAATCCCTATCCAACACATATGGGTAAAAAAACACCTGGTTGCAGTGTTTGGGGAAAATATAGGGCTCCTTAGCTTCATCCCACATCTTTCTAGAGTTGATACATATCAGCCTACTATCGCGATCTTCCTTTAAATTATTCCGATCATAGGTGTCCCACCACTTGGACCTAAAAATAACACATTGGAAAGAAGAGAAATCCACTTCAATGATATCTTGTATCTTTCCAACGTAACCTAATGTCCTTGTACTAGGTTTTGATCATGGTGGCTAGATCGAATAGATTGATTGAACTTGACTTCCACTCCAAAGCCTTGTGTGATGTTTCCAACATCAACATTTTCTGTGCGAAAATGGTGTCCATATGCCCACATAGATGGGAAAAAATGCACCTATTATAAAAAACTTTAAAAAATCATAGTGTCATGTGTCTTATAATAACCCAACAGTTAAAATATGAAATGTAGATGTCTTATAAGTTTCAAATTTACATATAAATTAAAAATATTATTACCAAGTTGATGCACTCAATCCCTACGTTTAGTGCATCCTCTTCACAACGCGGGTATCGACTGGTAGCACCATATTTATCTCTGACTTGGTTAGCAACCCAACTGTTGGGGCATATTTTTGGCATATTTTCTTTTAAATAATCGGGATAAGGCACACTTCTACCATTCAACCGTCTGAATTCTTTCTTGTCACTATCCCATTTCATCCTTTTTTGTTCATACAATGCGACCAACGGTCGTGTCGCTTCAGAATTCTAAAGAATGAATATATTAATTGCTTCAATTTCTGCATTCGCTGATGAAATAAAACCAACATTATATAATACTTAGAGATCAAAATATACATTATATCAAATTTCAACATGAATATTAATTACTTTTTGTAAATTTGAAAAATTATACGTCACTTACTCTTTATCAAGCGCTTCTTTCCACTCGTTTGGAGCAACTCCCCTTCTCTTTTGTCCTCATCCCTTTCAGCATCCCAAATAACCACACCGTGTTTGTTGTCGATATGCTTGATGTACTCATTGGCATAATAGAAAGACTCATATGATATGTACCCCTCTGCTATAAACCCCTCGGGTTTTGCCCTTTGTCGAACAAAACCTTTTAATTTCTTCATGTACCTCTCTAAGAATAAAGTCCAAAGATAAGAAACTTCCCCAACTAATTCAACCTCATCTACTAGGTGGATTAGAAGATGAACCTGCAATTCCATGAAACTCGTCGAAAATTCCTTCTCAAACCTAGAAACAATCTCAACTATCTCTTGATGCCACTGTGGAATGCTAGCCACATGAATCTTCTTTGATGTGATCCAACGTACAAATGTAGATAATTTAGATATGGCACATCCTAGGTGTTGAGGGAATTAATGTTTCACACACCCACGCACGAACAAAGGATAATGACGCTACAAAGTTATAAACACGTGAAATAATATACAAAATTAGTTATGTTTTATGATCCCCGCATGGGATAAAATTTATTAATATAAAAAATAATAAAATCATGATTTTGACATTATACGTACTCTTAGAAGATTCAAATGGTCATGCGATTTCAACCCCAACAAATGGTCATCCACGATGAAGCAGCGCCGTAGTGAATACCCATATGAAGTTGGCACCCTCACACCCATTATAACTTCCTTTGCCAAAGAAATATCATCTTTTTTTAAAATCCATGGGACATCACCTTCTTTGAAAAACCATGAATTAGAGGGACCAATTCCTGCCTCTGATCCCGTACTTTCTAGTCGTCTTGGCCAATGTTTATTTTTAGTTCTTGAAGTAATAAGATATTTCCTAGCAGCCAATGCGTCACTCTGTTTTGATGATATGTGCCTCCATAAAGAAGATGAAACATTTTTTAATATATGTATGGGATCTAATAAGTGGGTAATCTTAATATGCTCCCAATATGGGAGGTCATAAAAGATAGATTTCCTTTTCATCCCAATGGGAAATTTCTCAACATAGGTGTCGAAGAAACCTGGATCATCGAACATAGCCTCGCCATTTGAATCGAACATTTCTACGAACTCCTTCTCCTTCTCTCTCTCATATGCTCTAATCCATTCAGTTGGTGTCATTATTGGAGGCCTTTGGGTTCTCTCTTGTTTACCATTGAAAGTGGATGCTGCTCTTCTGTAAGGGCGTTCTTCTAGTAGGAATACCCTGGAGAAATCATACACTAGCTTTCGTATGTCCTTGGACCATCTAGCTTTCAGAGAAGGTCCACAACATTTACATCCCAAATACCCTTTTGTTATAAGACCCGTGAGATTATATTTGTATACATTAATTAATATGCATGGAATGTTAAAGAATATCATGAATATCAGAAAAAATATTACAACGAATTAAATAACTAATATGTGAAATAATATTGTTACGTATATAAACAGATCAATAAATTAAACATGTAATTTACCAGAGAAAACTCCTAATCCTGGATAATCATGTGTCGTGTAAGCACATATGCCATACAATGTAAAAAATCCTCTCTGTTGTGATGGGTCTTGATACATCGTATACATTTATCCCATCCCATAATTCCTTCAATTCATCTACCAATGGTTGTAAGTAGACATCCACTTGTCTTATACCAGGGACTATGAGAGCCAACATAAGATGTTCGTTCTTCACAGACAACCATGGGGGGATATTGTTATTGATCACTACTATAGGCCAAACAGAATATTTGGTGTTCTAGAGGGAATATGGGTTGGCGCCATCCATGGCTATGCTGAGTCGTAGACTTCGTACTTCATCCTTGAATTTTTTGGGCCATGTATCCTCTATATGCTTCATGGCTATTGAATCATTTGGGATTCGCATAACTCCCAACTCAATTCTGTGTGAGGCATGCCATCCCTACAACATAGCTAATTCGTTGCAACCGAAGAGCCTTTGAATCCTTGGGATTATAGGCATGTGCCTCAATATCTTAATAGGAGGACCAATACGTGATTTACCCTTTGTTTTTTTTATCATACCTGTCATGCCCACATTTTGGACACATCTCTTTGTCTGCATATTCTCCTCTATATAGAATACAATCATTTGGACATGCATGATATGATATGTACTCAACACCCAACATTTTCAACATTCTCTTTGCCTCTTTGCAGCTACCAGGCAAGACATTATCACTCGAAAGAACCTTAGATTTGAATAACCTGTAGTTGGTGATCATGGAAAAATATATTAATAAATGTACATTAATGTCGATATAATTATTATTTTTCATAAAATTTACCATTCATAATGTTCATTGCAGTGTACTATTTATATTTCAAATTTATATAAGGGAGTACTTTATGGTAACTTACCTCAAACGTTCCAAGAAACATGCATTTGACAAGCCAAACTTTGCTTTCAAGTTTTACAGTAACATCATTGTCCCCAACTGGGTAGACTTTGACTAACCTCCAGGTCCAAAGAGAGGGGTGGTGGAAGAAAATTTAAGGCTTTCGAAAAATGTGTCAGCGATATCAGCATCATCCCCTAGCTGATCATCGTTTTGGAATGCATCTAACAACATTGTCTCCATGGCAGTTGTATCCCTTAAGCAATCATCCATACCAACCTCTATTTGATTGCCTCCATTTCCATCTTGTGAAGAACTACTATTGTTGTAGTCATTCCTAATTGGTGAATCTAGACATAGCAGTAATTGAATCGGTGGTTGATTCAACCATTCTTGGTATCGTTCCTCTCTAATTTTTTCTCTTAATTCAGTCTTCTCTCGATTTGAAAATGTCATGGGGTGCAACGGAAGATGGTAGGTAGGTCGTTCATCGTCACTAGAATCCTAATAATTTAAAAAATATATATATTTTAACATGATTAGTACAAAATATATGATATCAATTACTAACCACGTTGACAATATTGCATGATTATAAATTTTTTTGATGTTGAAATAATTACATATTAATTAATATATACACCAAACAATTGCAATTATTACCATCATTGTCCCAGGATTGTGGCTAGAAGATGCAATATTGTTACAATTGGCAGGGTGAAGCAGTTGTCCATTTTCATCTACCAAATGCGCCTTGCGGTATGCAGCTCCTGATAAGAACTTCGGACGTTTTGAAGCAGTTTGAATATTTTGTGTACCTGAACTCGATGTTGAATCTGCATGAACCTGGAAATTTATATACATTATAAATTTAACTAAGTTGTGCATGATTGACTGCATGGATAAAAAACATAAATTCAATTAGATAGTAAAAATATAAATAAAATCTGAAGTAAATATTATGTCTCAAGATGGATAGGGAGAACTATGCAATGGACTTTGAAAAATATTATGGAAAGAGATAGATTTTGAAGAATTATCCATTCGATATAATTATGATATTTTCTCCCTGCATTTGAGAAAAACAATAATAAATTTAGGTGCACACACCTAAATGTAATTTCGGTGCCTAATGTACAGATCATCGCACCCGTGTGTTTTTGGTAATGCACACTGGTATTGTTTTATACCCAGACGCACCGGTGCAGTTCGATTAAGGGACACACCAATGACGAATAAACGCAAATAAAAAAAGCGCAACTCTATTTTCTTGAAGTGAAAAAAAAGGGATAAATTGAAAAATGGGCAGCAAAATATTTTTGAAAATCTAATTTCATAAACCATTTCTTTAAATACTAAACACTTTTCATTATTTCACTATTTTTGCAAAAAACATTCAGCCAGATATTTGCAGGAGACATACCTGGAACAAACAGAGCATGAGAGCACTGCAGAGCAGGGAAATACGTTCGAACAGAAGTATTAGACAATCAGAATTCCAAAACTCTAGTGATTCAAACCCTATAGCATAGAATTTCAAACGATGTGAATAAATTTTATTGTTTTATTTTACTTTTTCTGTAGTTTTTTTAATGCAGTAAAAGCAAAAAATCAAAGTTTATTGTTTTTTTTTACTTTTTTCTGCAGTTTTTTCTATGTAGTAAAAGAACAAAATCAAGGTTTATTTTTATTTTTAATTTTTTCTACAGTTTTTTTACTTTTTTTGCAATTTTCAGAAACAAAATAAAATAAAATATCCATTTTTAGAAACAAACCCTAGATTCTTTTTGTTTCTGCCCTTTCTTCTCCCTATTTCTGTAATTTCAAAATTAGGGCTTTTCAATTTAGATTTATAGGGTTTTTATAGTCGTAAGATATCCAATCCACGGGAAAAATTACATAGTCAGATCCTAATCCATGTCAGCCCTTGCGTGAATTTTAAAAAAACAAGATTTTTTTTCCTCGGTGCACCCTACGTAACATAGCGCACGGGTGCGCTCTGTTATACCAGTGCACCGCGAAAGTACAATGATAAAAAATTTTAAAAAAAAAATATTTTTTTATCGGTGCGCCATATGTAACATATGGCACTAGTGTGCTATTTCATTATGGTGCACCGCGAACGTGTTGTTTCACACAAAAAATCCCATTTTAGAAAGAAATCCTAGATTCTTTTTGTTTCTACCCTTTCTTCTCCCCCTTTCTGTAATTTCAGAATTAGGGCTTTTAAATTTAGATTTATAGGGTTTGTATATTAGTAAGACATCCAACCCACTAGATGACTTGCATAGTCAGATCCTAATCCATGTTGGCCCTTGCGTGACTTTAAAAAAATATATTTTTTCCTCGGTGCACCCTGCGTAACATAGCACACCGGTGCGCCCTATTATACCAGCACACTGCGAAAGTACAGTGATAAAAAATTAAAAAAACAAAATATTTTTTATCAGTGCGCCATATGTAACATATGGCATCGGTGCGCTATTTAATTATGGCGCACCATGAACATTTTGTTTCACACAAAAAAAATCCATTTTAAAAACAAACCCTACATTCTTTTTGTTTCTTCCCTTTCTTCTCACTCTTTCTATCATTTCAGAATTAGGGCTTTTCAATATTTATTTATAGGGTTTGTATTGCTAAATATAACCCTAAGACATCCAACCCATGGGACGACTTGCATAGTTGGATCCCAATCCATGTCGGCCCTTGCGTAAATTTAAAAAAAAAAAAAAAATCATCGGTGTGCCCTATGTAACTGAGTGCACCGGTGCGCTCTATTATCCTAGTGCACCGCAAAAGTACTGTGATAAAAAAATAAAAAATAAAAAATAAAAATATTTTCTCAGTGTGCCATTTGTAAAATATGTAGACGGTGCGCTATTTCATTATGGCACACCTCAAACGTTCTATTTCACAAAAAAAAAAAAAAAAAACACTTCCAAAAAATACAAACCCTACATTATTTTTGTTTATGCACTTTCTTCTCCCTCTTTCTGTGATTTCAGAATTAGGGCCTTTAAATTTAGATTTATATGGTTTTTATTACTAAATATAGACGTAATACATCCAACTAACGGGACGATTTTCATAGTCAGATCCCAATCCATGTTGGCCCTTGCGTGAATTTAAAAAAAAATAGATTTTTTTTTCATCGATGTGCCCGGCATAACCTAGCGCACCGGTGCTCTGTATTGTACAAGTGCACCATGAAATTAATGTGATAAAAAATTAAAAGACAATTTTTTTAATCAATTCACCATATGTAAAACATGGTATCGGTTTATTCTACAAAAACTAACACTAGACGATTTTTATTATTTTATCATGGTTAATCGGTGCGGTGGTTGACATGTAACGCACTAGTGCTTCTTGTTGGCATAGAGCACCGTACAGTCTATTATATTGTTTGTGGGGTGCGTTTCTAAGACCCCCACGCATTGGTGTTGGTGCATACACCATGAATGGCGCACCAGTTTCTTGAGATTTTTTTTCACCTAAAATGTTGACAATTTATTTATAAATATATTAATGAATGATATGGTACATGTTTGAGATTGATAAAGAAATGATTGACAAGATATCAAGTAAAAAAAATACTGATAACACATCAATAAAAGGAAAGAATATATGTTCTTTGTAAATTATTTACAAAAAAAAAAATTGAACTATATGTAGGTTTAACTAATATGTATTGTTTACTATGTATCATGCAGAGCCACAAAATGACTAAGCTCGATAAGATTCTTTCTGATCTAGGACTAGAAGAGCGTAAAAGCTTGATGGAAAAATTGCAAAAGGATAAATCAGGTGAATGAAAAAATACTATCGATCCAATATGAGTTTTTTTTTTCATTAATAATATAATTAAAATTATTAGATAACATGTGTCAAACACTCTATTAATTGACATCTATTTAATGTTCTACAGGGACCAACAACTCATAAAATGAATGTTGTTCTAAGAAAAGAAAAAAATAGAACATGCAAATGAAAATGAATTGCTCCTTAGCTCATCTGGAGTGGTGCTGGAGGTTAACAAAAGGGGGAAAATCTTTTACAAAAGTTTGAGGGATCTAGTGGAATGAATGTATAGACATTCTTTCCACTTACAATACAAAAACCAATCCAAATATTCCAAGAACCAAATTTTATGTAAACTACAAGAAGAGTTTCCAGAGAATTGGTCAATGACACATGTCAGACTTTTAATAGCAAAAACATACAACAACAAAAAAATAAGGAATGAAAAAGTAATATTCCTTTAAATGTCTGTCTAGAATTATTTATAAATATCACTTTTGTTATATTTACTTTTTATATATCAATATAAAAATTAAATATTTTATTGTCATGTTACATTTTCAGGAATATTATGAAAATCTCAAAAGATGAACGCGCTGATACCAGAAATATGCCAGTAGGAATGTCCAAAAAGGTGTATAAGGAGATGGTCAAAGAAATGGACAAAATTGCATCGCAGGAGGAGCCATCTCAAAACAACATGCTTCAAATGTAATATGTAATCATTGAATTTTTTGATCATTAGGTACAATAAATAAAAAATTTAGCATTAAATATTAATTTTCAAGTATTTTCTTGCATAAAAGAAAAGAAAATGGAACCCATTCAGCACATAAAACACGATGACAAGGAAGAAAAGGGTTGATATATAAGTTTGTGAGTAATTGTTACTTCCTTATAACAACTTCACTAGATTTCATTTTTGTATTTTTTAAGTTGTTTTACAAAAATCATCATTGAATGTCTTCAAACAGGTGCAAACATACAAAGAAGAACGATCAAAGGAATTGATTGAAATTGGGTTAAATATGGGTTGTGAGTATATGTTGGCATATCATAACTTAATTGTGGAATTTGTAAGCATTTATCGATCTTTTTTTACTTAGCTCCGTCTATAACTAATAGAACAAAAAATCTTTTATATTAAATATATGATTTGTTATGGGGTATAAAACTTGCAGGAAACAAAGTATGGAACTGCACCAACAGATGAAATCTTGAAAGATGGCATGTTACATGGTTTTGAAAGAATGTGTATATTTTATGAGTCAATTTTTGCAATGGTACGTCATTTCGTTTCGATTTACATTGATGTATATTATTTCATATTGCATTTTCATTATTCTCACCAATGTATATACACTCATTATAGTTTATTTTTATGTTTGTAGATGGAACGTGAAGAAGAAGAAAACAATCAACACCGTGAACAAAAGATTCCTGAAAATAACCCAAGTCTTGGAAGTAGCTCTAGCAGTGACAGCAGTTCAAGCGACGAATGATGATCACTATGTTTGGATATCAAAGCAAGGCGTTGTATTTTTTGAAATATTATCCTATGAAATCAAACATTTTATTTAATGTAATGGATATAGTGTCCCAATTGAAAGACAAATGGATACCAATAACTGTCCCATTTTGTATGACAAAGATTGTCTTATCTATATATATATATATATATATATATATATATATATATATATATATATATATATTCTATTGTGTTCTCCATTGTTGCTGTGAAATATAACACCACTGATTAAATTTATGGATGATTAAATATTACAATGAAGAGATGTGAAATTTGATGATATGATATAAAAAATTAATCCAAACATCACATTCAAATGCACTAATAAAGATTTAATTCATATGAATGTTGTTATAAGATATATATGTGTCGACTTTTGATGAGTAATGAATTTTAAAAAATCATAATAATTATGATATGATATAACAAATTAATCCAAACATCACATTCAAATGCATTAATAAAAATTTAATAAATATGAATACTATTATAAGATGTGTTGACTTTTGATGAATAATGAATTTTTAAAAATCACAATAATTGCACTGTCACAGGTCGATGTTTCTAAATAATAAAAAATAAAAATTGGTGCGTGTCAGTTACTATACAGTAGTTTGTTTGTATTATGAAGCACACGTGTGTGTTTCTACGACCTTTGACCACCGCACAAATACTGATACCAATTATAAATGTCGATGCGTTTGTGTGATACTGAGCACCAATGCGTTTATGTCTCTATACGCACCGGTGAATTTGTACGACCTATGGACACTGCACGAATACCAATACCAATTATAAATCTCAGTGCAGTTGTGTGATACTGCGTACCGGTGCATTTATGTGTCTATACGTACCGGTTCATTTGTACGACCTATGGGCATCGCACGAATACCGATACCAATTATAAATCTCGGTGCATTTGTGTGATACTGTGCACCAATGCGTTTCTATAAGTCTACGCACTAATACGTTGATACAACCTATGGGCACCACACAAATCCCGATACCAATTAGAACGGCCCCGTGCATTGTATCACCAACACTACGCCTGGTGCAATTTTATACTTTAACGACCTGGTGCATTCTCCTTTGACCGCCCCGGGGCACCTTCTACAGGTACGCATCGGTGCATTAAAGCCAGAGTAGCGCACCGATGAAAAAATATCCGTAATAACCTCCGGCCACCCTTTTTTTTTTTATGTTGAATTTCCGTTAAAAGCTCCGCCAAAACCTTCATAACCATAAACAGATGTTGTAGCAAATGCCTTTTTGACAATTTTGGCCAATTTTATAGCACTAAAAACCTCCTCTATAACCTCCGCTAGAGGGTCTTTTCCTTGTAGTGGTGTTAATATTTTTTATGGATTCTCATTAATTTTTGAAGTTTAAATGGATCTATTAAAATTATTTCGCTAATTTAATAATTTTTATATATACTATAACTTTTATTAGTAAAATATATGTTCAATTTTGATTTCCAATTTCAGAGACTACGAAAAATAGTACAATCTTAAAAGTTATGATGCAAGTCACTTTGATACTTAAAATGAACTAAAATATAACATGTATCGATTTAATAGTGAACATGGAAATAATTCCATTCATGCTTCTTATTAGCTTGTATAAAGTGTCTTTTAGTGAAATCAACATGTATGTTATTACAATTCAATTTTAAAAATAAATTATTTGAATTATAAAGCCACACACACACACACAGATATATATATATATATATATATATATATATATATATATATATATATATATATATATGTTGGAATTATGGTGTGCATGTTTCCAACTAGCTGATGTCTACATAGGTTCATGATGGAAGCTAGCTCATGTTGGCATTGATGTCAACCTTGCGATGTCAACCCTTGTAGCCTACGGGATGTTTAGATGTCATTCATTTTAGCATGGTTGAAATTCGTTGTGTTTACATTGAGGTGATTGTGTTGGAATTGATTTCAACTATATGATTCATACATATGATGTTCAGATGATGGCATTGGTTTGGTTGATGATGCTAATACATGTGGATAATACAGATCTACATGTGATAGAGATGATGTTTGGCACATTAGTTGAGTTAGAAACTAGGTATTAATCTAGGTCCTCATGCTTTTGCTCATGGAGATGAATTTTTGCAGTGTGATGGCCTTATGTTTGATGATCGAGATATGATCAGAGTATTGAAGTTCTTTCAGAGGTGTTGCAGCGTCTACAAATGTTTGATGGAGAGTGGAGGACGTGTTTCCACTCTTACCAACCTTGTTTGTTTGCCTTTTAGGTCAACTTGGCAGTGAAATTTGGGATAATTGTTTGATCTACTTGTAGATGTGTTAGACACTATGTAAGAGGTGTGGAGGCTTGTACAGATGTTGGATAGGGTGATCTAACATGTGATATAGGTTCTAAGCTGAAGGATTGTTGTTTCTCGTCATCCTTTGCTACAGTCACATGTAGCCAAGCTTGGGCATGTAGTGGAAGGCCCTTGGTTGCTGGAAGACATGCATATGCATGTAAATGAATATTTTAGTTGAGTCGATTGAGGTTTTTCACAAGAAATTCTTTGCATTCCTCGTGCAAACCGAATGAAAATTGGTATTGAAATTCCTAGTGACTTCTAGAACAAGTTGTAAAGGTCTCGAATGGTTTGAAAAATTCCTCCAGTGATGTGAACACCTTTAGTGCACAAGTAGTGGTGTTAGTGAATTTATTTTTTCTAATTTTTGCACCCTTGATCCTAGCCCCAAGCTCAATTTCCCCCTACATGTTTTATATTCATTATTTTGGAGTTGGTTGTTGGTTCATTCCATGTGTAAGTGAATGAGTGAAGGTTGCATTGAGGAAATAGGCTTCAGACCTAGTTCTCAGAATAATTGATTTAGTGTATGAGTGTTAATGGATTCATAGTGAGAAGAAATTAAGCATGTTGTAGAATAGATCAAATTTGAAGTTGATTGAGTAAATATTGTTTGGAGAGATTTTGTATCTTGCTGGATAGTTTTTGTTGCTGATTCTCACACTTGTTTTTTTAGGAGTTTTTGATGCATTTGGCACATATCCATAGTGACTTGCGATGTTAATTATATTATGTAGCATTATTTTCATGTGAGGGTTTGATGGTATTCATATTTTATGGATAGATTTTAGCCATTATTTCGCTAGAGTTGAGAGCATATATTTGTGGTATTATTTTTTATTGATATGATGTCGACTTGCTGCTAGAGGTTGTATTGCAAAGTTTAATTAAGTTGAGCATAAAGTCTTTGGATACAGTTTGAAAATAGATGAAATTAGGTACACATAGAATATAGGAGTAGTGACTTCATGGATGTGGAGCAGTGATTTCTAAGTTTCAACAAAAGAGACAGTTTCTCAATCCAATGGTAGTTCGATAGTCCAATCGAAGTTGGGCGAGGATCGACTGATCATGGCAGCTTTCAGTTGATGGTAGTCCTTAGATCCGTGTGAGAACATAGTCTTCTGAGCTGATCAATAGAATTGAGTCTCTAGGCTTATGGGTGTTGGAAAAAACTATATGAGGTTGAGTCTTCTAGCTAATGGGAGTTAGTGAATCTATGTAAAAGACATTTTTTTAATAGAATATTCAGAGTAGCACAACAACTATAAGGGTGGTTTTTATTCGAGTGAAGTGTTTTCCACCGATATCGTGTGTCTCATGTGTTGATTATTTCTTGTGTTCTTATTCATGGTTATGTTTCTCATATGGTTTATTAGCTCATTATAATTTATGCATGGATATGCAATTGTTTAATGATTTTTTTCTAATTAAGTGTGTGTGATTTAGTAAAGTAAATAAAATGAAAAAGTTGGCAATAAGACACACTACTAATTCAACGCCCCCCCCTGGTAATTCTAAATGTTTCCAACAATTGGTATAAGAGCAAGGCTCTTGGTGGCAACTTGATCGCTGGAGAGTAGATATGGGGTTTGTTGGTGGAAAATTGATTTTGTTTCTTCAAAACGGATGTCCTCACTACTCCAAGTTACAAGGTATGGCACAAAAACATTAAACATCAATTATTATATTGTGGATATAATATTTGGAGATTAGTATGTGAAGGTTTTGGAAAGGATCCAATTGTAGATGAGTTTTTGCAACAAGATTCACAATCTACAAGAATATTCATGATGATTATATGAAGAGACTAGTGGGTTTGAAATGTGCCAAAGAAACATGGTACAATTTAGAACCCATATTTCATGATGGCACCAACAACAATAAGGAAAATGAGAAGATGAGAAAAAATAAGAAAAAAAAGAGTAATGGCCTTCAAAAACAAGAAGCTCATCCACAAGAGTCTCATCCTTCTAGTACACATGATTTAGCAAATGGTGAGAAGAGATTACAAAATCATGAACCCAAAGGTATAAACATTAATGATTTTCTTTTGAGCTATAATTTTGACAATTCATATTATGATCATGTTGAAGCACATAGTGAAGATGGGAATGTTATTAAGAGTCTTAGAGATGGGATTTTTATACTGACAGCTACATGCAAGGATAAAGAAAAAAAGGTTACAGATATGTGATGATAAGGAGGCGAAGCTCATGGAAGAGATTGTCGTCTTAAATTTTAGGTTGGTAGAATAAAAAGAAATTATGGAAGGTATGAGGAAGTAATATCAAGTGAAGGTAGAAGAGGTTGAGAAATTAGAGGTTGAAGTGGTGTACTTGAGAAATAAGTGGAAGATGGATAAGAGAAATGTGGCATTATATAGTTTTCTTGAGATCCAGAGATCGCCATTGGATAAATATGGTATTGGTTTTCAAAAGGTTGAGTCTAGTTTTCATGCAGTTAAAAACAAAAAAGAAGAACCCAAGAAACCTATCGCATGTTGGCATTATGATGCATGTGTTGTCCTTGATGGCAAACCACTTGTAAAATACTAAGTATATGGTAAATGCATGAGTTTAGAGGTGAAAAAGTGATGGAAAATAATGATAGAAAGTTGGGACAAAGGTTTACAAATCATAATCATAAGATGGATAAAGATAAATAATTGAAGATCTACACATGAGTTAGTGAAGTTAAAGTCATGTATACACATGGGTACAAGGAAAAAAAGTTGCGTATGTGCTAGCGCACTCATTTTATAATATCAAAGGTCTTTATAATGGTATTAGCCCACAATATTGAGTGAAATAATGGTTATTTGATCTCATCCAAGAATACCATCGACACTTGTGTGGTTTTAGCTCATGGTATTAGCTAAGGCTCAAACTATATAAGGAGATTGAAATCAAAGTGCTAAGTGTGCATGAGTGATGTTAATGAATGTTTACTTCAATATTAAGTATATTTGCATGGTATGGGCTATAGTTGATTGATAGATCTGATATAATGATGTACTCCTGAATACAATTATGGATCAAGATCTCTAGACCTGAAATGACTATGTATTTGCATGATATATTTATGAGTTGTTTAGCTCTATGGTTTGGCGCATGCTTTCTTCAGTGAAGGGTATGATTTCAATAAGTTTGAAGTTATGAAGTATTTTGTAGTTATGAAGTATTGTGCAATCCTAAATTATTTACAGATATATACGTAGGTTTCACACAAGTAAGACGCATATACACGTGAGATTGGTGTTGCAGAGGCATGTATATATTTTTTAAAATATTGAGATCTATACGCGAGTTGGTTTCGAGATAAGAGCGTTCATAAGAAAATAAGTCTTATAGAAAGCGCGTACGCAAGCCAAGGTTTTTGCTAAAGAATGCTGAAGAAAATGTCTGATCAATTTTGCTATGTTTCTTTTGTTTGTCCATGATGTCTTCATATAGATCTAGGTTGTCTGAGTATTGATTATGAACTTCTATTTGATTGTGATTAAAGATCAATGATTGGTTGGTTGAAAAATGATTGACATTGCAAACTGTATGAGGGTTCTATAAGCTCACAAAATATTTCAGAATATATCTGGTCAATTCTGTGACTGAGTTAGAACTCTAAATTTTGGTATACTGAGATATATATGCAGGTTGTGCCACATAAAAGTGTGTATGCATGCAGGTTTCCTTAGCAATAGTAGCGTATATATTTTGGCATAAAAATGGTCAGGGTTGCAGTTTATTCTATGTGATGATGCATTATTTTGTGTTCGGTTTTGTGGTTTGGTTACAATAATCTCATTTTTGAGTTTGAATTGGGTTCATGGTTACTTCATTTGATGTACAAATTGTGATGTGTTAAAATTGTTGGATCCAGTGTGAAATTTTGTGAAACGTGGTTCGCGGTGGTGCTGAGAGTTGGATCCTTCAGTGATGAAGTTGAAGCTTCCTACCAGTAGGAGCTGGTGATCATATATCAGAGGGTTGGAGCTCTCTTCCAGTAGAAGCTGGAGAACTAGTGAAGGTTGCAGCCTTCTACGGTTGGGTGCCTGCATGCTGGTATGAGTTTGCGCCTATACAATATTGTAAGAAGTTTTCTATATAATAAATATTGAAGACAGAGACGATAGAAGCGGTGGTTTTCTCCCACATTGGGTTTCCACCATAAATCCTGGTGTTTATGTGTGTTTCTTATGTGTGATGGTTTATTCTGTTCTTACTGCACATGTTTACTGCTTACTAAATGTCTTATGAATCATTAATGCACTGGTCTAAGTAAAGTATTTGAATATTTATCTTAATTATAAGTTCTTTGTGCATACGCTAGTTTCCGGAATGATAGTCGTGTACATACACTATTTGGCTTAATTAAAGTCTCGTATAGAATTCAGTAAATAAAATTAAATGTTTGTGAGAGGTTTTAAATATTGATTTCCCCTCTCGGTAGTTTTCCCAACATAACAAACAACACCAGCAGCGAAAGTGAGAACCAAGGAAACAAGAAGTAAATCCCGCAGCCGAGTAGCAAACAAAAGAACCAAAAAACAAGCAGAACCAACAATAGAGAATAAAATCTCAAGGATCCCCTACATTCAAAAGAATTTTTTCTCCTAAATATGATCGTGGCAACTCCATTAGATTTCAAACAAAGAAAAGTCATTTTATTTATTTGATGCATGAGACAAAATGCTATAGTTGTCACAATTATTGACATGTTGTGGACCATCATAGCTTCAAACCTTGAGGTTGGAATACTATTTAAAAATGGGGGTAGCACTAGATGTCATATCCCATAAATTTATGTCCAGATTGAAGGTTTCACATCACATTTATCCTCTCATGAGTGAGAAAATAGTTTTTCATTCCATTTGTATTAGTTTGGAAGATTGGAGGATCCTTTATTGTACCTTTAGAATGAGTCCATTAATTTTGGTTGTGGTTCTTTAGTGATCCTAATATATTATGTGTTTCATCAATGGGATAATGGTGAGTGTAGGTGTTATAATTGGATAGTAGCACATCCTAGTTTTTTTGGGCATAGAAACCTTGGTATAATTTTTAATTCTCTTGGACCTCCTATCAATATCATGTATGCATTCTTAGGGCTCAAATACATCTATAAAAAATTTCTCCAAGAGTCATTTTATAGCTTTTATGGAATCAATGCCAACTTATATAACATATGTCTGAATTCGATGATTTTTCACTTTCCATTCCCTTTTGAAAACCTATAATTTCTCCTTTTGGGGTACAGATATTACTCAATTGGGTTGATAAAGTTTCAGTGAGGGAGTCTTTCAATATTAGACTAGCTCCTTCGAGTCTCTTAATCACTTATTTTCATTTTTGGGATCTATTTAATTTTAAACCCTTCTGGTTTTTCCATATTTTATTTTGTATATTCTTAAGCCTATAATCACTAGGCTACAAGTTAGGAAGCCTACTTCACCAAGCTTGTGGACATATGCACAAAATGACACACATGTATATCTTGACACTTCTCTAATTTATGGTAACTCTTACTATTAATTGTATTTAAATAATTGTATCTATCCTTATTTTGTTTCTATCTAGAATTAATCCTTAGGTTCATAAACTATTAACACTTTTAATGAAATTTCATGGAAGTATATAATTTTGTAGTTTTTAACCCTATTAAAGTTCTTTATTACTCAACATATCCCACAAAAATTATATTTAGAAGCCATAATGAAAATGGTTTCCTCACAAGGGATTGAGGTCATCTCTATTGGATAGAAAATAATCCCAACATGGAAAAAAGAAACAGCAATGAATCCAAAATAATTTTGAGGTGTTGCAAAGAGATAATTCATTTTAATCAGAATAATCTTATACTAGCCTACTCTAAGATCAATGAATTGGAGCACCATTGAATCATGTAACATGATGAAATTATGAATTTGTTGGTTTAATATAATAAAAGGATTCATTTATTGTAAATTGATAACATGGTTATAAATTTAATATTGAAGATTGAGAAAGACAATATTCCATCAACCTAAAATAATTAGGTCAAGCATATTAGGCTATGCACTCAATGCGGGAGATGATTTATTCTATGAGGAGTAAAATATAAAGTGTACACTTTTAATATTAAGAATATAAGTTATACAATTATCTTGAATTTGATTTATCCTTCTTCAATATTCTCTCTATATACTTCATCCCCCAATTTCACATCTATATAATATAACAAAAGTGATGAGAGTATAAAATAAGAGTTGTTGTTTTTTTTTTCAATTATCCCATAATCGAAGGTCTAATAATTACACTTGTTTACCATCCCAACAATTGGCATGAATTTAAGAGAATATCCATTGCATCAACTTGAGTAAGCATGATAAGAAAATCGGTTACTGGATTGGCATGGATAAGGAACACGTGAGGAAGTGATATTGGAGGAAACTGTGAAGAGTAAAGTACCTTGTAAGGGACTAAGGCCACAAGAGAAATAGTGTTGAGAGTTTCAATGATATGATACAATGTCATATATGTCTAATTTGTTAACCAAATAGCTTATGCGTAATTTGAGCTAATGTTATAAGTTTGATCCATGGGAATTTCAGTGGTGACCAACTTGTCTAGAAGTTGTAACTTTGTTGAATGACTAACTATCATTTTTTTCAGTGGTTTTTACCATCCTTGGGTTCTGTTCTTCTATTCAACAACCGCCTATTATTTATGTATAAATACCTTAGGAAATAATGGGGACCCTTTTTAATTTTTAAGTTAGAACAATAAAACATATTTTATAGCTTATAGGACAAGAATATGATATCTGAAGGATTAACTCATATCCTATTTGCCGAAGGACTTAAATGGAACACCCAAATAAACCCCATCGCATATCATAAATTGAAAATGCAACAAGTGACAAACAAAGCGCTCCAGTCAAATATTGTGATGTGATATAAGCCCAAGCATGAAACAAGGCGCAAAGGCTTTTAGGAAAAGAAAAGCGATAACAAAGGAAAAACTCCCTGACGGTCATTCTCATAAAAAAGCATTGGTAGGACCTACTCACTGCCACGTCACATTTCACAAATTGAAAATCGCAATTATTTTTTATTACCATCTACCATGTCTACTTTCAAAATCCCCAATGCAATATATCGCATCACATTTATGGAAACCTTCAATACATCCACACAATCCACCGATCTTGCGATTGTGATATGTTTATCGCAAATCAAAACTCCTAGCACTCTTGCCCCTTCAATGGCTCGATAGTTCCAATCTACTGATAAATAACTTATGGATTATTTAAAAGTAAATACTTTATCACATATTTTTATGATTAACACAACGCATCTTTTAAAGTCATTACCCCAAACAAAGTTGCGATGCGAGATTTTAATTAAAAGCCAAGTGTCCAAGTCAGGCATGTGAACCCACATTTATCATAATTACTCAGCCATAATGGTATGATAGTCTCGAGCCTCCAAAGTGATTTGATGTCATATTATTTAATGTCTCATATTTTTTCCGTGTTTAAACTATATTCGCCATTGCTTCAAGTTTTATTTCTAATCGCTCCCACGTTGCTAGTATTCTTCTTCATTTTCTATTTTTCTACTACAGGCTAGTCCCGAAAAGAAAAAATCTTATGAGATGTCAAAGGTTGTGAAAAAGAGAAAAAAAATCATGGCTCCTCCAAACCTAGCACCTCCTGCATTAGCAGTAACAGAGATGCGTCCATTGTTCTCTGACACAATGTGAAATCTAGAAAGTGGGTCTTCCTCATGGGAATCCATGTACATTTTATTTGAGGATGAAAAACTTAAGATAATTCAGAGAGTAGCTACAGTTGATGCTCTAAAATCTTCTGAAACCTCTATCAATGATGTTGTGAACTCCTTTCTCCAGATAATTTCCGCTCGCCCAAAGATTCTTCCATTTACTGATACGGTAAAATTGACACTGGAAAATCTCAATATCGGCAATAAGACATTTCTGATTTCAAGAGATACAATGATAGGTTTTTAAGGTAGAGGATTGGAAGAAAATGTATCATATACCTGACCCATTGAAGGTATATGACAAGAATTTCCTCTAAATTTTTCCAAAGAAGAATAAGATGCAGTCACACCCGATAAGACAATGAATGCACAACCCTAACAAGCACAAACATGATGATAAGGGTATGTATTTTGTATCTTCTCTCGTTAGTCCCTATTACTACATTACTGCTATGATGTGTAGACCTTTTGATTCCCCTAATAAAAATAAATTCTCAATTGAATTGGTCCCTCTCATGGAGGTTGCTTCATACTCATATATTATGGATTGGGGTAACATCCTGTCAAATAATATTTCCTCACAAATCCTAAACTATAGAAATAATCGTGTATTCACCTCCAGGACAGTTCCCCCATTTTTTATGAGTGTTTATATCATGGATGCAATATGTTTTACTTCAGATTTCCCAAACATGGGATGGAAATGGACCATTCAAGACCCTACTCCTATCCATGTCTACCATAGTATCCTTTGGGAATCCAAGTATGAGTCTCATTTCTACAGAATTTTCCATGGAGTCATTTTACCACTTCCCCAAGTTTTTTTTGGTAATAAAGCCCAAAAACTATCAAATGAAGCCCGAGATGATTTCAGTTCCATAGGAAAAATGGTTAAGGGAAGAACTATTTACATATGTCTGAGTTTATGGAATTTCTTTCAAAACCACATGTTCTCCCACTGTACGTACCAGACAAGATCCTGGCAAGATAAATTTCTTATCAAACAGTAGGGCATGGATTAACTAAAGCCTTGAACGAGGATAAAAAATCTTCCTAGCCTTATTTCCCTATCCATTATGGTGTTAATGCTCTAGACAACTAAAAACATGCTTGACTGGATTCAATTAGATTCAATTCTTAAAGCTGTCTATTTTTCCCGGCATACAGTTTGATCCAAATAAAATACCCCAAAATTATATAGCTCAAGTAAACAATGAACAATTCGTTCATGAACTTTATGACTATGAATATTTTATTGAATCCTCTTAGACCTATTTACACATTGAAAAGCTAGCAACAATTCGTCTTAACCCTGAACAACTTGCTCAGTTTAAAGAATACAACACAAAAAGGTTGAAGAGTATTCCTCTCAACATCTTAAAGGTGTCTCAACCTATTTCACAGAAATAACAAAAGTTGGAGAAGACTCCCAAGGACACTAAGGTCCTATAGGGAGAAAAGGAAGTTAAATCAATTGAAGAACAAACTAGTAATCCACTTTTCAACAGTGAATTGAATAAATTATGGAATCAATTTGACCAGCAGCTTAAAGGACATCAAGAGGAGAAAATCATTGATCCTAAAGAGACAATCAGCACACCTCAAGAAAAAATTCAGAGCCCCCTGATTGTTGGGGCTTCGCATAAGGTTTTAAATACATAGGAAATTGAATTCATTTGGGCCTTCCCTTCATCTGATATTGTTCTAAATATAGAATAAATCCCTCCTCTAGACATCTTTTACAGTCCCAAATATCAGGTTGAATGAGAAGACAGAGAAATATAAGGAAAGTTGATCAATTACAGGAATTAGTTCCTGGAAATATACCCATGCAGGTAGTGTGGAAATATCCACAATCTGAACCATTTGAAGATCTAACAAGGTCGACACAATTTGAAGGTGCTTATGCAACTGCTATAATTGACAAAGCAACAAAGCTCCAACAACTAATCAAAGAAAAGGATGAAAGAATCTTGTAGTTGGAACAAGAGTTGTTAGCAAAGAAACAAAGTGTTAATCATCAATTACAAACAAAATTCTCACAACTATATAAAATATGTGATCAATTAAAATTACAGCATAAATTTGACATCAATACCAAAGACACTCAAATACAACAAATCCAATTCACATTGGAGCAATTGAAAGATAATCCAAAGCTAGATAACTTCAAAAAGAAAGCTTTAGAATTGAACACCATGTTGGCTCAACAACAAGTAGTATTTTTTCAAAATTTTATAATCATCAATGATATGTGTGATAAAAGTGATTCACTGATGAATCAATTAGTCAAAATAAGGACAAAATTTGATGTATTGATTAAAATATCACAGTATTTATTACTTTATAGGAAAATGCAGAGGGAAAGAAATAAAATCTTCCCAGAATAGAGGATTCCAAAAAGGAAATCCTATTTAATAATTGTGACATACAACTGAAGAAAGAAGAAAGAGAAATATTTAGAGCAAAAGATGTGGCTAACAATATTGTTGAAACTATCAGCAATAATCTATTTGGTGCCAATCTGATCCATGAATGTCCACTTGGTTCCCTCCCTAATGTCAAAGATTTAATGAAATGGTGGCAAGAAATGTCAAATATTAAGGAAGAAAGCATCTGGAAGTTAGCGAAACTTGACTGGGAGAAGTACTAGAAATATCTCATGAAGCCACACAGTGAGTGGCTTATGTCGAGATGCCTAACTGATACCTCATCCCTATGCTTCTTACACTATCATATGTGATTTACACTCAATAGTTGCACATTAGGCCAACCTAGCCTCCTGAAGTACAACCAATGTTGGATATTCATTAGCTCAAGCAGTGAATGGGAAAGGACACAATATCGCACTCTTGAGCTAGTCATACAAAAAAAATTGTTTTTGTCCTATTTTCACTTATTTTAAGGAGATTTGTTTAAACCTCCTTTAAACTTTTTGTATTTTCTATTTTTATATTTTTAGTGTTTACTATATAAACCCTTTCATGTCTACAAAGAAAAGGTCCTGAAATTTTGTAAAGAAGGCTTTTGGAAGTTGCATTGTTGTACTCTTGAAATCATCTTAATAGAAAGACCGGACCAAAGACTATTTCTTCCATGAGCAGAGTTAAGATATACATGGTACTTCTATATTTATATTGTTGTTCTGTTTTATGTAATTTATAGTCATACTTATTTTATATTGTCTTTTTATATGTATCTTTTTAATACAATTAAGCATTAATTCACTATTGAACATGCAAATATTGTCATCTTTTAATATATATACAAGACATGCAACTATTTGATGCGGTATAAGCTTAATAAATTAATTTGATTAACTATTTAATCAAACTAATTAACTTTAATTGTTTTTCACTCCTGTAAGTGTTTGATAATATTCATTCTCATACACTAAATATAATCTTTCAAGATCGAATATAAAGAAACATAGTTAATCCCAGGATATAGATAGGTATATATATACTCTATTAGCTCATTATCAGTCCTATTATCAAGTTACATTAAGTTATAAATACCCACATCTATTCAATTATACTTTATTGGAGAACTGATCCCATCATCCCCAGTCAGAGAAACTACTCCAAACGGAAAAGGAATGGTTTTTAAGTTCCTGACCGGGTGGTTATACCCCAATTTTATTGTAGCAATTTTCGAGGCTTCAACATTTTTGGTGCTAGAAGGAGGGCCAACTAGACTATGAATGGCATAAAGGTCCAATCCTAAATCTAAAGGCCATCAAAATAGTCAATCTCCCTCCAAATCTCCTACAACTTCAAGGTCATATTCAAAGTCTCCTCCCTTAAGGTCTGAAGTTGTTCAAACATCTCCCAAATATCCTAGTACATTTTATGAGGTAACTCCACCAAATTACATTCCAAAATCACCTGAATTGTAGACCTTGATTAAAAATTTAGAAGATATTTCTATTTCAGGAGAAAATCTTGTACAATATGAAACTTCTAAAGGAAGTGTAACCTCAATTTTTCAAGGTACTAGTGTATTGACTTGTTCTCAAAGTGAAAAACTTGGAATAACTCCATTCAAGTTTCCACTTCATTCTCACCGAAGGAATAATCCTACATCAAAAAGTAAAACATATGCTAGTGAGATTACATCATCTTATCCTCCACAAATTCCATCATTCATTCCTCCTTCATTTCCTTCTTCCCAACCAATCTCCTCTTCTATTCATATCTCTTCATCACAACCAACTAGTGCTGCCTAAAGCAATACTAATTTAGTGGTTATTTCTTCTACCACGACATACACCTCTGGAACTACTACAATATCTTCCAATCCTACAGTCATATAATGGAAAATATACCATGGACTAATCCAAGAGTTTCTCAATTGGCAGGACCTCTTCATGATTTACCTAAGCACCCAGAAAAATGGTGGCCCAAGTATAATCCCAACGATGGACTCCTTGTTGAGGAACACCTCCATAATTTCATGCTTTCCATGAACCTCAATGTAGTATCTGAAGAAGATTGTGTAGTTATTTTATTCCCTTATACTTTCCAAGGATCAACGGGATCATGGTAATTTTCACTACCATCAGGTACTATAACTAGTTGGAACATATTTGAGGAGAATTGTTTAATTGATTTTGGTGATGATCGCACTGCTACTACTCTTAAAAATGATCTTTCTAATACCAAAGCTAATTCAGGATAAAATATCAAAGAATTTAATTCCAAGTTTAATAAATTGTTAAAAAAAAATCCCAACTACATCAAAGCCTAGTGTTGATGTACAGATCGAATGGTACATATCCTCTCTTCCTTCCAATATTATATTTTTTGTATATAGAGCCAATAAGAAAACTTTGGTAGAGAATATGAAGGAAGCCATGTCATTTGAAAAGAGAATACTTGCATTATAAAAGAATATTTCCCAGGAAGAAAGGAAAAATAAGGTTACATTTAAGGATGAACCAAAAAAAAAAACTCCTAAAGATCCTTTTGATTTTGAAGGATTGCAAAAAGTCCTTAAGACCATGTCAAACGAGATGGTATAAATTAAAAAGAAAGTAGTTGATTCCTCTTCTAAGAAACCTTTTATATCTTTCAAGAAAATTCAAAAATATAATCCTCAACCACCTATTATTATATCCAATGTTAAATTTGATCAAGATGAGGATGAAGATGAAACAACATTATCTTTTGAAGAATCTCAAGATGAGGAACTTGTCAAAGTACATGGGTTATGGGATTTTATACTCCCTACTTCTGATATGAATATGAGCACGAAGCCTTACCTATTAGCACCAGAAGAAAATGTCCTATTGATTCATCACAACCAATCCAAAAACAAAAACCATCATCCCCTATTGCTAAAGATAAATTCATCAGTAAAAAATATCCTTCCACATATTCTCAATTAGTCCCATATTCTTCATATTCTCCCTCTACATCAAATACCTTGGTAGTCTTTGACATCATTGAATACAATATAGTCGAAGATATGAAGAAAATTAAAGCAAACATCTCCCTAAATGAGGTAGCTAAATTGAAACAACAACATAAGTTTTTATTAAAAGAATTGAATGTATTTCTCGCTCTCTACCTGCTTTTCTTACATCCAAAGCCTCTAATGGAGTAGGTAAACCTCCTACTGATACATCAGAAAATATTGATTCCTCGTATGCCATTTTAATTAGGGACATATCCAATTCACATACTCCTCCTTTCCTTCTGACTTTTGAAATTTTCAAAAAAAGTGTGCACAATTCCGTGATAGAATCTGGGGCTTCTTCAAAATATAATTCCATATTATATTTGTCTGAAGTTAAACATCTTACCCCAAAATTCTATTTTTCACATTGTTCAACTTGATAGAACCAAATTCAAGGTTTTTTGAGAAATGAATTATGTCCTCATTAGACTTGCTTCTAATTCAAAAAAAATTCAAATAATTGACACATTAGTTGTTGATATCCCTAACTTTTATGGTTGGATTCTTAGTAGAGATTGGTTTGAAACGATTCATGGTTTTTTTTGCCATAGACTGGTATGATATGTGGCTTCCTTATAGTGGTAAGCCAAATCAAATTCAAGTTGACCATGAAAAACACATGAAATACTCAATAATTGATTTTGAAGATGAAAATGAGCCAATGGCCTTTACCAATAGCATCCTTGGGAACTACTCAACTAAATAATTCCGGGGTAATTTTAATGCACAACAATCCCCATTTCTAATCAATTTGGTTACTTCTCAAATTGAAAAAATTTCACAATCAAATCCTTATAAATGTGTAAATATCGTAGAAAAACCATTAGTTAAATTTTTATTTTCGACTTTGCATTTTGATGGTTCTAGGTATAATGATGGTGCAAGAGAAGGTTGTATATTAATCAGTCCAGAAGGAGAAAAGAATATGTTTTCTTGTAGATTAGAGTTTGAATACACGAATAATACTGCTGAATATGAGGCACCGGTCCAAGGATTTTATAAAACAATAGATTTAAATGCAAATATCTTCAAGTATTTGGACATTCCGAAATTATCATAAAGCAAGTAAGAAACACCATTCGGTGTGTTTCTACCCATTTAAAGAATTACCAATCTTTGGTTCAAACCCTCACTTCTCATTTCTTGGAATTTAACATCTCTCCTATCCCAAGACTTCAAAATGTTATTGCTAACCTTCTAGCCAATGTAGCATCTAGAATTATACCGTCTGAGGATTATAGTCCAAATAGATTTTCCATTGAATTAATTTTTCGACCATCCATCCCAGAAAATGTAACCAATTGGCGTGAATTCAATTATGTTGAAGACATTTTGACCTTTTTAACATCTTAAGGATCATATGATGATCAAATAGTTGATGAGGATGAACATGAGACATAGTTGAAACATAAAACTCATTAAAATTATTTACCTAAATCTGTAGTAAACTTGAAGATCTATGATTTGAAAGACAAATTTAAGAAGGTTACTAACTCCAAACTTCAATGTTCAACTTTGAGGTTTGAACTAGTAAAACTTAGAACTGATCTCAAACCCCAAAAAATCAATCTAGTTCTAGGTCTCTCACCGGATGAGAGATTAGCCTTCATTCATATTTTGAAAATATACAAGAGTGTTTTCACTTGGAGCTATGAAGATCTTAGAACATATGACACCTCCACTATCCAACACATTATCCCAATGATATCCGATGACAAACCTGTACAACATAAATTAAGGAAAATTCACACGAATATTGAAATTCAAATCAAATATTAGTTGAATAAACTCCTTGAATCTAAAATCATTTTTCGTATTAGACACTCCAAATGGGTATCAAACTTAGTGCATGTCACGAAGAAAAAATGTGACATACACATTTGTATAGATTTTAGGAATCCCAATAAAGCTTGTCAAAAGGATAATTTCCCATTACCACCCATGGAACAAATTTTACAATCGATTGCAGGTTCTAAGCTCATGTCTTTTCTTGATTTTTTTTCAGGTACAATCAAATCCTAGTTCATCCAGATGATAGATTGAAGACTATGTTCAGAAACAAATGGGGGACTTATGCTTATCAAAAAATGTCTTTTGATCTAATAAACACAGGGGAAACCTTCCAAAGAGCCATGTACATAGCTTTTAGAGGTCTGATAAATAAGGCAGTTGTTATTTACTTGGATGATATAAAAATCTACTCCAAGAAAATAAGTAGCCATTATCATGGCTTAAAAGAGATCTTTGAATGTTGTAAAAAGTATGGAATTTCGTTGAATCCAAAAAATTCTTATTTCGCTCTTAGTGAAGGAAAACTTTTAGGATTCATTGTATCAAAATAAGGTATATTTTGTGGCCCTATAATTCATAAGATTGGCAAGAATTAACAATATAGTACAACATCAAACCACTTTGGAGTCCAGGACCTAGCCTTCCTAGACTCAGAGAGGGCTATCTCTATTTTTATGATTTAACTTGATGATTATAAGTGTTGATATTAGGATAGTTATAGAAATGAGGGTTGTTTGTTTGATTGATTGGGTGGTTGGATAGACAGAGCTGTAAAACTTAATACATTGGGCTATGGAGTCACAAAAGGCTGAATTGTGCATCAACTTTTCAAGGGCATTCACAGGGCAAGCTAACTATGCAGACTGGATCTTACTAGCAGTGTGAATATGAGATGGGAGAAGGAGATTAAGTTTTAATAGGAATGCAAAGCAGACCATCTCTGAATTCTACATTCAGGTCTCATAGGAAAACATTAAGATAACAAACACAGACAGAATTAAGGTACTCTTTTAGCAAATCTTAATCTAAATTTTCTGTTTTAAAATCAGATAAATAGATGCACAACATGGAAATACAAAGGAAATAACATCACCATTAACATAGCTCAAGAATCATGTGAATGGTCTCTTATTATTGATGACCAGCTCAAACAGTTACAGAGTTCCAATACTTCTCACCATGCAAGCTTCAACAGGGTCCAATTTTCCAACCCTTGATAATGAAAATTATAGCAGTATTTAACTAACAACTAAGTCAATTGCCCTAATCTACTTTCGAAAACTTCATTAATTACAAACAAAATGAAATTAGACAAGTGTGGCCATGCAATGCCTGATTTAGACATCACTGACAACAACCACCTCTGGAGTTAATTATGGGCAACTCTTCGTAGGTCTAAATGCTTCAATTGCTCCTTGGAAGATCAAACAGTAAGCTTTGGAGGTGGTTGTGATGGTTTCAAAGAGGCAAGCAATGGAGGCTCTGAAATCTGGCTTTGATTTACAAATAACATGCATTGGGTAATCAAATATGTGCAATGATGGCTACTTTCATTTATTGATGTTGGTGCTGATGTGTTTTGTTGCGTTTTCAGTCTTTGTTGTTATATGGTAACATTTCTACATGCGTTCCCTTTGCTCTTGTAGTTACAACATAATATTCTTTGTAGCCAAACCTTTGCCCGAATTGACCTCTAGCATTTATTTGCTACCCGAGCCCTTTTGGCCGCGTTTCCCCCTTGTTTAAAAAAAATAGAATAAAAAACCATTTACCCAGACTTGAAATATTATAAATATTATAGCACAACGCAAGACTTAACATTTACCCTTCGTACTTATCCTTTTAAGTTTTGTGATTTGTGATTTGCGATCTGGTCCCACAACATCGCATATCGCACTTCATAAATTATAACATTTATCTCTAGCAGTTATTTATTAAAACATGCGATTTGCGATCGAGCCCCACCATGGCATCGCATATCGCATTTCACGGTTTTAGCATTTTACCATCACAACTTATCTTTTAATTTTTGTGATTTGTGATTGTGATTGGGTCCCACTGTGGCATCGCATATCACACTTCACTGACTTTAACCTTTACCTCCCGCACCCATCCTTTAAACACTGTGATTTGTGATTTTTATCGGGAAGCGGACCCCACCATAAACGTTTCCATGCAGACAAGTGATTTTAGTTAAGAAATGGAAAAAGTCGCCCAAACCATGATATGAAGGGTTTCAAAAGCATTTGAGGTGTATACGAGGATAATATGGGTCCCACCAGTCCTTCAAATCACACTTTAGCGAATATACATTGATCCGGATTTATGTAGGAACGCAACAGAATAAACATATAAACATAAATACAGAGATGCAGCGGAAATAACACTTCATTTCATTAATATCAAAGAACTGAAAGTTGCTTACAGACAGAATGGAAATAAAACTAGCTAGGGCGCTGGTAGCTATCTCTGAGAAGAGATGTGGCGGCTACAGGCCTCTGAACTGAGTTACAATGAGGCTCGAGGGCCTATTTATCATTTAGAAACAATGGGAAATCCTAAACAGCCAAAACCCTAACCCTAGGAGAT
This sequence comes from Pinus albicaulis, assembly GCA_034641835.2. Taxonomy (NCBI): domain Eukaryota; kingdom Viridiplantae; phylum Streptophyta; class Pinopsida; order Pinales; family Pinaceae; genus Pinus; species Pinus albicaulis. The sequence goes on along the minus strand of CM076574.1, from coordinate 1,278,978,384 downwards.
GAAGCGCTAAAACTATGGGCCCCGTTTGGGTAAATTGGTGTTTCAACTTCCCAGGGGCGTAACTTTGGCATACGATCTCCGTTTGACGCGTACCATACCTCGTTAGAAATATCTATCCGAGGACTACAAATTTTGAATGAGCAACATCGGTCCATGGGCCCATGTTGCTCTCCATTTTCCCAAAAAACGTCGATTAGGGCCTCAAAACGGCTCCGGAAGTTTAGGACCCGAAAAACTGCTAAAAATAGTAAACTGTGCCGAAACTGAAAAACTGAAATAGACAATGGTGGAGCCCCAAGTGGAATAGGCGGGTGACCACCAATATCCACCTGGATCATTCCTCCTCCCTTAGGAAGCAATGGTCCCCATTGCGTTAAGTTCCTCCATGAGATGAGGAAATTTCTGCTGAACTTGGTCCCTGGTGAACCACTTTCCTTGGTGCAGGAGTTGGCCAGCTTTGACAACCCGATATATTTGGATCTTCTGCTGGCGAGTGTTCTTGATTTGCATGTCCATGATACAATCTGTGGTGGCCTGTTCCATGCAGTCTGGATTTAACTCTGTTGGTGTGAGTTGTTCTGCAATGTCCGAGGTGTCCAGTAGAGGTGGGAAGTAAGGACGAAGGCGATCCACATTGAAGATTGGGTGCAGACCAAGGAATGGTGGAATACTGAGCTCGAAGGCATTGTTCCCTATAGCCTTGGTGATGGTGTATGGCCCGTATCGGAGCGGGCGAAGCTTGCGGTGGGGTCCAGTGAGGCGCTCCTTCTGCAAATGTAGCCATACTTTGTCACCCACCTAGAAGTTGTGTGGCACCCGGTGTTGATCATGGTGTTGCTTGTACTTGGTATTGGCTCTGTCCAATATATCATGAACCTGTTGGCGGATGTGTTGAATGCGCTCGATGAAGCTACTGGCTTTGTCAACTTCAGACTGGACATGAGCTAAATTGGCCTGAGCAGCTGCAAATGGCATGGCTACGTCAATGGGACATAGTGGCTGGAATCCCAAGCCCACCTAAAAGGGGCTATGGCCGATTTAACTGTGGAGAGCCCGATTATAACTATTTTGTACATAAGGGAGGCTCTCGTCCCATGTGCGTGGATGCTTTGAATTGTACATGCGCAGAATGTGTACAATCATTATGTTGACGACCTCTGTCTGGCCATCTGTTTGGGGATGGAAAGCTGTGAACTTGGTGAGCTTGGTATCCAACATCGACCAGAGGCTGGACCAAAATGTGCTGAGGAACCTGCTATCCCGATCTGATATGATAGACTGTGGGATCCCAAAGTGCACCCACACTCGTTCAAAGAAGAGTTTAGCAATGGCTTCTGCTGTGATATTCTTCTTGCAGGCCGCCGTAATGGCCATCTTCGAGAATCTGTCGACAACCACAAAAACATAGTCATTTCCCTGCTTAGTAGAAGGCAGGCCCGACATTTAGTCCATGGAGATGGATTCCCAAGGTCGACTAGGGGTAGGTAGAGGAGTATATAGGCCTTGCTTCTTGATGGTCGGTTTGTCAATGGCACAAGCAGTGCAGGATCTGATGTGCTTCTCGACATCCTTTCGAAGGTTCGGCCAATAGAAATACTTCTGTAGTATTGCTACTGTTTTCTCGACCCCGAAATGCCCAGCGACTCGACCGTAGTGTGCTTCCCATATCATCTTGGCACGCTCGCTTGAAGGAACACAAAGGTGTCCCAGGTGACATAAAAGTGCATCTTGGAGGTGAAAATTTGGAACTTGCGTACCCCCAAGAGTGCCTTGTAAGTGTGGCCGAATTCTGGGTCACTCTCATAGAGAAGCGGCCAATCAGAAGTCTCGTGCCCACAAGAGTTGAGCACGGTGGTGAGCACCACGATCGGTGGTCGGCTGAGGCAGTCTGCAACATGATTGGTGCTACCCTTCTTATACTTGATGTTCAAATGAAACTGTTGCAGATATGTAGACCACTTCTGATGGCGATCATTCTGCAACTTCCCTTGTGTCTGTATGAACCGCAGGGGCCTGTGGTCTGTGTGGATGATTGTTTCCTTCCCCAAAATGTAATGCTTCCATTGTCGACAAGCTTGCACAATGGAGTACATTTCTTTGTCATATGTGGGGTACTTGCGAATTGTGTCAGACAATGTCTCACTGTGAAATGCCACTGGATGTCCCTGTTGAGTAAGAACTGCCCCAATAGCATAGTCAGAGGCATTTGTCTCGATCTCAAATGGTTGTTGCAAGTCTGGTAAAGTGAGCACTGGGGCATAACAGAGGCGGTTTTTCAGTTCTGTGAACGCCTTCTGTTGAGGTTCCGACCAAAAAAAATTTGCTCTCGCTCCTCCCTTGGTAACTTGACTCAAGGGCCAAGTGATATGAGAGAATCCCAACACGAACCTCCGATAGAAATTAGCAAGACCCAGAAAGCTGCGAAGCTCTGTTATAGTGGTTGGGGCCGGCCAATCCCGAATGACTTGGATCTTGGCTGGATCCACATGCACCCCCCTTTCATCAATAATGTATCCCAGATATTGAACCTGGGTCATGCCAAAAGTGCACTTCTCCAAATTGGCACACAACTTGTGTTGCCACAGTGTTTGGAGGACTTGTCGGATGTGGTGAAGGTTCTCTTCCCAAGTCTGGCTGAAGATCAGAATATCATCCAAGTACACCACTACAAATGAGTTGGTGAATGGCCGCAAGATGTCATCCATCATCCTCATGAAGGTGGCGGGAGCATTCGACAACCCGAAAGGCATGACCAGCCATTCGAAAAGGCCTTCCTTGGCTTTGAAGGCAGTCTTCCACACATCGGAGGGTTCAATTGGTACCTGGTGATACCCAGACTTCAGGTCGATCTTGCTGAAATATTTTGCACCTTTGAGTTTGTCAAGAAGGTCATCAATCCGTGGGATTGGGTACCTATTCCGGACAGTGATCTTGTTCAGCGCCCGATAGTCAATACAGAGTCTCCACGTCCCATCCTTCTTCTGTACCAACACGATCGGGCTCCCACAGGGCGATGAACTTGGTCTGATGTGACCTTTCTGCAACAACTCCTGAATCTGCCTCTTGATTTCATCATTCTCTAGAACAGAGCGCCGATAGATCGGTCCATTAGGTAGTGGCGCACCGGGGGTCAGATCAATCGGGTGCTTGACCTGACAGTGCAGAGGAACCCCTGTGGGTGAGGTGAATATGTCCCCGTACTCCTCCACAACCTTATCCATTTGTTTTTGTTGTGTAGAGGAGCCCTGTCTGGAGGTCGTGGCCACAGTCTTCTTCTTGCCTGTTAGGGTCCCGTGATTTGGCCGATTGGCTAGCCAAATGACGATGTAACATCAAACCAAGCTTTGGAGCCCAAGGACCTAGCCTTCCTGGACTCAGAGAGGGCTCTCTCTATATGTGTAGAGGATGTCGGTGTGTTTACTTGCGATGTTCTGATATTAGGCTAGTTATGAAGTGTGTTTTTGGTTTTTTTTTAGTTTTTAAGTTTGTGAGGGATGAAACTGATCAAATACATAAACTGGATAACAAGATGTAGATAAATTGGGCTATGGGGTCAAACAGGTCAAGGAAGCTATGAGGAGATGATGTAAAGCTGCTGTAGGGCCGATTTGATTCACGGTAGAAGGGATCTTTGGGAAAAATGGATTGAATGGACAACAAGTTGGTGAAAGACAAGGGATTTCAAGTGTAACTAGTTAATAACAGACAATAAACATGTAATAGCAAGCCATTAATCATGCTAAGTATAACTATAAGCTAATTAACACATAGAAATCAAACATTCCAGCCATACATAGAGGTATAAGACCCTCTAACTTCGGGAAATGGCTATCAGACTTTGGGGAAAACACATAAGACAAAATAACAACTCATAAACTATGCCAGAACGCCTAAACATAGTCTCTAAGCCATTGGGCACTTTGACAAACAAGCTTTCATAGTTTTAGGCAAAGGGCTAGATCGGGACTAGGCCTCCTTGGTTCAACAAGATGATCAACAAATCAGTCAAAGAGAAAGTTTTATGGACAGAACTATGGGCAGCTTAATAGGTAGGTAGGGAAAACCATACATCCTACTCAACATACATAGAACTTATAAATAAAACTTAGCAACAATACCTTAAGTTACTAAAGAGCAGCTAAGAATTCTTTAGCATAACTAAAGGAGAAGAAAACATCAAGCTATGAAGATTCAGGGATTTTGAGGTGCCTCCATGGGCATATCTCAAAATCAATCTTTACTGATCTATAGCAGCAAGAAATATGTATTATGAATGAAAACTAGAAGACAAAACATATCAAGAGACACTATACCATTCTACCATGTCAAGGAATCCATCAACAATCCTTCATCATTCCTCAAAAGCATCCAAGAGGCAGTCCAAGAATCATAACTCAAGTGTATTCATCAAAGCTCATATGACCAATGTATTAATTCTTCTCTCAAGTTCAGCCTCCTATTTACAATGAGAACCATGGAATAAATAGGCTTGAGGGAGGAAAACCTCATGGAGCAACTAGCTATCCCATTGGCCAAGTCAAAATATCTAAACTTGTCCTTGAGGCTTTGCAAAGCCCAAGGCACAAAATATCCCACAAAATATCTAAAAACTGCTAAAAACGGAAATTATATTGACTTTACATGATTTCCCAATGATAAAAATAGCTTAACGCACATTTGGGAAAAGCAGATTTTTGGAGTTCAAAAATTACAAAAATACTTCATATTTATGCCTGAAAAAGGTCTCCTGACTTGCTGGATGCAAATGGCAGCCTTCCCGATGTCGAAATGGGGCTCATGAGGGCTTTCTGGAAAGCTCTCTGTGTCTACTTTCCGGCACAACTAGAACCAACTCAATCTGAGGTCTGGAAGTCATCCAAAACTGTATCTGTGTGCAAAAACCCAGAAAATAGCAGACTGCTGATATGGCGGGCAGAATGTGCAAAATGAGGGTGTTTTTCGCCAATTTGAGGGGGTGAATGATCTTCAAATGCCCTGAAAATCGCTGGAGACCTGCTCATGGAATTATGGCATCCATCGGTATCATCCTCCTCCCTTGAAAACTCATCAAACTGAAATGGCGAATTTATGAGTTTTTGGCCAAAAACCCAAAAAATGCCAAAAAACAAAAAGTTGCCGAAAAAGGCCCAAAATTGGCATGCATGACCCATAAGGGTCCATAGAAACATGCTCCGAAGCTTGGGACCAAACTCCAAGTTTAAAGGTGTCTTTCTTTCTTTTCTTCTTGAAACTGTTGTCCTTGATCATCATCCTTATGCTGCTGTTCAAACTGCTGAGTTGCTGCTGTTCAGCACTCTCCTCCTCTGGTTCCTGCTGCTGCTCATCTTCACCACTGTCATGTTGCTCCTGTTGTCTTGCCTAGCGGGACATCTTGATCTAGATGTACTTCTGAAAACACCAAAATGCTTCCAAGTCTTTGGAATGCCTTCTTTAGTCTGTCTTAGGCAGCTTTGTCTCAGTTTGTTAACTTACTGTAAACACTAATGGTTTTAAATGTAATTTGAAAATACACTTTGAACACACCACTCTTCGCCCCTTTCCAAAACAACACCTTTCACTTGGTATGTTACTCAACAAGCAAACATAATAAGGATAGGCAGTCCAAGTGAAATTCCTGTGTTTTTGTGGTAAGGTCACCCTGACCTTTAAAGTTTGAGGCCAACAATACATTATTGTGTCTTTGACCAAGGGAAACCACAATCCTCTTAATCCCAAAACCCTGCTATGTCTTTCTCTGGATGCCAATTTACAAGTGGATTCAACAACACAAACACAGTTCAACCAAGTGCACACACGATCAGACTTCACTTGTTTCATATGACAAGGTGAAAGAGCTTGAAAAGTTTCTGAGGTGTTTGACAAAAGGCCTGTAGGAGTTATAAACAATCAAGGCTCTTCCTATACCAAAACACTGGCCTTGTGTGCACTGTTCTTCATTCAAAGTTTGATAATGCTCCCAAATGGAGAATTTACAGTTTTATACACTAATTCTGCCTTATGGAATCAAAGAGAAACATTGTTTTTTGCCCTTTGTCATACTAAGGAAAACACTTTGAAACAAGAAAACATTTAATATTAATCACTGTTATCATAGAACTAGGCCCACAGTTTTTATTTTCCAAACTTTGTGTTTCTGCTTCTGAGCAATGCCTCTACCTTTCATCACTGTTTTGAGGGCAGCTACTGGACTCTTTTTTTAGACATCAATAAGATCCCACCACTTTTGCTATGTTTGCTTTGAGTAGCCCGAAACCAAAGCAGAACTTGAGTTTTAAACAATCCCTGTCAATCCTCCTAGGCAATGCCTTCTTCATTATAAATACTGACAGAGGTCATGGTCATGTCTTAGCCTGGAGGGTAGCTCTATGTTGTTCAAACCTGATGAATTATTCTTCTAACTTCCCACAGTGATAAGATTCATCACAGTTTTTAATACATCTCTTAGATATCTTATTGGGGTTTTATCTAACCAACATTTTCCTCTATTCACTGTCATCCCTCTTGCGCTTTTACATGTCAAATTGATTTTAAAGGTATCATTTCTTTCTCATGGAGAAAATGGCAAACCACCCTTTGGCATTTTGTTATTTGGGCGAGATAAACTAGAGAAAACTTTGAAGATCGTTTCTGAGCCTTTTATGATCACTAAACAACTCTTAAGACACATTTGAGGGCCTTTGAGTGCGCGACACGTTTGAAGGGAGGAGTGCCGCGCAAGAAAGGGGTTGTCGGGTCGATTGTCGGGTATAGGTTGACAGCACGCACAGGCGCGCCGCGCGCCACTACAGGCGCGTCGCGCCACAGTGTATTTCTTTGTAAAAGATTGACCTGAGCGCGTCGTGCAGTGTTACAGGCGCGTCGCGCAGTTCGAAACCTGAAAAATTTGTGCATCTTTACTCAAAAAAATTCTCCTTTGATCTTGTAAACAGCAGAGGGTGGTCCTGCTCGTGACTTGGAGCTTGTAACAATGAATGGGCCATGGTCATTGATTTTCTTGAAAACAAAAATCGAAATTCCTTTGATTTCGTCTTTGAGAGGGTTTTCCTTTGTTTTCAAACTGTGGCCTTGTCAGTTTTACTGTGTATATAAATTTGAACAATGATTTTCTGTTTAAGGCCGACCCTTTTGTGTCCTTTTCAAAACTGTGACCTTTGCTTTACTAATATATCAAAGAGTCTAAAGAGTGCCTCTGCCACTCGGTGAGAAGATAGATTTAAGCTCTTTGATTTTCGAAATTCAAAATGTCCTTTCCAGCTGCTACAAAGTGACAAGGCTTTTCCTTGAAAATGACTTAAAAGCCGAGTGTCTTTCAAATCTGTTTTCTGACTCTTTTACTCAAAATGCACTGATATGGCACTCTTTCCTTTTATGATGAACATGCCTAAACTTGTCTTAAAATCTTTCTCCAGAAACTGAAAATAGGCCAGATCATTCCTGTACTTGATGAACCTGTAGACTGACTTGTAAGGACCCCTGGTTGCAGAAGAATTTGAAATAGGCAGCCTCAGTCTTCTTGTACCTTTGATTAAAAAAAACTTATCTTTTCAACACACTTTCTTGCTTGCAGGTGTATTATATGTGCCACTGTTTCTTTTGAATAATAAAAGGTTGTGCTTCCTTTTAAACTATCCAAACAATAATTATATGCTGAATGACTTTTTTGAACATAATGAATAATAACATCAAAAGGGGATATCCTCTTGGTGATAGAATTCAAAAAGCCCTGTCTGCTGGTTTTCTTTCCGTGTATTTCAAAGTCTTCAAAATTGGATAATGACCTGTGGCAAAATGATTTGACTGTTCCCCTGTTTTGACAATTTAGGTGAAATTTTATCAAAGAAAAGTCATCCAAAATCTGTCAAAGGCATTTGAAAGTTGTTTTATCACTTAACAGGAGATCGCCTGTGCCCTTCCAACTTGTTTAATAATCTCTGCTCTTAGGTGATTTATAGGCTTCCCTCTGGACTGTAAGTGCTATCCTTTGGCTATTTCTCTTCATATCATAATTTTCTGCTTCTTTGAAAAGCGCCCTTTGGACTTTGAGCATGTGACAATGGATTGTTATTTGATTCTTTCCCTTAAGGAAACTGTCCTTTTTGGTATCAATGGCATATATATATTCAATATTTTCTCCCTTTCACTACAGGTATAGTCTGACTGACAGCTCTTTTGAATAGGAAAACCAATCCCTTGGTATCATAAACATTATCACTTACCTGTGCAATGACTTCTATTCAATTTTTGTATCATTTCACTGCACTTTTTAGATCGATCAGTTTCCAACAACCTACACTGGCTTTGGCCATCTGCTCATACATGGAGGAGGCTCTTCATCAGGTAAGGTATCTGAAGGTTTTGTGGCAAATCTGTTTGACACATCTTTTCTCTGGATGTGATGGTAAGTGAACCTCTTGAAAAACATCAATATTAGCACCTCTTTTTGCCAGCATCACTGTGTTTCAGCAAAAACCCTAGCCAAAGTGACATTGTCTCTCTGCACTGCTCTAAGGGTGACTGAAATATTATCATTTGGTTTGGTCATCTCATGTTAGATTACTTGACAAATAGTTTCTGTGACTATGGAGGTCAGTGTCTTTTGAGAAACCAAGAACTTTCTTTCTGCCTGTGTAATGGCATTTGTTGTCAGCATCTATTCCATTTGATCTTGTGGACAAACAGGCCTCTTATGATTGGAATGTTGACTGATGACATGCTCTTCTAAAGTTCAACAATTCACATGACTTGAAAGCTTCAGATGACCTCTTTTATCAGACGAGACTCTCTTTTCCCTTGAGCTAGCATATTTCAACTGTATTCCTGTTATGATCATCAGTCACATTCATAAAACCTGGAGTCTCTGTTTCATTTGTTCAGTTCAAGGCAAACCTGGACTCTTGCAATCTTCAAAGTCAATAGTGGCCAGCACCCTCTGCTTGTGGATGAAGGAGGCGCCCTAACCCTATGCTTGTAAATGAAGGAGGTTCTGGGCCATGACCATTTGCCAGTTTGCTGTGACAGTGGTGTCTTTCTTACTGTGATTTTCATGCTGGAAAGAGCTGTAAAGTCTGGATGAGTAGCTTTCTGTTTTGCAGACATATCTCAGGCTCAAGTTATATTTAGAAGCAGCTGTTCCTCTAACTATAAATTCAAGCATTTACTCCATGAGATGAAGTTATATTTCCTGCCTTTGTAGAAACCATAGAACACTGTGAAAAACCTAATAGTCAGCTTGAGATTGGGGTTTTTGCAGTGCTGAGATCTAGGGGATGTGAGTGGCGCGACTTAGGGTTGTTTGTCAATTTCTTTTGCAAAGTAAGAGGTCAGTCATGGTAGGCCTGTTGCAGATGAAGGCTTTTTGGCTTTTTGATGATTGCCAAGGGTGAAATGTCTTAAAGCGCCACTTCCTAACATAGGGGAGACTCTTGAAACAGATGTGGATTTTCCTTTTAAAGCTGATGGACAGACTAGGAGGGCTGAAGCTAGAAAAAATAGTGATAATGGATTTTAACTTTTGACAAGGGCGGAAAAAAAGTAAAAGGGCGAAAAAAGTTTTATGAGGGTTTTCTAGATGACAGATTGACATATGGAATTCAGCTTCTAGAAAACTCAGTTATGGATATAGTCATCACTAACATGTAAAAATACTGATGGCTAACATTTCCCTGGGGGCGGATCATCAGGAAAACGAATTTCCTGGTTTGGGAAATGAGCTTACTGCATTGTTTTGCAGTAACCAAAGAGATAGTCGTAGGAGGTGGTACCTCTCGTATCCTGTACAACTTATTTCCCAAAGTAATAATAACAGCACGAGGTCGAGACTCATACACAGCATGACGCTTCCACAAGTATGGTTGTCCTAATAATACATCAGAAACATCAATAGGAGCCACGTCACATAATACCTCATCCGTGAAGGGCTTGATGCTATAGGGAAGGCGACACTGCCGGCTGACGCGGAGATCTCGTCCTTGGTGAAGCCACCCGATGGTGTATGGATGTGGGTGAGATGTGGTCGGCAAGCCCAACCGCTTCACGGCGTCTGCTGAAATGAGGTTCTTTTGGCTCCCATTGTCGACAATGAACTGTACCGGGGAGCCCTTTACCCACATCCGGGAGTGGAAGAGACGTTCCTCCTCCTCTGGATCTTCCGGTTCCTCCTTTTGGATCTTTGCAGTGGCAACAGTGGCGTTGGGCTCCGCATCAATAATCTATTTCCCTTTTTCATTCGCCTTTTCAGGTTCTAATTCGGAGTCAGAGCATGCATCTGACTCAGAAGCCCTCATCTCGGCCACTAGAGACTGCTTGGCCCGACACTCACTTGTGTTGTGAGTGGAGCTCTTATGGAACTCACACCACTTTCCCGTGTCCTTCTTTGGCTTTGCGGTGTTGTTCTTTTCTTGTGGCTTCGATGATTTGTCTTTAGCCGCCATGCCTTGGCTCGGTCCTTTGTTCTGCGGTTTGGAAGCACCTTTCCCTTGCTTTTGATTCGCAGATCCAAAGTCTCGCTTCTTCTGCTTGAATTTCTGCTCAATCTTGGCATCATACCGGTATGCCGTACCAAGCGAGGAGATGTCAAGGAACTCCATTTCCTCCCGAATGTATTTGTGTAGACAGCTGCGATACTTTAGCACCAGATGTTTCTCTGAATCTTTGATACCCAACTTTGTGCGCAGGGTATGGAACAGATTCGTCAGCTCATGCACATCTTGATCCCTTTGTTGTCGCAGCGTGGTCCATTGTATGTACTTGTCCTCATAACTCCCCACGGGATAGTACTGTTCCTTGACGGCGTCTCGGAAAGAATTCCAAGTTGGTACGGCCGAGAACAGAGAGGGTTCTGTCTGGTCCTTGTTCTCACAGTAGGTTTCCCACCAGTCCTTAACATGTGGGGTAGCTTTGAGGAGTGCAAAAATAATCTTCTCCCGGTCTGAAAAGTCATGAACAGAGAAATATCCTTCTAATAGATTCAACCATCTATCTACGGCATCTGCGTCTATTTGACCCTCAAATATGGGAATGTCAAAATTTACTTGTACCTTAAAGGAAGTCGCAACTCCAGAGTGGCTACTGGATGCAGATGCGCCGCCGGTGGGCAGCCGTTGAAGGATCTGAGCAAAGCTATCCATCATCGCGTTCCTTTGTTTTTCGAGGGCCTCCTCGAGCAATATTTTGATAGGATCTCCTGCTCCCTCATCTTTCTTTTCTTCCCCCATGGGCGTCCGTCGAGGTTTGCGAGGCTGATCTTGCAAAGGTTCCACCAGATCAAGCCCTAACTCCTTATACCCCGACCTCGTTGGGGACATGCAAAGAAGGATCGAGAAAAAGCAGACCGCTCTGATACCACTGATCCGGATTTATGCAGGAACGCAACAGAATAAACATATAAACATAAATACAAAGATGCAGTGGAAATAACACTTCATTTCATTAATATCAAAGAACTGAAATTTGCTTACAGACAGAATGGAAATAAAACTAGCTAGGGCGCTGGTAGCTATCTCTGAGAAGAGATGTGGCGGCTGCAGGCCTCTGAACTGAGTTACAATGAGGCTCGAGGGCCTATTTATCATTTAGAAACAATGGGAAATCCTAAACAGCCAAAACCCTAACCCTAGGAGATGAAGCGCCAAAACTATGGGCCCCGTTTGGGTAAATTGGTGTTTCAACTTCCCAGGGGCGTAACTTTGGCATACGATCTCCGCTTGACGCGTACCATACCTCGTTAGAAAGATCTATCCGAGGACTACAAATTTGGAACGGGAAACATCAGTCCATGGGCCCATGTTGCCCTCCGTTTTCCCAAAAAACGTCGTTTAGGGCCTCAAAACGGCTCCGGAAGTTTAGGACCCGAAAAACTGCTAAAAATAGTAAACTGTGCCGAAACTGAAAAACTGAAATAGACAATGGTGGAGCCCCAAGTGGAATAGGCGGGTGACCACCAATATCCACCTGGATCATACATTTACCATTGGGCGCTTATCCTTTGAATCTTGCGATGTGCGATTGCAAAGATAGGTACAGGTTTTAGACTTAGGATACAAATAAAGTGGGGTTTTTATTGTGGTTTATGTGACATATATATATGAATCAAGCGGACGGTTGTGAGGGCGAAGTTGTGAATAAGGAAAGTTTAAGTGAGACAATGATATGGCTGTTAGTGGGTGGGTGGAGCTATAACCATGGAATTTCGGACTTTAATATAAAAGGGTTTATAGCGCAATAAGTCCAAAATATTATGCATGTGGGTTTTTTTGTTTGAATGGGATTCAAATCATTTCAAAATATGGAGGAAATGAGGAGGAAGAGAGGGTGAATGAAATGGAATGAGGGTAGAAATGAAGTTTGATTCCCATGACACCTTATCAGCAACACTTCCTTCCTTCTACTGAACAGGAAAAGCAAATTGATTCCTTTGAAGCTCTTTACAGTTAGGAGTTCCCTTTCTTTCTCTGAAAATAAATGATAGCCATGGAATATTATTTTCAATAAAAAAACATAAGAAAAACTCAGTCACCATGTGATACTGTAAATTCAAGGACTCTAACATTGGCTCCAACTAGGGATGGAAACTCCTTCAGGAGGTGTCAAGAACACTGTAGACTAGTGGCCTGATCCATTGGGTTGATCCCAAAACCTGCTATTCTGCTACAAAACCATTTTGGCTGACAGTCTTCAAGCTGAAATTAACACTCTCTACAAAACTGAAGCCTGGAACACACTTGTCTAAAAAACTGGACAACAATCTGAAACTAAAACTAGAAAGATGCTCAGAGTACTGAGCTTACTTGCAGACCTACCTACCTTACTCTACTGAAATTGTTGCTTGTTCTAAATGAACAATAATGCTAGTACAACCAGTCAAGAAATTGTTCTAATATCGTTTTTCTTTCATTTCTCTTCACCATGTTCAGAGACAAACTTGACAGTGGTGTTTGATATAAATTCTCGGCCTAATCTTGTTTACATGGATCTTTGTACCTTTGAAAAACAACTGACATGCCAGAAATATGTGTTGGCTTTGTAGAGAAAAATTCCTCCATATAGACAGCCACTAGATCAAGATATTCTTGATTTATTTCTGGGTATTCTGACTCACTCAACTCAGCTTCATATCTTGGTACTCCAGATATGCTCTCCTGGTCTTCAATCAACTTGGAACATGTTTGCATGTTGCCTGATGAGAGTTGTGCCACTACTTCTACTGAATCAGAAAATGGGGAATATTGTCTGGCCATATCCATATCATAGCAGCTTTTGAGAGCATTAACAGCACAGTAATATTGAATTTGAAAGCAGAGACCATCCAACGCATCTGCTATTGGATCATGTGGTGCTTTAGATGGTAGTGTTGGTTCTTTTGAGAGTTTGTGTTTTCTCTTATAACTATCAACCAGAATGTGATCCCAACTCACTTTTATAATTTGAAAAGCATTAAAGCACAAAGGTATGGAGTCAACCTTAATCACTTCATTATCTACTTTATACTCTATGACTTCTTCTAGTACTTGATATTCAAAAGGATTCAAGGGCTGAACCCCTAGACCTAAACCAAATTTTTTATCATTCTTTATTTCCTCATCTAATTGGTGAGAGAGTTCTCTTATCCTGTGATTATCATCTAGGATGTGATCCAGATTCCCTTTCGTAATATGAAATGAATTGAAACATAAGGGTAAAGACTCAAGATGTATTGGTTCTTCCTCTATTTCAGATTCTATGGTTTCAAGAAGACTCAAGGGGGGAACTTATGGATCTGACAAAGGTTTTGTATCATCCCTCTCCTTCTTGACCGATTCATTAAAGCATTCCTCCTCCTTCCTATTTGCAACCTACTTGTAATTCTCTCTTAGCGGTGAGGCAAAAGATAAAGGAAGGCATTTTGTGCTTACTTGACAATCTCCTGCATTTTCCTCTTTGCAACCTTGCTCAACATGCAGAGTTTGATTTTCATCTTTGCATGGTGGTGACCAGGCCTCTTCTTCCCATGGAGACAATGTTGGTTGCACTGTATCGTCGGCCTCAACCTCAACCTTATAGTCTTCCTCTTGATAATATTATTTGAGATGGCTACCTCTGTATGGAAGGTCATCTATCATGTACATAGTTGTTGAGGATTTCCCTGCCTCCTTCTGATTTTGGACTTCATCTTTGGTTGTGTTGTGGATAGAGTACATGAAACAATCATTTTCTATTTTAGGGTGTCCGGGACGAACTGCAAACTGCTTGGGTACATCAATATTCTTCTTTTGTTTATCCACTGGAACATGAGGTATTTGAACGGAAAGTTCATCTTTCCTGCTAATCATATGTATCATTTCATTGAATGTGTTTGTCAAGACATATATTTTTATCCCTCAATATATCAGTTGGTATTTTTCTATTTTGTCCTTCTTCATTGCTTTTAACTTGGCTTCCCTGTTCGGTAGGTTGGCTTCCACATCAACTACCACATTTTTCATTTTTTCTAGGGTTGCAGGGTCCCTTTCTCTTAACCAGAATGCCATCTCTAGGTCAAATGCATCTGGGTAGTGCAAGAGAGCCCATCCTGGGGGTGGCTTTATCTTAGCAAGTATTGAATGGTATACCTTATGGAAGCTGACTGAAAAGTGTTGTATTGTCTCCCCAGGTTGTCTTTCGAAATGGTTATACTATTCCATGATGAGAAAAACATTTCCTAGGACCACCCATCTATCCAGGAAAGCTTGAGTGAATTGCTGAAAGTTTCTAATGCTTGCAGCTAGAAGATATTTAAACCAACTTTTAACTTTTCCTTGCAATGATAGGGCAAACATTTTGATACGCACATCATCTTCTCCCACCTCAAATAGATCAAGGAAATCCTCAAGATTTTGAATGTGCTTTTCAGCAGTGAAATTTTCATTTTCTCCATCAAATCTGGGTAGATTATTGATAAAACTTGCAGGGAGGTCATGTAGGATAGGAGGAAAAACTAGATGCTTGTATCTGTCTGTGAATTTTCAGGTACAAGCATTAAAGCAGGAGGCTTATAACCATTTGGAGCTTTTGCAATAGCAGGATATGAAATACAAGGATCATGTGCCATTAGGTATTTTACAAGTGCATCAGGGATATGCACAGGTGTAAAAGTATGCACATGGTCTAAAATTTGGGGCTTAGCTTCTTCAGGCACATAAAACTGCCAATTATCAATGTAAACCTCAGTAGTGTACTCTTGATCAGGCTTAAAGTAGGATAGAATATAGTTACAGATAAAAACCATAATTTCTTGAATCCAATTTGGGCTTGAATACTTTCTCCTTCGAGGATGACTGGTCATGTTTCAAGTCCTTCCTCCAGCGGACTCTTCGAATGGAACTAGTTTGAATTGGAGTCGCCAGGTGGATGAATTCAACTTTCTTGTGGCTATCTGTTTTCCACCATCAACAACCAGATACCAATCTTGGAAAAAACTTGAATCATCTAATTTTGACTGGGGTTTCTGAGTTATGAAGAAACACTAATCGTTTTTAATAACGCATTACCCAGTATGGTCGCCATTATGTTGTGGCCCTATAATTCATAAGATTGGAAAGAATGAATTATAGAGGACAACATCAAACCGCTTCGGAGTCTAGGACCTAGCCTTCCTAGACTCAGAGAGGGCCCTCTCTATTTTTATGATTTAACTTGATGATTATAAGTGTTGATATTAGGCTAGTTATAGAAATTAGGGTTGTTTGTTTGATTGATTGGGTGGTTGGACAGAAAAAGTTGTAAAACTTAATCCATTAGGCTATGGAGTCATAAAAGTTTGAGTTGTGCATCAACTTTTCAAGGGCATTCACAGGGCAAGCTAACTATGCAGAATGGATCTTACTAGCAGTTTGAATATGAGATGGGAGAAGGAGATTAAGGTTTAACAGGAATGCAGAGCAGACTGCCTCTGAACTTTTCATTCAGGTCTCAGAGGAAAACATTAATATAACAAACACAGACATAGTTAAGGTGCTCTTTTAGCAAATCTTAATCTAAATTTTATGTTTTGAAATCAGTTAAATCGATGCACAACATGGAAAGACAGAGCAAAAAAATTAATACAGAGGAAAGAACATCACCATTAACATAGCTCAAGAATCCTGTGAACGGTCTCTTATTATTGATGCCTAGCTCAAACAGTTACAGAGTTCCAATACTTTCACCATGCAAGCTTCAGCAAGGTCCAATTTTCCAACCCTTGATAATGAAAACTCTAACAGTATTTAACTAACAACTAAGTCGGTTTCCCTAATCTACTTTGGAAAACTTCATTAATTACAAACAAAATGAAATTAGAAAAGTGTGGCCAAGCAAGCCCTGATTCAGACATCACTGACAAGAAATGCCTCTGGAATTAATTCTAGGCAACTCTTCATAGATCTAAATGCTTCAATAGCTCCTCGAAAGATAAAATAGTAAGATTTGGAGGTGGTTGTGATGGTTTAGAAGAAGCAACCGATGGAGGCTCAGGCATCTGGATTTGTTTTACAAAAAACATGCGTTGGGTAATCAAATATGTGTAGTGTTGGCTACTTTCATTTATTGATGTTGGTGCTGATGTGTTTTGTTGCCTTTTCAGTCTCTGTTGTTATATGGTAACAGTTCTGTGTGTGTTCCCTTTTCTCTTGTAGTTACAACATAATATTCTTTGCTGCCAACCTTTGCCCGACTTGACCTCTAGCGTTTATTTGCTACCCAAGCCCTTTTGGTCACATTCCCCCCTTTTTCAAATGAAATAGCATAAAAAACCATTTACCTGGACTTGAAATATTATAACTTTCGTCTTGGAGCTCCATCACATCCGCACACTTCACACAGCGCAAGACTTAACATTTACCCTTCGTACTTATCCTTTAAGTTTTGTGATTTGTGATTTGTGATCTTGTCCCACCTCATCGCATATCACACTCCGGCAATTATAAAATTTATCTCGCACAGTTATTTATTAAAACTTGTGATTTGTGATCGGGCCCCACCATGGCATCGCATATCGTACTTCATGGTTTTAGCATTTTACCTTCGCAACTTATCTTTTAATTTTTCTAATTTGATTTATTTGGTCTCACTGCATCGGCATATTTACCGCTTGACTTGTTTTTACCCCTCGCGCCTCATCCTTAAACACTCATTATCGTAGTCATATCACACACTCACCATAAAATTTTCTTCCATGAGCAAGTGATTTTAGGTTTTAAATGAAAATCACGAACCATGACAAGTGAAGGGTTTCAAAAACTATTAGACGTGTACACAGGACAATATGGGTCCCCGTCACCTTGCATCGATCATGACTACAACATTTACCCTTTTGCATTTATCCTTTGAATCTATATGTGATCGTTGGGAGAGGTAGAGATTTCAAGACTTAGGATACGTAGAAAGTGGAGGTTTGACAGTCTGAATAGACACATGAGACACAGTGAGCATATATATATATATATATATATATATATATATATATATGTATGTATTAAGCTGGGGGTGAAGCAGTGAATAAGCCAAGTTTAAGTGAGAAAATGATATGGCTGCTAGTGGGTGGGCGGTGTTATAACCATGGAATTTCGGACTTTAATATGAAAGGGTTTATAGATCATTAAGTCCCAAAGGTTATGCATGTGGGTTTTGGGGTTTGAATGGGATTGAAATCATTTCAAAATATTGAGGAAATGAGGGGGCAAAGAGGGTGAATGAAATGGAATGATGTAAAAATTGAAGTTTGATTCCCATTACACCTTATCAGCAACACTTCCTTCCTTTTACTGAACAGAAAAGCAGATTGATTCCTTTGAAGCTCTTTACAGTCAGGAGTTCCCTTTCTTTTTCTGAAAATAAATGATAGCCATGGAATATTAGTTTCAGTAAAAAACATAAGAAAAACTCATTCACCATATGATACTGTAAATTACAGGACTCTAACAGTATTTGTATTGATCCTGAAAGGATTAATGATATAATTGAAATTTATTTTCCCCATAAAAAGAAATCCATGCAGTCCTTTTTATGATAGATTAATTGTGTCAAGAGATTTTTCCCTGAATTTTTCCAAATTGTTCTTCCATTACAAGCCATGATCAATAAAATTCCAATCTTTAAGTGGGGCTAGAATGAAAGAGAATCTTTTGATTCAATCAAACAAGCCATTATAAATTCTCCTTCTTTAACTACTCCAAATTTTTCTAATCATTTTATTTTATATAATTTCACTTCTAAAACATCATATGTTGTTGTTTTAACACAACTTAATGAGCATCTAATTGAGTCACCCATCTCGTTCTTTAGTTCAAATTTTCAAGGTGCTGAACTAAATGACTCTAAGGTGGAGAAACAAGCTTTTCTTGTTTTTAAATATATAAATCACTTCAGGCCTTTTCTTATAAAAACACACACCAAGGTATTAGTCTCATTCCCAGCGATAAGACAGTTACTTGTGAAAAAATAGTTAAGAGAAAAAAGGGCAATTTGGTTCACATCTCTGCAAGATTATGATATTGATATTAAACTACCTAAAATTGTCAAAGGACTAGGTTTTTAAAGATTTCTTACTGGAACTTCCAACATACCATTTGAGATGAATCAGGTAATAATGTACACATATCTGAGGTAAGCCTAATTGACACTAAGTCTTAATATGTTGATCTTATCTTTTACTTAAAAAATTGATATGCTCCCCCTGAACTCAATTATAAAAGAAAAAGAGATTTAAGGCTAAAATTCAGTCGATATGAAATCATTGATGATGTGTTATTAAGGAAAAAATATGGTTATGTATTACTAAGATGTCGTGAGAAGTTTGAAGCACAAAAGGTTTTGCAGGAACTCCACAATGGACCAATTGGTTGACACTTCGAAGGAGATACCACTGCACATAAAATCCTGTATGCAGGGTATTATCGGCCAACTATATTCAAGGATACCCATACATATGTAAGGAAATGCAAGATTTCTCAGACTGCAGCAGGAAGACAAAAAAGACCAGCCTTACCTCTTCAAGTAGTCAACATTGAAAAGCCCTTTGAACAATGGGGACTGGACATTATAGGTGAGATTGTTCCTCACTCTTCCAAGCAGCATAGTTATATTTTTACTACTACAGACTGCTTCACTAAGTGGGTCGAAGCAATTCCACTAAAAGTAGCCAATTCCGAAGCTATTATCGAATACATTGATCGGTTCATTATTACCAGGTTTGGCTTACCAACTTCACTTATGTTCGACAATACATCTTATTTTTCAAGAAATAACATGACTAAATTTTCTCTTAAGAGGGGATTTAAACTTAAATACTATGCTAACTACTATCCCCAAGAGAATGGTTTGGCATAATCAACCAATAAGAACCTCATAAGAATTATTAAAAGAACTGTTGATCAAAGCCAAAAGAATTAGCACAAATCTTTAACCTTTGCTCAATGGACTGATCAAATAACCCATAAGGCCTCCATAAGTACTTCTCCATCTTCAACATGCTTCTGACATGAGTTAGTAAAGCATATGGAATTCTTTATGGCACACAAATAATTTCAGGAAATTGTAGATTTTTATGCTAAAGATGTTCATTTTACTGGTTATTATTGTTATTAAAAAAAAATATCAAAAAGAGAGGAATTGATATATTTTCATTTTTTTATATTGATATCTAAAGAGGGGGATTAATATTTTTTTACTCACAAATCAAATTAATTTATGTATAAACAATTAACAATTATCTTGATATCTACTTTCTCGTAACAATATATTAGTTTAACAATATATTGATTTTGTAGACTTTGCAGAAAGGTATACTAATCCACAAGGAAATATTAATCCAAATTTATCTTTGAAATAGTTGCACACACAGAAGACATCTTTCTTCATAAAACAAGGTAGCACCCTGGATAGAAACATTGGGTTAACATTTCCAGGTTTCCAGAACTTCTCCCTTGGTCTCCAGATCCTGAGGCTTCTCTCGCAGCGCTTTCCCCTCTTTGTGGATTTGTCCTCGTAAACTATATATGACCGTTAACTTGTACCACTAGTTATGAGAATAACAGGAAAGGAATGAGAATAAATTATTTAAAGGATTGTTCTTTACTATTCTAAGCATGTTGAATGAAATTCTAACTGAAAAGAAGATAATACATATAGCCAAAAACCAATGGCTTATTTGATAGTCTCGGAATTACAAATCTTCTAACTTTTACTTCACAATTTGCCATTCCAACTGAAAAGAAGATAATACATGTAGCCAAAAACAAATGGTGTATTTGATAGCCGCAGAGTTACAAATCTTCCAAGGTTAAATATTTGAAATAGCAGAGTTATTTATTCTAGAAAGATTGGAAGAATATTTCCATAATCAAATTCGTCATAGTATGAGAAACTTGGATGTAGCCTTTTATCTAAGTATTATGGGCAGTGTTTTCTTCTCATTTTTGAAAAAGTAAGCAAAGGTATCAAGATGGTTGGGTAACAAATTAAATAGCACTAAATGTGGGTAATGATTTAAATAGGAGTACATTATTTTATGAACTTTTATCCATATCCAATGCCATCAATCCACGCTTCATTTTTGTATTACACATGAGTTTGATATAAAAATTTATATATAAGTTTACCTTTAATGCATAAATATTTACATGTTCCATTTTAGAAACATAAAAGGACTATATATATATGTATATTTCATTTCAAAAATTTCCATATGTTTCATTGAGGAGATCGAGATAAATAAAAGTAAAAAAAAAAATTATTTGATTTTAGAATTATTTTTACAATAAAATTGGAGGTCACATTTTTTTGTTATTTATGTGAAGTGTTCATTTTATATTGTTATGATTATTGAATAATAGTAGATTTTAAATATTATATAATTATATAGATAGGTATGTCTATTTTAAAATAAGGATTTTAGAATTTTAATTTAATTATCAATAATTAGTAGATTGATGATAGGAATTTAACATCCACAAAATATTCTAGAATATTCTCAGTAGTAGTCACAAATAGCAAAGGTTGAGATTTATCTCAAAAAAATTATGTTCTTTCTATCTTTTCAATAAAATTGATTAATTAAAAAAAAAATGAACATGTATCATGCAAATATGAGTTATGGTTTTTAATAATGTGGTATTAGTAAAGCATGGTAGTGTAACATCCAAATTAAGAATCTCCGTGATAAAATGAAAGTGAATTTCCATGGTTAAAAGTTTTGTTTTATATATATATATATATATATATATTCTTTTTATAATATTAATAACTAGCAATTGCACCACATGTTGCAAAAGAAACGCCGTAAGGAAATAGCATAGGAAAGAGTAGCCTAGAAGAAATAAGTTGTTGCAGAGAAGGAGCCATTGTGAAGGAATGAAAGGCAATTTTTTGCTTCCATGGAAGCAGGTCGTGGAGGTAGCAAAGATATTGATGATAAGAGTTATCAACCAGAAAATTTTGTTATATATAAAACATATATGTATATATATATAAACCAACATAATATAGATATTGAAATAGGCAATTGTGGGTGAAAACATATATATAAACCAACATAATACGTTTACATATATAAAAAATTTGTTATAGATATTGAAATAGGAAATTGGGGGTGAAAATCATTTGGTGATTAATAATCCTCTGAAACAAGCATAAAATGAACATGTAACTCAAATAAGATATTTTAAATACATTCAAGTAGAATCTATCTAGCATATATGTAAATAAAGAGAATTTTTATTAACAGAAATAGAGTTTGCTCCAAGTTCATCTACATATTCCAATAAATTTTATATTGTATATGAATAACAATAGTCTTGGTATACAAAAAAGTGAATGCCATTTTAATATCGAAACATTTTTGGAATGAGATATTGTTCTTTATTTTATGGTTTATTTTCTTAACTCCAAACTTGGTTTATTCTTTCTCTATATACATAAGAAACAAAAAATACAAAGTAATTTCACAATTTTAAGTTATAGTTTTATATTTTATAATTACAAATCTAGTTTCTTATTAAACTATTTTACACACATCTTTTTATTCAAATAAATTATATTGTGAATATGTTTTCTCCTATTATTTGATTAAAAAATCATTGTACACCCTACTAATTAAAACAACTATATTAATAAAGAATTGAATGCCAAAGAACTGATCCAATGGCTCAGACGTGGACACATTGGCAGCTAGGGAAGTTGTTTTCAAATAAGGTCACTACCATGGGTTGTTTTTATAGTTTATTATTATTTTTGTTTTTTATTTAATTTACTTTTATTTTTATTTTTTTGTAATTTAACATAGTCAACATGTTAAACATGACATTACAACATTTCTATTATAGACCTAAAATCAATCTAACTTATTATAAAAAAACAAAAACAAAAAAAAACATAACAAAACTAAACTAAACTAAACTAACATTATATAAAAATAAATATAAAACTATTTACTTGTGGATCTAATGGCCTAAAACATTTCAATCATCTAACATTTGATCCAATGGCTCACACATGGACACATTGGCACCTAGGGAAGTTGTTTTCAAATAAGAATGCTTTAAGACATAATTATTATCATTTGAAATAAAATTATAATTTAGTTGATTTTTATTTATTTATTATTATTTTTACAATATGAATGTATCATGAGGAAAATCTCCATATGAATTCTCTTCACCCATCTCCTAAACCTTTATGGCTAAAGAGCACTTAGCTATTGATTATAAATATAATCCACTTTTATATTTGACTATAAATATAAACAATATTATAATTTATAAATATGATAAAATGATAATTGAATAGATTATATATCAATTATCATCATTCAAGTATATAATTGATTGTGAATATAAATACTATCCTATCTCATAAATATTATAAAATAATAATTTCTATTTTATTTTTTATATTTGAGAATTAATTTAGCTTTGGATAAGATTGAAAGTAAGTTTATTTTATATTTAATTTTAGATTATATAAATTATATGTGAGTTGAATTTGTATTTAATTTTGAATTAAATTGAAAATTATATAATATTGTGAATTAAGGTATGATTTTTTTATTAATTTTTAGATAATTATTATTTTTAAAAATTATATATTATTTTCACTTGTGGTAAGTGGAAGGGGGGTGTTATCACTAAGTTGGTATAGATGGGATGCTCCATCAGACAACCTAGAGTAACTCTTTCAAACTAACTTCTGACTAAAAATTAGTCTTTTCAGCTTGAGAGGGCTCTCTCAAAAGAAATATGATTTGCTCAAATAAAATTCAATCAGATGGCTAACTCTGTAAGAGTGTTTTGAGTGTATTTGTATGCAGGTGAAAAATGTATAGGGTTTACTACCATTCGACTTATGGAGTCAGTGCTAGAAAACTCAATGACATGGTTCTCCTTATGGAAGTTGAGGCATGTGGATGTTTTAATGAAAAGACAACACACACATATATACAATATTTTAATGCTTAAATGAAGCCAAATCATGATGTACATGAACTCTGAGTAATCAAACATTAAGATACTGAAAGAAAAATAGCAAGATACATAGGACAAATTCTCATGAAAACATCAAATGAATATCAGGTGGAGAAGAAATCCCACAACCACTGTATATTACTGATCATAAAAAATTTACAATAATAGTAGTGTAAAATAACATCCTCCAACCACACCTCTCTCCTTCAATAATATGCCTATTAATAGGCTTAGGCATATTTACATGTAGTCCGATAGCTAGCTAGACCTTTGAATATTGTTAAAGACGCCTTTTCTAAATAGTAAACCTATTAAAAGGAGGGAATCTAGTGATATTTCTGTTTCTAGGAGTTTAAAACCTATTAGGACTCTAACTCTATTTATTTCACTAACAACTTTTACATAATCTATTCATGATTAAACTTATCGGCCATAGCCACTATGAGTGATGTGGAAATATCCATAACCAAACTAACATTAAGGGTCTTCTCCTCAGATTTTGGGGATGTGTTGTCATAGTTTATGGTGTCCAGAAGTGATGAATTGGCAGCCTAATCACCCTTTTTATTGAGTGTTCTGCCCATAAAAATCTTCACTGATACTCTTTGACTGCTCTAGGTATCTATTGTGCTTCAAAACTATAATAAATGTTTGACAAACTTAGGAATTTCTTTTCGCTGCAAAAACAAACTATTCTAGGCAAGTTTGTAGCGAAATTTTGTATCAATTTGATTTCACCTATCTCTGCCACCTGTTAGCTCTCTTTGTTGATTTGGAAATTTTTATTGAGTCAAATGAGCTAAATACAATTTTTTTTCCACCTTTATTTTGACCATATCCATGATTTTAAACAAAAAGACACCTATAGCGATTTTGTAGCGAAATCTGGGCTTCAAGCTTAAGATTCACTATGAAATTGCCTAATTGGCATAAAACTCAAAAATTTTCCTTTCTTCTTCAAAATTTTGCCTATGTCTCTGCACGATGATAAGATGAAGCATGATAAGGCAAACTTGGCTCAAAATACCTCTTACCCTCCTCAAGAAGCAGCATTTTCACCTTCAACAAGTCCATCTATTAATAAAAATGGAGTTGTTTTTCCTGAAACCTAGGGCTCATAAATGAGATATTATCTTCAAATCCTTGGTTGATTTTGCAAAACGGGAGGAGGTTTTTGTAAATTGATTTTTTATGAAGAAAAACCTCTCTTGGTTGTTTCAAAAACTTCTTTAGGTGTTTGGAATCGGCATTTTAAAAACATGTCTAAAACAGGAAAAAACTCATTCTTAAAATAGAGCCCAAATACATCTTCTAATATCCCAAATTGTAGCACCTATGACAAAATTGAAAGAGGTTAATGTTATTTGAGCTGTTCTTGACAATAACCTCTCTTAGTTTTTTATAATTCATCTACATTTTCCCAAAAAAGATCTCTTGAAGTTGACTTCTCAAACAATCAAAAAACTCAAAAATCTTCTTGTAACTTCTGTCAAAATCTCATGTAACCAGCTTTGATGAAGGCCTATGAAACACTAGGGTCTTCCATGATGAATTTTAGCTCCATAGGTTCATAATTGACCATTGAACTTCCCTTTTTGATGTTCTTATATAATTTCATCTCTTCCAAAACAATGTTACCTTCTTTGAAAGTTGACTCCTGCAAACAGTGTATATGACATCAAGTTGTTTGTTGACACATGGTGGAAACTAACCTATGACATCAGCTAGAGCCATACATGCACAAAAGGTAAAAGGTGGCAGAATTAGCTAATAGGATAAATTTAAAAGGTAAGTTTCAAATATGAGAGGGATAAAGACAAATGAGGGAGGTTAAGTGAAATGATGGATGACAAATGATGATCATGCATGTTGCATGATTCCATATAACTGATCTTGTGACCTCATCTTGACCCCTAACCACTTAAAACTCGACACCTCGCCCTTTTCTTTAGTGATACAAAAAAAACAAGAGTCCGTAGCGAATTCAGTTAGAAATTTGGAAGATTTGATACAAACTTGGCAGGTGAGTTCCTAGCGAAAATCACCTGTTTTGCATAGAATTCACTGTGGACTCGGGAAAAAATAGGCAGGTGGCTAAAAACGAATTTTAAACCAATACATGGATATTTTTGATGGATTTCTATGGATTTGACCATGATGACATTACAAGTGAGACTTTTCAAACTTGGGATTATGACCACTTCACAAAATTTCACATTAGGGGAATTTTGAGGTCTAAAATGGGCCTCATAAGAAAAATGTACAATCAAAATTCACTTTATGAGAACCAATCACATTTTAGGGGATGACATCATCCTTAATGGTTGAGGTGGCATTACTTGAGTTAAAGGTACTTACTTGTCACATTCTTAATGGTGGATAAAAACTCATGGTTAACCATGGTAGTGCTCTAATTACTTTTAAAGTCAAAGTAAAGTGCTCATAATAAATGTCATTTCACATTTTTTGAATAAAAATATATTATTGTCATTTCATATTTCTTGAAAGAAACAATGCATATCCCTATACATTTATTATATTATATTATATTATTTTTATATAGTATATTAATTACATGCTATTATACAATTTAAATAATATGAATTTTAATTAATAGCATATAATATAATTAAGAATTTATAAATTTATATTTATATTTTATTTTAAGTTATTTAAGTACAAAGGACAAATGCATTAGTTGTTCAATGATAATGATTTTTTCTTGAAAAACTCATTCTTGTTTATAGTCGCATCAATACAATTTTTTTATTAATTTTATTTTCGTGCAAATTTTGAATTGAAATTAACTATGGTTACATGGATTGTGGTGCAAAAAGTGAATTGAAAATTCATAAATATTATTTTATTGGTTTAGCTATTATTTTATTATTTCCTTAGGAGGCCCATTTTAGACCTCAAAATTCCCCTAATGTCAATTTCATGAATTAATGTACTAAGACAATAAAACCTATGCCTAATGACCTTCCTAATCAAAAAATGAAATTTTATTGGTGATAACAAGGGGTTTTGATCTTAAGGGAAATCAGAAGTTATGAGTTTGTGACTCTTTTCGAAATATTTAAACTCCACACTTCAAGACATATTAAGAGTATATTTGTTATTATGATTCAGTTGTAAGAATCAAATTGTTAGTTTCTCCTCTCTAAATGATGGAAAACTTATGAGGATTTTAATAATTTCATCTTTCTCTACTTATTAGTAAACTTTAATAAAAACTAAGTGGAGTGGGTGATTATTTCCTCCTCTTTGAATAATATTAAATTTGTTTGGATTACAAATATTCAATATTTTTATATTCCTTAACTTTTCAAGTCATAGTTATGAGTAAGATTTGCATGAAAATATTAGTGACAATTTAAGTGACAAGGAGCAAGGGAATTCAAAATTTCTATGAGGATTACCCCCACAGTAGCTTCACACACTTATGGTTTGATATTGAAGTGGAGTAATTAATTAAGAAGTGAATTAAGTTCTCCCACGTTTGGCATAATGGTTTTTGTGGATCATCCTATAATTCTTGTAGAGCTCTATGGTTTCTTACATTGTGGTGGATTGGTCTCTTTCAAACCCATTTTAATTGGGATTTTTTTAGATATATCCTTAAAGGATCAACAAATCTATGCTTTTGGGATTTCAATTCATGTGGGAGGCTCATTTATAGCCTTTGGGATCTCAATTCATGTGGGAGACTCATTTTTGGCATGTTGAACCTTGTGTTGTTTTCCTATTGGACATGCTTGGACAAGTTGATTACTCGATCGTTTCTTTTGAAGGCCTTATTAAAAACCTCTCTCTTCACATCGAAAAAATAAAGTTAGTGTCCAAATTTATTTTGACAAAGAATTATTTTAAAGGGCTTACACTCGAGTTTTCATTTGTTTGAAGGGATTTGGAAAATATTTTGGTAATTATTTATGGTATTATACTAGTGTTACACAAAAAATTTTCATTTTCCCCGTACTCCCTGTTCCCAAATCCTGGAGGACCTTCAACAGTGAACCCTGTGTCTATTTTACATCATGAAAATGTGTCATTATATCCCTTATAGTATACTGAACACACTCTTTGTTACCTGGAGTACCTCCTTAAAAACATGCTAATTTGGATCAGTGCGACCTTTGCTTGTCTCACTCGCGCTAATGCCTCATCTTAAGACTGGAGCAGTGACGATCGACACTAGAATGATCATACCCACACTGATCCACTTCTATAAGGTTGTTAAAAATGGAAACGAAGCTTCAATATCTGGAAGCTTCGTGGGCGGAGATCTAGTTGTTTGTTCATGAGGATAGGGTCAAGCTTCTCCCTTTGGGATTCTTGTTCCTACAAAATAGGAACCACCCAAGGAGATAAACCATTTAGCCACCTTAAGTGGATCCATGTTCCCTCTCCCTTCACTATAAAATGGAAAACCTCCCATACCTCTTCTAGTTAGAACAAAGATAGAAGAACAATAGAGAGATTATTTTTGCTATAACAATTGAAGGAGAGTTGAGACCTTTGGCCTTTTCGTATCAAGTTGAAACAAGCACTTTGGAGACGTGCCTGGATCCGGACCCGTTGAAGGAGAGTTGCGGCATCAAGGTGCATGTTGTAACTCCACCTCTTATATTAATATGATACAACTGATTCTTACTTTCCACTCTTGTCGATGATACATGATTTGATTTCTAGTTCTCCTTGATCAACTAGATAATTTTTTTATGAGAAATACATGTTGTGCTTTCATGTTTTGTGTTTTCTGATCTCTTTTGAAGGTAACTAAGTGCTGGCGACAGTGAGGATCTGACTAGGAGGAGAAAAGGGTCAAAAGACTCGAGCGAGAAGCAACATCAGATCGAGGTAGGTCATCTATATACGATCTGTGTCCATTTTCAATCTAGGAAAGTAGGCATTAGATTGTTCCCTGTTGTTACTAGACCCAACCTAGGGCTAGAGGGATCGTCTCTCTCTGCAGAGAGGATTTCCCTGCATAACAAATTGGTGACTCCGATGGGGAGTATTTCCTTTAGTCTCTTGTTTTCACTCTTTGATTTTTCATTTTTTCATTGATATTTTGTCAAGTGTCCATATCTTTTCATCTGTGACTTCTCTAACTACTTAAAGACATTCATCTCTCTATTGAAGTGATAAGCCTGGTTCCATTTCAGTAAACCCTTTCATTTTTAATTCTTCTCCTCGATCGGCATTGGTATTGCTCTTACCATCGCGCCAATCAACATTGAATGCATTTACACATTTGTGCTTTTCCTCTTCCAGTGCGGGTTGCAGCCTCATGGCCACACCAATTTCTGTGTGTATCCTTTTTAGGGTGTCTTCCTATTTGTCTACCAGCGTTTCTTATCCTTATGAATTTCTCTTCTTCTTGAATAACTCATGTTCTTCCATGTTCAGCGACACTTTTGACTCGCGTTCTCCATCTTTGGTCTTCTCTTTTTCAAAGCAAGTGCATCCTTATCATCCTAGGGTTTCTAGGTTTTTTCAAGCCATCGAAATGGTTGCATGCCTTGTTGATTTCCAAACTTGTTATTGAGTCAAATATTGTAGTATCTTTCAGCCTTTTTGTTTAATTGAGTTTGTTTTTCAGTTGATTCTCACGATTAGAACTTTCAAGTGTTAACCTTGAGTGCATTTGAGTCTCTTTTCGCCAACAAGCATAGATCACAATTACTTGCTTTCGACTGAATTTTTTCTTTGAGTTTTGTTCAGCGTTAAAATGGAGAGTGTCTTGTTTTGAGGAAATGAGTTCAGGTCTCTCTCTAGTTTTCAGATCTTTGTCTCTTGTATCATTTTGATAGATTTCATTAGTACTCAAAGAGAGTGATTACTTTTGATTTGCATTCTACATTTTGCATTGTGCTTATAAATAAAAAAAAGGTTTTTCCTTTCGTTTTTTCTTTAAAACTGAAAATTTTCATTTCAAATAGCTTCTAGTGCGTTTAGTGAAAATAAAAGAAAGTGAAAAAATTTCATTTCGCTTTAGGATTATTCACTTTAAAGAAAATTGAAATGTCATTCCATGCGTTTGTTTGATTTATGCGTTGATTGTATGAATTTCCTTCTCCCATTAACGTAGCTCTTCATCAAACGAAAAAGGAAATTGTGCATAGATCACAATTGCATAGTTTTCAAAAGGAAAGGAATTTTTGCATAGATTATGTTTCATATTTGAATATTTTTCTTTGGTTTTGGATAGTGTGAGTGGTTTAGTTCAAAAAAAAAAGTGTTTCCTAAATTATTGATTTTTGCATCATTGTTTGAAACTTTTTCCTTAACTAGATAGCATTCATCGAATTGAAAAAATCATTTTTCATATTAGTTGCATTATAGGTGTTCGAGTAATAATCGTTTGAAGCCTTGAAATTGAAACTGTAATCAAGATCAAGTTTAAAACAAACCTCAATTAACCTAAGGATAATTTGAAACCTAACGCAAAAAATTTAGAGGTCTACGTTAGAGATGTGTTCCAGCGTCTATAAGTGTAGGAGCTATTGCTAATGATCTGCGTTACAAGCTGGGGGTGATATCCCATTCCATGTATGGAAGTATATTGATGTATGATAAGTATATTTGGGGAGCTCTCATCGAATGGTTACGCATCAGACAACACTACTACGGACTTGGACTCCCGTGTATCATCGCATATATTTTGGGAGACATCACTAGGTTGCAAACCCGCCATAGGTAACTGAGTCTTCCACCTTGTAAACGTGATACACCGAACATAGCATTCGGGGAGATTTCTTGTTGTACGTTAAGTCCTTGGTAAATTTATTTGCTAAGGTGTATATTACAGTTCACGAATACTTGGTAAACCCTCTTGCCTAGTTTATCCCTTTTCATTCATTTTTTGTTTAATTTCTAAAATTTATCGACCATGATAACATTTTACCCATGCTCATCTCCTTAGTTGATCTTACATTGAGATTAATGGAAATGGTTCCTAAGTTTATCAACCAAGGAATCCCCTCATATGAGAATCCTGGTCCATTTCTTTCTTTCGGAAATGTTGGTGCTCCGTATAGAAAATTTGTCCCTCCTGGGATTAACCATTGGTCTGCCGATTTGGTTATTTTCGACCCCCATGGTTTCAAATTCCCAAACAACTCCTAAACCAATTTTTCCTCTGCCTGAACAACGTCAACCCCATTTTTATATTAAGGTTGACCCCTTGCCTTCTTCGCTCATTTCTTCACCTCGTTCTTCCTCATCGCCTAATGAAAAGTCTGGATTCTAGTACCTAGGTGGGTAAGAAGAAGAAGAAGAAGGACAATAAGCAGGGGGAGAAACTAGCAACCATCTCTAGCCATGCGACTGATATTGAAAAACCTCCACTCCAATCCGCAAAGTCAAATTCCCTTGCAAGATGTGTGAGGGTGACCATATTATTAGAGAATGCCCTACTATTCCCAAGGTTTTAGAAGTGTGGTATGTTGGCCTGATTCATCCTTCATCATCAACCTCTAGACATCATGCTAATGATGAACCTTCAACTAGAGATAATAAGACTCACAAGATATAAGGTAAGATCAAATTTACCTATAGGTTATGTGAAGGGAACCATCCCATTCACCTCTGTCCCTATTTGGATGAAGCCTCCAAAGTGTTGGATGCACTTTCGGCTTCTGAATCATGTCTTATGTTGGTTACCAGAATTTTTATTCAAGTCCTCTACTAGTTTATCAAGTAATTGGTCGAGATTCAACTCTTGTCAATTCCGCTCTCTCCAAAATTTAGTCTCCTAAGTTTGTTTCTGACCAATCATTTGTTGAGAGAAAGGTCGACCTAATTCCACCCTCAGTTCATCAAGTCTTTTCTGTAGAGAATGTATCTCATCCCGCTCAGGTTATTTTCGTTTCCTCTTATTCCCCCGGACCAGAGGGTGATCCTCTTGTTCCCATGATCCAGGAGGATGATCCTCCGACTCACGTCGTCGTAGTTCAAGAAATTGATCCTCCTGCTCTCGTTTCAAAATTCTAGGAGGATGGTATTTCTACTCTTGTAATGCAGAGGGATAGTCCCCTTATACATATGTCACCCCCTCCATGTAGTTTGGTCGCTTCCTTTCATTAGATTCGATTCACGGGATACCGTCTTCCTTCTTATGTGCCCTTTGATATCACTGTAAAGGCCTACAATATGGTTTTACCAAGCATGATTATAGATGAAGGCACATCTTTCAGTGTTGTTCCTCAACTACCTAGCAAGAATTCGGTTCTCCGTAGCTCATGATTGTTACTTAGAATCTGTTGGCTTTTAACAGAGGAACCAGTCAACCGCTAGGGATCCTTCTGAAGCTACCTATTACTTTAGGAGGAAAGATTGTCTATATAGACATGATGGTTGTCCAAGGCAGGCTTGGATTTTAACTTAATCCTAGGGCGTGACTATACTTATGTCATGGGAGCGCTTGTCTCATCCTTCTTTTGTGTGATATGTTTTCCATATGAAATTCGGATCATGACCATTAATTAGCTTTCATTCATTGGCCATGATGTGAAATTTGGTCTACCATCGTCCCTTCCTGGGTCATACCTGCGGGTAGTGTCTTCCCTGCCACAGGTTAATTATCTAGCCACCTTTTCATTGCCCGCATCCAGCGATAGTGCCATCATGTATCATGTAATGGGGGAGTTAGATATAGATTTCCAAAATGTTGTTATCCCATCAGATGAGAACCGCTTGGAAGCCATGATTTCTTATATGTCTTGATCAATTTTTTGGAGCATAGTTCATTTTCTTGTGTCAATCTCCTTAAAAAATGAAACGAGATCTTCAGAGAAAATTTCTTTTCTTGTGTCAAGCTCTTTAAAAAATAAAACAAGGTTTCATGAGGATAGTTCTTTTATGATTTCAACCTCGTTAAAAAATGAATTTGGTCTCAGAGGACAGTTCTTTTATTGTGTCAACCTCGTTACAAAATGAAACAAATTCCCCTTCAATTCGAGTCTTTCACTTAATCTCGTAACTGATCCTTCACTCCATCCATATATTAGTAACTAGCAATCTACTCAGATGAATGGACAGAAGCTTGGGGGCATGTACCTCAGATTAATTTATCTTGTTGGGGGCATGCAAATTTTCTTTTTTCAAGCAAAGTTTCCAATGTTTCAAGCTTGTGTAAAAATGAAACCTCATTACATTATTGTACATTAATGTGTAGTCTTAGTTCTGGTTTGGTGTGCTTTTTGTAAACTGTTTTCCTACTTATCATGTTTTACTTAACATATGCATTGTTCTAAGATAGACATTTGCGAAAATAGTAAAACCATGATCATCATTACACCATGTATAAAAACAGGATTATATATATATATATATATATATATATATATATATATATATATGTTGATTTGGTTTGCATATAGTTTTCAATTAAATCATAACCCCAAAAAATATTTATTCTTGTACATAACAAGACTCACAGGTTTCAACAAGACTACAACTACAGAAATCAAAACTATGCTAATCAGCATGGTGGTTGTGGTAGTATGCCACTGCTCGAATGACTCAAGTCAGTAGTTGGTCAATACGATCAGACACCCCTATGGTATGCCTCTGGTAACGACGGGAAATATCCTGAACACGAGCATATTCCGGAATCATGGTTGTCAAAGCATCCATATTTCGAGCAATCTCTTCTTCAACATCTGCTCCCTCCTCGTATGGAGTAGCCTTGGACTCCCTTGACACTCTTCTAGCAATAGGGGACATCCCATCTAGTCTCTCTGGTCTGACATCTGCAGCACATAAGTTTCAATATCATAACATATATATCAAAAAAATATACATAAACATGCAAAAGACAACAAAAAAACAAAAAACATGTTTTACCTTTGTCGTCCCAATGCTCTCCCTCTAGAAGCAGTAGATCTAGATCACCCCATAAATCAATCCCGGAGTATGGCCAATCCTCCATGATAATATGCTGATGCCTCAGCCATACAAAGAAAGTATTTTTTTATGACATATGTTGCCCTCCTCCTGAACGAAGCATCAGCTCAACCCATCTCATCATACGTGGCTCTTGTGGTGCCGGCGCGACTACTTTCGCCCACTGGAATTGGAAAAATGGTACTCTTTCCAAGAAGATCATTGTCAAGATCGATCCATACCCAAACTACTTCAGTCGACTATTCTTGCACTTTAAGAGATGTTTCTTCCTTTTTTCTAGCACATCTTCTACTGAGTTAAAAATGGTAGGTGAAATATAGTCCACGATAATTTACAATTGAGGCTTGGTAGCTTCATGCGGTGCTTGTGCTCTGACAGCACGTGTAATTGTGTATAAGATTACTTTGAGTGGAAAACTATTCACACTTCTTACCTCTATCTTCCCACTAGAAGATTTTTCTGCCTCTAAATATGCCTTCCCTATGATCATATCCATAATTTCGCCCATTGATGCAGGAGCATCAAGCTTAATTTTCATTATTCATTTGTGTGATTTAGGGGGTGAGGTTTTTTTAATTATTTTATAAATTATTTTTCTCATTTTTAATAAATTAAGAGAGAAAAATGTAAGGGTGAGGATTATTGTAAATATTCTTTTAATAAATTAAGGATATGAGAGGAGTTGAGTTAGGTAGATAATGTAGGGATTAGGAATTCCTTAAACGGGACTTAGTTGAGTCCAAAAAAAGGATAAATCTAATTTGGATTTTAGTTGAGATTTGTGTGGAGGAAATTATGGATTGGAATAAATTCATTATTATGTATAAATATGAGGAGTATGTGAGGATGAAAGACAGTGAGGAATACAGAGAGAGAGAGAGAGGAATGGTTTGAGAGTTTTTGTAAGAGGGCCGAGAGCCGAGAGGCCATCCATTGTAATATTCATCCATATGTTTTGAATCTAAAATTTCTTGTGTTATTTAATATCAATATTTTGTTTGTATAGCTCTCTTTCCTTTATGTATATTTTTGGGCTGAATCAAATGTAGTTTTAATGAAGAATTAAATGTGAATTTTCATGCTGAAAGAAGCGCATACACTATTATATGCAAGGATCTGTTTTATAGCATAATCTTAGCATCATTTGGTATCATTGCTTGCTCAATGGAGTAGAAACTTCTTATGAGAGCTATGGAAGACTGCAATTTGCTGATAGTGGAAGAGTGTTTGTTATGGAGTAATTTGTTGACTGTTTGTGTTTTTTGATCATGGAAAAGTGTTTTGAGAAGACTAAAATGGAATTGTGGGATTTTCCCATATGATGAGATTGAAGCATGATCAAGAGAATTTCAAGGAATGAGTTCACAGTAGAGACATGTTATGCAGCCAGCGTAAAGGGGATTTCA
Source organism: Pinus albicaulis (assembly GCA_034641835.2). Classification (NCBI taxonomy): domain Eukaryota; kingdom Viridiplantae; phylum Streptophyta; class Pinopsida; order Pinales; family Pinaceae; genus Pinus; species Pinus albicaulis. Next base: position 1,278,943,592 of record CM076574.1, on the reverse strand, counting down.
CACTACATTAGCAGTTGAACTAGTTGTTTCAACTTTTTTCAAACCATGTGAATGGTAGTATCTTCACTGCAAGCGGTGGCATGTATGCAGTGGAATGCAATAGCCATTAGTGGAGTGAGGCCAAGTCTGATGTAGGGGCGCAGGAAATGTTGCAAAAGGCAACGCCTTTTATAACTTGTGGGCAGCATATAGCATAGGATGTTGGAGAAGCTGGTTACACTGTAAGCTGGAATGACATTCACGGCGGAACAGTACTGAAGCTCCAGCTGAAGAGTGTGTTGGGATGTGTATCTCTAGCAGTGGTGTAAGAACGATTACACCAACCGTAAAGCAAAGGGAGGTGATACCATGTTTATTACAATGGTTTTTATATATCGGAAGATTTCAAGTAACGCAGAGAAATGACATATGGCATTTTCTCTCTCTGTCTTGATGTCCCTCATTACTAGCATTGCAATGGTATGGTAATTAAATTGAGATCAGTGCAGTCGTAGAAGCTAATACGACTTATAGAGTGAATTATAGATGTTGTTGTTTTATGTGTAATTGCATTGAGAGCAGTGCAGTCACAAAAGCAAATACGACTTGCAGAGTGAACTACAGATGTCGTTGTTTTATGTGTTAAATTGGTTGGAACTATTATAATATAATTTATGTGTGGTCAATCATAATAGGGTGGCATTTTTAATAGTGGAGTTGTGGATGCAACCAAACATGATAAATGTTAAACGTTACCTATATGCCTCTATGATTTGTGATTATTAGAAAAATGGATGTTGCACATTTATCGAAAGTTAAAGCTCGAACTCAATCACATACGGAGAGATCAGTTTGTAGAGACTGCATGTCGAAATTGGTGGGGTCATTGTGGAAGCCTGCAACATTATTGACCGAGTTATATTGTTGAGTGATGTTCCCGTGTGGATGACTTGTGTTGGCAGTGACTGCAAAAATGCACCATTTTCTTCCATATCAGCGACTTGTATTAAGATGGAGTTGGGCATTAATTTAAGCCTATCGGTGATTTTTGATTTGTCGAGCTATTTGAAGTTCGATTTTTTGAAGACAAGCCTCATTGTGATTTCGTAGTCGAAGTATTGCTTCATATAACTACTCTCACAATTTTGGAGTGGCGCAGTGGAATTATGATTCAAGGGAAAAGGTATGACTGAGCATGTTATATGTTGACATTTTGGGTTTTCTTAACCAAAATTGAAATTATAAATAAGTATTTTTGCGGAGATAATTTATATATATGTCAACATGAGGTTCAAAATTAAAGTGAAAATATTGTAAATGCGGAGGTATAAGGTTTTATCACCACAATAGCTTTCAAGAAAATTAAGTTTCACTTAAAAAATGGAAAAGGAGAATGTGCTAATATTAGGTGATATAAAGAGAAGCATGCATTTTTATAATATATGAGAGGGTTTATTATGCATAGTGTGGGTTCTTCACAATTTTTGCTAAGTCATTTTGGACCAAAGCTTGTAGTTGGAAATGGGAAGATTCTTTTTATTTGTGTTTTAAGATTGAAAACACAAAAAAACCAAATTTCTTGATGTTGTAGAATCTTCGTTTTTACCATCATGCGGTGGCATATAAGGAGGTGTTATTCAAGATGGGCACAATGTACGAGTTGTACATTATTCATCGAAGAGGTTGAAAAGATGAATAGCTTGTTCTCTGTACACAGGTGAAGAGATTTGAATTGATGTACAATTTATAATGTGCAGTTGTATGGTACATGAAGGTGCGGGAAAAATTTTGGCACTAAGATGACGAGCTTATGGTATGATGGGCATGCGAATATTCATAGTGACAAATATGGCACAGAAGAGTGAATTCTGGAGATTTGAAATTGCAAAGAGAAGGTTTATTAATAACCTTAACGAGAACATAAGGTATGATAATTCAAAAAGGTATTTTGAATGTTGAAAATTGAATGATTTATTTTATTTTCACCATAAAATAAACCTTGGAAAACATGTATTTCATTTCGATTAAAGACTTCAGTATCAGGTGAAATGAAAATGGGAAACTGATGATCTTTTCATAAGAAGGGAGTATGAGAGAGAGTGAAGATTTTACATCATGAATGTATTAAGGGTGAATGTTGTTGGTAGACTGTATAATTTGAATTAAGTCAAAATATCCACTATTGTAATTATTGGGCCAAGCTTTGAAGTTAAAAAAATGTTAAGGCAAATGAAAATTTGGATAGCTTGAGTTAAGATTCAGTTATTGTACAAGAGGGTGTATTTTTCATCCAAGATGAAAATTTGATGTAAAATATGGGTCAAATATTTTTAAACCAAGTCAAAGGTTTGAATGTAATTGGGTGCATGATCGGCAGAGCCCGACATCCAAAGAGTTGGTCATTATAACACAAGCATTACTAAAGTGTTGTTTTGCAGCAAAGAGAAGCAAGAGAATTTCCCGGAAAAGATTCCAAGACAGAGAACCACAAGAGGTCAAGCGTAAGAAGAAATCTTGCATTGTTGAATGGCAAGTATGGAGGCTTGCTAAAAAGGGGATTCGAATGAAATCCACAAGTGAACAGATGAAGTTCACAAAGGAGGAGAAGATGATTGTTGATATTCATTTCAGAATATCGGATGAAGACCACAGCAGAAGGACGAAGAAGGAAAATTCCAAGGTAAATGGCATATGTGAAAAGTTGACTAATGAAGATTATGAGCGGGAGAAAGCTGAGATAAAATTCCGTCTTGAGTTATTGATGGAAATGTTACAAAGAAGTAAATTAGACTAGAGATATGGATGGAGTATGAAAAGGAAAGTCAAATGGCATAGATTGCAAGTGAAATGGGAGCATAGAGTGAATGCTCAATTGAAGGAAGAGTTACTCAGTTCAAATGAGTATGTAAAGGAAGATTTGATATGTGAGCCAAAATATGGTCCATTGCTTTCTGAAAGTAATGATGTGACAGAAGATAAATCTAAGAGGAACTAAATCAAATGAAGGATTTAGAGGAGCAAGGAGATATGATGACCGAACCATCAAGTGGGACCACAAGGTATTATGTTTTTAAAAATAATGATTTGTGTGTGATTGTAGGTACATCACAGGATGTTGAACAAACTTTGAATTTTGTTAAGGAGAATAAGTTGAATCTGAAATCTATTCAGAATGATGTTGAGATACAAATATCACAGAAACAAAAGGAGACAGAGGGGTCTCATGGGAATAAACAACAGATTATTAGAGCAGAGGAAGAAGGGCCATCTGATGATTAGTCGACGGAAAGTGAAGGTATGGAAAGCTGTGTAAAGTATCCAATTTCTACCCCAATTGAGATTGTTGAGTTATATAGAAAGTTAGATCTTCAAAGAATAAAGTTGGAAAAGTAGAGGATATATGCTCAAGGTGAGTTATTGAAAGAGAAAGACAAAGAAATTTTCTTGAATAATAATCAGGAAATAAATGAAAAGGATGTAGGAATGATTCAGCAAACCAAAAAATTTCATTATTGTGAAACAAAACAGGGAGACATTCTTGAAACAGATGATATGGAGGAGGGACTAGCTGACAGTCTCATAGAGAATTTAAATCAGCATATTGATGTGCTGATGGAAGAGGAAATTTCAGAGCAGCATACTGAAATGTTGCTAGAGGAGAAAGAGGCACTGAGGCCTTATGTTTTTTATTTTAATAATTGTTTTGTGAGTACAGGTTTTATTGCAGATGCTGGAGAAACTTTGACACAAGTGAATAGTCAAGTAAAAGAAAAGGAAGAAATTTCTGTGGAAATATGTAATCCATGGAACCAAGAGGTTAGATTGCTGGAAAATATGCGGAAGAATCAGGATTCAAGACATGAAGAGGAATCTCAATTTCAATATTGGGAAATGAATAATATAAAGGTGCAATACAACAGTAAACAAGAGGGAAAGGATGAAAGGGCGACAGTAAGTATAAAAGTTCAGCAATCAAAAGGTGAAAGAAAACAACAGAAAAAAAGATCTATTGGACAGAGAAATTGAACTGATAAGGAGGGTAGTGATGAAAGTATCCCAGAAGAAGACAGAAAGAGTAAAACAAAGAAGAAGTAGCAAGAGGAAGATAGTAGAAGACTGTGAAAGCAGAGCCAGTGGGGCAATGCAACATAAAGTGTGGAGACCTGGAGAAAAACAACAAACAAAAGTAGCAACAAATGGAAAATTGCAGCACAAGATATGGGATCCAGGAAGGAAAAGATCCGAAACACATGATGAGGAGATCATGATTATTTGGGAGTCTGATGCAGGAGAATCGAGCTTAATTTTCATTATTCATTTATGTGATTTAGGGGGTGAGGTTTTTTTTATTATTTTATAAATTATTTTGCTCATTTTTAATAAATTGAGAGAGAAAAATGTAAGGTTGAGGATTATTGTAAATATTCTTTTAATAAATTAAGGATATGAGAGGAATTGAGTTAGGTAGATAATCTAGGGATTAGGAATTCGTTAAACGGGACTTAGTTGAGTCCAAAAAAAGGATAAATCTAATTTAGATTTTAGTTGAGATTTGTGTGGAGGAAATTATGGATTGGAATAAATTCATTACTATGTATAAATAGAGGAGTATGTGAGGATGAAAGACAGTGAGGAATACAGAGAGAGAGAGAGAGAGGAATGGTTTGAGAGTTTTTGTAAGAGGGCCGAGAGCCGAGAGGCCATCCATTGTAATATTCATCCATATGTTTTGAATCTAAAATTTCTTGTGTTATTTAATATCAATATTTTGTTTGTATAGCTCTCTTTCCTTTATGTATATTTTTGGGCTGAATCAAATGTAGTTTTAATGAAGAATTAAATGTGAATTTTCATGCTGAAAGAAGCGCATACACTATTATATGCAAGGATTTGTTTTATAGCAGAATCCTGGCATCAGCCATGATTCGAGCCCTAGTCAAACGTGCATGTGCTTCTCTATGGGATAGGTCGGCGATGAAGTAAATATCGGCCACTTCAATTTCGAGCTCTTGGTCACCAAGGATGAATCGCTTTCGTCCCGTATCCCAAATTATTATCAAGTACTGCAGTAATTTCGGTTGTGCTCTTAAGCCAGAGGTCACAAATAATTTGAGGAGATTTCAGTTCCTCAAGGCGGCAAGGAAATCTCGTTTTTCCATAGCTTCCCTTATCTACTTCGTCGTGATCTCTCTCTTTCCACTCAATCACCATGATTGTTTGGTCATTTCCTTCCTGTCATAACATTTACACGACCTCTTGTCAACATTCATGCTTGAAAATCAATTTTAATTGGAGATTTTTTAGAATTTTTGGTGTTTTTTGTGCTCTGTGATCAGTGCAGCCATTTTAAAAATAGTTTCACCAATCAACTCTCTTCCCATTTTTAAAACAACAGACTGACGTGATCCCAATATGGGGTCCCCGCACTGATCCGCCATGACACCATGTTTAAATCTCTTCCCCAAAAAAGTGTTATGCTGTGTAAAAAATATTAAAACATGAATGAAAATGCAAAGGATGAGTGTGGCTATTACCTGGTGTTGACGGCTCATCGATCAGCCTCATGGATCGCCCATGATCTACTCCTGAAGAACATAGGTAAAGAAGGGTAAGAACTGTTGGGGTTCCCATGTTTTGGTAGATTTGGAAATACCAAAAGATGAGACAACATCAAACCACTTTGGGGCCCAAGGATCTAGCCCTCCTGGACCCGGAGAGGGATCTCTCCAAATGAAGCAAAGAATGATATATCCTTAAAGCTCAAAAATCAAATGTTAGGCTAGTTATGAAGCACAAAAAGGGGGGTGTTTTAAATGATTTGGTTGGAGGGTTGCTGGGTTGAGTCATGAAATCATAGACTGAGAAAGACATGAGAAAGAAGGAACAAAGCAGCAGGATGTTTCAGCAGAGATGATAGGCCAAGACAGTGCCATCCATTGGGCTATGGAGTCATGAGAGGAAATTACTTGCATCCACTAGCCAAGGCTTCCAAAGGGCAAGTCATCTATACTAAAGGATATTTTTAGATAGATGATGGGGTGGAACATTAAGGAGAGAAGTGGGAGAAGGAAAGACAGCCAATTTTCTGTCTATAGATCAGGTCAGAGGTCATTTAACACCAGACCTGCTTGGACATACTCAAAGGCAGCTCTCAAAGGTGGACAAAGGGGCAGCTTATAGATCAGACCAGAGGTCATTTAACTCCAGGTCTGCTTTAGCAACTCCAAGGAAAAACAAAGATAAGATTACAAAGAAACATCTAAGAGGCAAACCCCCAAGTTCATACATCAGCCAGCAGGCAATAACATCCGCTGCACTGGTCAAACCCCACGAATTTTACTCTTAGATACACACAAAGAAGAAAACATAAAGGTAGGGAGAGCAGACAGCATAGGGAACCTAACAAGGGTGAATCCTATACCATTATTCTGATGCCTACCAGAAGAACGTGAAACAGCATGTAAATGAAATGAACAGAGTTAAGAAAAACATCACCAATAGTAATAGACCAGGATCCTGTGAAATGTGCTTTGATTAACAAATGCAAAACCAGTCATGTACAATATGGCTCAGTGGCTGTTACAGCCCAGACTTTCTCCTCCCAGCCTATTACATACAAACTACTCTATGACTTCCTCCCACGACTGTTCTAACAGTCAAGAATGAATCCCTCTAACAGCAATATGCCCAGCAAGGCAACAACAACAACCTTTTCAATTCGTTCTCAGGGATTACATATAGGAGCAGAGGAAGAAGCGGAGGTAGATAAGAAAATAAATGAGTCTCATTAAGACAGTAGGGCGGAAACGTTCACGCCCATACCACTTAATGGCTTTCTGCAGTATTGCATGTACTCTGTAGGTCGGCCAGGGAAGGCTCTGTCAGGTCGATTGACCTCGGATATTTCTTTTAGAGTCCTTACGGTGTCTGGAGCTTTGTGCTGCCACTCTGAAATAAATGGACTGGATGGAATGATCTGCAAGGCCCCCCATGCTTCTTTAATGTTGCTTGACAGTCTTAGGAAGCTCTGTCAGGGCAATTAACTGCTTGTGGGCTCGAGGGAGCATGGAGATTTTCCGTAGGAGGTGGCCTGTCTGGAAGAAAATGTACTTTGCCGATATTAAACATAGATAAGACTCTTTGCGTGCTTAGTCTTCAACTGTGTTTGAATCCTTTGACCTGTGAGTTCGCATTGTTAATCTTTAATTACAAGCGTAAACCCCTTTTAAATCCGGTCTCTGCTGCTTTGCATGGTCGCTGAATCGGCCTCTATGCACTATCTGCACACTTTATAATATACCTGTTTAAAGCCCAGGCAGTGGTGGTGGAATGCCGTGGAGGCGGAGAAGTGGTGGCGGAAGAGCGGAGGAACGAATTATAGTGTGGAGGCCAAAGGCTTTTGCCTGGGCGAATTACAAAGCAAAGGAACACAAAACAATGGAGCGGAGCATGGAAGTGGGGCCAACCGTGGCGGGGGGCGATTAAACCTGGACCGTTAGATCTTGGAGGAACGGACGGCCACGATGCAATCGCACCATCGCGATCGGAGCGCACAACACAAAAGTTTCGATTGCGATTGAACTTGGAGATGCGATCGAACCAGGACCGCTGATCGCGGGAAGGAACGGACGGCAGAGATTTAATCGGAGGGGGAGAGCAGGTGGGGAGTGACGAGATCTGGGCCATTGGATCTGAACGGATCAACGGCCGGGATTAAATCGGAAGGGAAGCCCAAAGAAATGCGATCGCGATCGGGAGGCCTAATGCGATTGAGCGATAACCGTTGATCTGCGGGACGATGGACGGCTGCGATTTAATCGCTCAATCGCAATCGGGGGTCACATAAATGGTTTGCGATTGCGATCGGGGAGGGCTTGCGATTGAGCGTTGACCATCGGATCACGGGAAGGATGGACGGTCAGGATTGGATCGGAGGCGGAGGGAAAGGAACCAGCGATTGAGCGCTGACCGTTTATCAGGGAGGAAACGGACGGCGGAGATTCAATCGGCGGGGAGAAAGAAGGGTCACGGGCGAAGATGCGATTGTGCGATAGCCGTTGGATCCGATGGAATGGACGGCTGCGATGCAATCGGGAGGCGAACAAAAGGACTGCGATTGCGATCAGAGGGGATATTTCGATTGAGCGATAGCCGTTGGATCGCGAGGAGATCAACGGTGGGGATGTAATCGGGTCACGCAATCGGAGGAGGAGCATAAGGCTTGCGATTAAGCGCTGGCCGTCGATCTCGGGTCCAGATCGACGGTGGGGAAGACCATCGGAGGGGCAATGCGATTAACGCGGGACCGTCGGATCGCGGGGAGAATGGACGGTGGAGATTTAATCGGAAGGTTTCAATCGGGGGGTGGACTTAACATGTTGCGATTGCGATGGGCGGGGGCCTGCGATTGGCGGAAAGTCGTCGGATCTCGGCGAATCAACGGTCCAGATCGGAGCGAGGAATTAATCGTTATAATCAAATCACATCAGGGTTGTTGTTGTTTACAAAGGGTTTTGCCTCCCGCCGATGATTCCGATTGCGATAAGCGCTTGGTCCCAGCGCCGGGTTACGTGGGGAAGTGGTTTGGGAGGGGGCCTGCGGTAGAGGGGCCAGGCCTTTTATATGGTCGGAAAGTGGGTTTTGGGCCCATTTTAATGGATTTTAAAGGTGAAGGAGAGGAACGGTAGAGAAATAGAGGGGAAAGAAGGGAAAACCAAGGGTAGGGGAGGAGTTTAAAGGGGATTTTGGGGGAATTTGAGGAGTAAATGGGGAAATAGAAGGGGAGGAAAAGGGGGAACAGAAAGAGGTTAAATGAGAAAAAATAATGGGGGAAGGAGGTCTTTGGGCATTTCTTAGCATAGCAGAGAGGCTTTAAAGGGGAATCAGCAGAGGGGAAACCATCAAAGGATGAAGGGCGCAAAAAGGCTTCAAGGGGACTGTATTTTCAGGGGAAATGCATTCCTTGAAGACTCAACAACAAATTAGCCCCCTAATTGCTTGTCGAAAATTTCATGGGGGGGCTAACAAGAACCTCTTCCAAAACTTATGAAGTTAAAAAGTTAAAAAAAAATTACTTTCCCCATTTTTTATAAGTGTTCAAAGTCACTTTTAGCATCTTTATCATATTTTAATATAGTTTACTGACTTTTACCTCAAAAACAGATGATGGGTTTATTATTTTGCAACAACAGGGTTATTTTCTTCACGAATGACATGTACACGATTTCCATTCTTTTACTTTTCAGACTCAGTAAAAATAAATGAAAAAGTCACCCCCTGGAGTCATATTTCAGTTCTTTTTTTACTCTCTAAACATGAAAAAATTTTCGAGTTCTTGTCATTTTGAACTCGTTAAAGTGCATGAAACATTGTTTATCGTAATATACATTTAACCCTTTTTTGGGCTGGGATAAATTATTTACAAAAAATGAATACCTTAGACAATCACGACTAAGAGGTTCTCTCAAACTTTGTTTTCTACCTTTTCGGGTTTGAGAGACTATTTACGAAAAGGGCCATATGGAGTTTTCTTTTCACCTCTTTTCAAACTCTCTAAACATTAAAAGGCATCGATTTACACCTTTGTCAGACTTGTTAAAATTGAACGGCAATGGACCCATCACCATGACAACACTGAGTTCCTCCTTCCTAAGGCTCGTAAAATGTACTAGGATGGATTTGTACAAAGGAAAAACTTATATGACAAGCATATGTTAACCCCTTCAAGCATGTATTCAAAAATAATTGGGGTACTCGCCAGAAATGGTAGGGGGGAACGGAAGTGTTTATCAGTTGCATCGGTAGTATGTCGCTCTTGAACATGACACATCCTCTGTTTCGTGTCGGGTTGGGGACATCCTACATTCGACACTTTGCCTCAATGGGTTTGGGAAATCTATTTGCCTCTCATTCAATTACCAATTTCGTTAACATGACCTCTTATTCAATTTGATTCAAATACTGCCAAGCTCCATAGTCATGTCACTGATATGTTCAATAGAATTTCCTTTTGCATCCTACTCATTACCTAGTTCTCTGTTCAATTTCATCATTATCTTATTTCCTCTGTCTTGTGTCGATGATGTTGGACACATTATGGCCCTTCTTCGGCAAATCGCTTCCTATCGACTTCGACTCATTATCTGGGAAGTTGATCTAGAGATCCATTTTATGTACCTTAGAGCCTGCATGCCCTAATGGCAGGTTGTTCATGTCCGGTGACAGGTTCACATCTTTAGCCTTCGATCGGATGATTTCGAGAGTGTTCAAATTCAACTCCTTATTCACATATCGTGGATTTTATTGCTAGTACCTTGAGGGCCATTGTCATTATTGGTGGTATCTCTCGCGCATGTTAACAGTTTACATCATTGATTGGTAATCAGGCGACTTTCTTGCATGTTCGACTTCAACTCACTCATTTACATGCCTAAATTTGTACTTGGTCAGGTCGTGATGGAGCACAAGACCCTGGGTTTTATCTCATAAAGTCCAGGTTACGGGGCGATATGTATTATTCATGATTATACACATGACTCTTTTATCTAGATGGTTGCGACCATACCTAAGTCCATATTTTTGGTCCTCTTTATTGTTGGATGGCTACGACCATACCATGAACCATGTTTCATGATCTCTTTCACGGATGGTTGCGCCCATACCTCATGTCATGTTTTTTTTCTCAGAGATCTCAGTTATGTATATATGTGATTTATTTTGCAGGCTTTCCAATGACAACGTCTTGGTCCTGGCACGTACTCGTAAATAATTTCACCCCTCACTCTCGTTCGGCCTTTATGCTTTAGGGGGCATCTGTTACACAGGAATTTGTAACTGTCCCTGTACACCCTATTCCTGAATCTTAGAGGAACTTCAACAGTGACCCCTGTGTTTATTTTCTACCATGAAAATGTGTCATTATATCCCTTACATTATACTGAACAAACTCTCTGTTAACCATTCCTGGATTAGCTCCTTAAAAACATGCTAATTTGGAGAAACGCTCCCTTTTCTTATCTCACTCGCGCTGATGCCTTATATTAAGACTGGAGTAGCGTCGATCGGTGCTGGAATGGAGATCATGCCCATGATGATCCACTTCTGGAAGGTTTTTAAAAATGGAAACGAAGATTTGAGATCTCGAAGCTTCGTGGGTGGAGATTTGGTTATTTGTTCATGAGGATAGGGCCGAGCTTCTCCCTTTGAGCTTCATGTTCCTACAAAAGAGGAACCACACAAGGAGATAAACCATTTCCCCACCTTAAGTGGATCCATGTTCCCTCTCCCTTCACTATAAAATGGACATCCTCCCATACCTATGCTAGTTAGAACAAATATAGAATAACAATAGAGAGAGAATTGTTTCTATATGCATTTAAGGAGAGTTGAGACCTTTGGCCTTTTCATATCAAGTTGAAACGAGCGCTTTGGAGATGTCCCTGGATCTGGACCCGTTGAAGGAGAGCTGCGACATCAAGGCGCAAGTTGTAACTCCCCCTCTTATATTAATATGACACAACTGATTCTTATTTTCCACTCTTGTCTATGATGCATGATTTGATTTCTAGTGTTCCTTGATCAACTAGATAGATTTTTTATGAGAAATACATCTTGTGCTTTCACGTTTTATGTTGCTTTCTCTCTTGTGTGGGTAACTAAGCATTGGCGACAACGAGGATCTGACTAAGAAGAGAAAAGGATCAAAAGACTCGAGCGAGAAGCAACATCAGATCAAGGTAGGTCATCTATATACGATTTGTGTCCATTTGCAATCTAGGAAAGTAGGCATTAGATTGTTCCCTATTGTTACTAGACCCATCCAAGGGCTAAAGGGATCGTCTCTGTCCACAGAGAGGATTTTCCTACATAACAACTAGTTAAGCGCATGGAAATTGGAAGAAGGAATTTGTAAGTGCCATGTAGTGATTTCAAAATATAACATCATTCACATGTTGAGACTATGTCAAACCACTAATATCCATAGAGTTGTCATAAGAGATGAAAGTCTCGTTGGAGAGAGTAATAATTCAATTTTATCTGTGAATGGTAGGATGCAATCTCATGATAAAATTAGAGATAATGAATATGCATTCGTCATGGGAAAATATGCATGGTTGGAAGAGGAAAATAGTATCTCTTTAAGCTAGGTGCATTTCTCTTTTTTGAATGGTTGTAAATCTAGTAAAAAGTCCTAATTTTCTATCTCAAATGTGAGATTATTTATTGGACTAGTTGTTGAGGAAATTAAAAAAGAAGAAATTTCCCAACAACAACATGACAATGTACAATAAAATTTTCTTACGAACTAGGACTTCCAAGTCTATAAGAGTTAAGATGAAGCCGACACCTAATGTGCCTTTATCTAGTATTAGTGATTAAGGGTTTTCCATATTTTGTTTAAATTTGAGCACCTCTTATACATCTTCTGCCAAAGATTACCATGTTTCTTTAGTTAATAAATTTTAGGTCTTTTACACAATTTGGTAAATTTATTTTTTGAAGCAAAATTCTATTTTATTATTATTTATTGATTGGAAATTACTTAGTATTTTACATTATAATACAAAATTTACAATTAAATTAGATTATAATATAACGCTTTACAAGATATATCTATTTCACCTACATTAAAATACATAAACACAATTTATGGATTTTCTTTACTTTATTATATGTAACTATTTTGACTAACTATAAGTTGCTCATTCTAAAATATGGACAAAATTAGAAGAACAAGGGAGATAGTGACGAAGCAACCAATCCTGGTTTCTTTGAATAATGAAGAGAAATAATTATCTTATGTGTAAATAACATATTTTGTATGTCTCAAATATGTATTTAGTGGTTCTAATTGCTATAATAGGTAACTTTGGCCAATAACATCAAAGCTAACTTATTTATTTTGGCACAAAAGTTGATTAGAAATTGTTTTGTTCCGTAAGTGATTAATGTGTGATTTTTCATCTGCATAACAATTTGAAAACTAACCAACCATTTACTATCTACCTTATGATTGTGATAATGCCTATATTTGGCTAATTGCATCAAAGCCACCCTTATTACCATTAGGATAAAAGCACGATAAAATTCTACTATAAATGGTTATCAGTCATAAGCAACTAATGTTAATTTTTCGTGTGCATAAGAAATTGATAAACAATTTTCCACCTTATATGTCCTTTGTGGAATTAAATTTTTCATGTTCTACTAAAATTACTTGCAAATTCATTTCTCAAATTTGAGTTTTCCTAAAAATTCAAAACTAAAAAATAGTTAAAATCATCTAACTAGAAACCCTATTTTGTTGTTTCCAAATAATTGATCTCAATACTTTTTTGTATTAGTTTCTAAAGTTAGATGGCTCCATTTTGGTTACATTTTATGGCAACCTAACATGGCTCCATTTTTTGTTACTAATAGGCTAGCATCACATGGAAATATGAGGTTGGTAACTTACCACAAGTGTCCACTCAATGCTCTTTGTGTGATAAAGTGAGACACATCAAAGGTGGCAAAAGCACGAAAAGTGTGAAGGGTGGAAGAAGCACCAAAAGATTCACATATTGAGATTCTTTGGTACTATTTTGATTGTGAGGCAAAGCACACTATTTTCATGATCATCAAATAAATCCATACTTATAAATATGAAAAATATATTCATGATCACTAAAGAGGTTGAGACTTATATCAACCTGCAAATTTGTTGTTGATACTTAAGGTTTCATTAGTAGGGTTGATCATTCTTGTAACAAGATTGAAATTTCTTCCTTCTAATGTCTTAAATGGTGAGTTTGAGGAGTTTGTATTTCAATTATCACTTGACTAGTATGAGAAATATCTATGCTAAGGAAAAATCAATTGGTAGTTACAAATAGTTATGGACCTGAGTTGTACATGTTTCTAGAATTTAATTTTGAAAGTGAATCCCCCAATGTACTATGGGATCCAACAATGGATTATAAGATGCATAAATATCTATGTTAAGGAAAAGACAATTGGTAGTTACAAATAGTTATGAATCTCCAGAGTTGTACATGTTTCCACAATGCAATTCAAGTGAATCCCCCAATGTGCTATGGGATCAGACAATGTACTATAAGGTGCATTCTAATGTTGAGGTTAATGATCTTAGGGATGAAATCAAGTCATCTAAATTGAAATTCAAATAAAAACAATGTACTATAAGGTGCATTCTAATGTTGAGGTTAATGATCTTAGGGATGAAATCAAGTCATCTAAAGTGAAGTTCAAATAGTTATGAATCTCATGAATTATACATATTTCTTCCATAATGTAATTCAAGTGAATCCCTAATATTCTATAGGATGAGACAATGTAATATAAGATGCATTCTAATGTTGAGGATTCTAATGTTGAAGTTAAATATCTTAGAGATAAAATCAAGTCATCTAAAGTGAAGTTCAATGCTCAGGCACATTTTGAAACATTTCAAACAATCTACCTGACATTTTGAAACATTTTGAATATCGAGTAGAGAGGGAAAATAATTCAAAACCGCCCGAATACAATGGATGGTATAAGCCTTAAGACACGTAATATAATACAAAATATACGGCTGGAGTACTGTAGTTGATATAAGTTGTAACACAAAAGAGAAACTACATGAGAAGTTCCGTTTGCAAAAAAAATCAGTAATAACGGTTCTCAAGATAAACCCAAACGTGTTTTCTACGTAAACGGAGACGGAGAGGTGGGCCCTAGTAGCACATAAGGCATATTTGGTAATCTGCAATCGGGATAAGGGTTTCCTTTGTTGAGATTTTTCAGTTTTAGTAAAATTGGCAAAAATCTCATTAGGTGACAAAAATTAGGAATTAGTTCCTAGATTAGCTCCAGTTTGTTGGGAGGGAGTTAATGCATCCTAAATTTGAGTTGAGAGGATTTATGAGGCTGTTAGATTCTCCTTGCTATAAAACAAGTATCCATACGTTTTTTTTGGAGAGGGTGTGAGAGTCTGTAACCTCCTGTTGATTAATAAAGAATTGCCGATGCCTTTGTTGTGTGGACGTAGCCCAGAATGGTTGGGTGAACCACGGTAAACTTCTGTGTTTCCTGTGCATGATTTATTTGCTGTGTGTTTTGTCTGCTGTGCAATCTTGGCTCCAACAAGTGGTATCAGAGCTTGAAGTTGGAGCCGTCGCTATAAAACGTTGACGAAGAAGGACTGTTGCGTTGAACTGATCGTTGAACAGCATTGAGTTCTGTGCTTACTCGTTCTGTACGTTGAGATACAACAGCATTTCCACTATTCGTCTCTACCTATCTGAAACGCTGTTTTATCTCCGGGTTGTGAGACTCCGGGCTGTGTTTTGTCCGTTGTTGAATTCTATTTCTGCGTGTGCTGTGAATGCCAACAGTCCGAGAGCCAAGTTTAACTGTGTGGACCATTGCTGAATGTGGAGATGCGTTCATAACGCTGGAGTGTAGACCTGCGTGTGAAAACAGCGTTGCGAAAGGTGAATTGCTGAGTACAGTGAATTGCATTTATGTTTTTTAAATCGCTGGTTTATGCACTCTTTATAACGTTGGTTTTATGCCTTTTGAACACAAAAAACAACGGTGGTCTAATGGAAGCGTAGACTGATCGTAATTTGTTATCACCATTATAAATCGGTGATCGTAGACTTTGACAGTCGTATGCCTTTTCGTTGAAGGTTTAGTCAAATCGTATGCCATTTTTTTTTTAATGTGTTTTTCATAAATCGACTTTGAAGTTTTGTAAATGGAGTTTTGTAAAAAAGGTCACATATAAAAAGCCTTTTTTATAATCGATTTGAGTTTTGTAAATCGATTTTGAAATTCATATGCCATTATTTATTTTTTGAATATGCCATTTGTATATGGTATTTAAGGAATATAAATCGATTTGTATTAATTCCCATTCACACATGACATGAAAGGTGAAGGGCATATATGTGCATAGGGCACAAGTTTGTATGTGAAGGGCAGATATTTGTTTTTTTTTTTAAGGCAAAGGCATTTTTTACAGACTTCATTTTATTTAAAGTTGGGTTCTGGAGATTATTGTGTTTTTTGCTGAAACAAGATGGCGAAAACTCAAAATGCCCGGTTTGAAATTGAGAAGTTCAATGGCAAAAACAACTTCGAGATCTGGAAGGTAAAGATGCATGATCTCCTGGTACAACAAGGCGTGGCGAAAGCGCTGTTGGGGAAAAGCAAAAAGCCTTCTTCCTTGACGGAGGATGAATGGGATGAGTTGGATGACAGAGCTCTGAGCACAATTCGGCTGTGTCTGGCGGATGATGTGTTGTTTAATATCGTGTCAGAAAAAACAGCTGCAGGCTTGTGGTCGAAGCTTGAAAAGCTCTACATGATGAAATCCTTGACAAATCGGATTCTCCTGAAGCGGCAGCTTTATGGTTTGCGGATGAAGGAAGGTACCTCGATTACTGACCATCTGAATGTTTTCAATACTCTATCGGTACAATTACAAAGTCTAGATGTAAAATTTGATTCAGAGGATAAGGCAATAACTCTATTGTGTTCATTGCCCGAATCGTGGGATCACTTTGTTACTTCCATAAGCTTTAGTACTGCAGACATCCTTGAATTTGACGATGTGGTTGGAGCTTTGTTGTCCGAGGAGACTAGGAAGCGGTCGAATGCTGACACCTCTACATCAGAGGCAATGATGGCTAGAGGTCGTTCTATAGAAAGACGCTCTGGTAAGCGCAGCGATTCGCGTTCAAAGTCGAAAGGGAAGAAGAGCAAAGTAAAGTGCTGGTTTTGTGGAAAATCAGGGCACTTGAAGAAAGACTGCTGGAAGAGACAGCAAACAGAGAAGAAAGGAGACTCTTCGACAGAGAAAAAGGAGGCAAATGCGACAGATACAGGTTCGACATCTGATTCAGGTATGAGCGACGAAGTGTTGTCTGTTAATATGTCAAATCATGGTCAACATTGGTTGTTAGATTCCGGTGCATCAAACCACATGTGTATTCATAGAGAATGGTTTAAGACGTATAGATCAGTTAATGATGGAGTCGTGTACATGGGTAATGATGTCACATCTAATATTGTGGGGATTGGGAGCATACAACTACAAATGTTTGATGGCACAACTAAATTGTTAACAGATGTGAGACATGTTCCAGACTTAAGAAAAAATCTAATTTCTTTAGGAGCATTGGATACGAATGGATATAAAACTGTAATTCAAGGTGGAGTTATGAAAATCTACAAAGGTATTTTACTAGTAATGAAAGCTAAGAAAGTAGGAAATCTGTTTCAGTTAGAAGGAAGAACAGGGTCAATTCATGTGTCTACGGTGTCTGAACATGACAGTAGTTCCATTCGCCTATGGCATCAAAGGTTGGGCCATATGAGCGAAAGAGGGTTAAAGATTTTGGCTGATCGCAAGTTACTTCCTAATCTAAGGTCTGGAAAGTTAGATTTCTGTAAGCATTGCTTGTTTGGAAAACAAAGTAAACAAAAATTTAAAAGAGGAAAACATACTAGTAAAGGGATACTTGATTATATTCATTCAGATGTTTGGGGTCCAGCCCCTACAGCGTCATATGGTGGCTCGTCATATTTTGTGTCGTTCATTGATGACTTTTCTAGGAAAGTGTGGGTCTACATGATGAAAAAGAAGTCTGATGTTTTTACAATTTTCAAACAGTTTAGAGCATTGGTAGAAAACATCACTGGTAGAACAATAAAATGTTTAAGAACTAACAATGGTGGTGAGTTTACTTCCAAGGAGTTTGACAGCTATTGCAAGGATGCAGGGATCGAGAGACATAAGACCACGGTTTATACTCCTCAGCAAAATGGAGTTGTTGAACGCATGAACAAGACTCTTCTAGAGAGAGCAAGGAGTATCCTGAGTAACGCCGGGTTGCAAAAGGAGTTGTGGACGGAAGCAGTGGCAACAGCTTGTTATGTGATAAACCGATCTCCTTCGACGGCGATAGACTGCAAGATTCCGCAAGAGGTATGGAAAGGACACCCTTGTGACTATTCTAAACTCAGAGTGTTTGGTTGTGATGCATATGCTCTAGTGCCTAAACATCAGCGAACTAAGTTAGATCCAAAGTCTAAAAAGTATATCTTTGTTGGGTATGGTGTTGGAACAAAGGGATATAGATTGTGGGATCCTACTACCCGCAAAATCATCATCAACAGAGATGTAAGGTTTAATGAATCCTCTCTTGTACAGTTAGATGTAGATAGTAGATTGAAATAGGATGATGTATCTGATTTTCAGCACATTCAGTTTGATAGCACTTCTAATGATAGTCATGATGACCATAGTTCAGATACTAGTCATGAACAGGTTTCAGAATCAGAACATGAACAGGGTTCAGGTTTAGATCATGAACAGGTCTCAAATACTGATCGGCAAGAAGTTCCTACAGATGGTAGTCAGCCAATTGCGGAAGCACCAGAAACAGCTTTAAGGAGGTCTACAAGAATAAAACGTGCTCCTAGAAGGTATGATGATTATGTTACTTCAATTACATTTACTGCTAATGACAATGAACCTCTGTGCTATCAGGAAGCAATAGAAGGTTCGAATAGTGACAAGTGGAAAGCAGCCATGAAGGAAGAAATGATGGCCTTGAGTAAGAACGGCACATGGGATCTGGTTGAACTTCCGAAAGACAGGAAAACTGTGGGATGCAAATGGGTTTTAAAGGTGAAATGGGGTGTGAATGATACAGAAGACAGGTACAAAGTGCGACTGGTTGCAAAAGGGTTTTCTCAGAAAGCAGGCATTGACTTTCATGAGATTTTTTCACCAGTTGTTAAAATAGTTTCAATTCGAATTGTGTTAGCTTTAGTTGCTTTGTTTGATTTAGAGTTACAGCAACTATATGTTAAGACTGCTTTTCTACATGGAGATCTAGATGAGGAAATTTATATGGAACAACCGGAGGGGTTTGTTCAGCATCGCAATAAGAAATTTGTCTGCAGACTCAAGAAGTCATTATATGGCCTGAAGCAGTCGCCTCGGCAGTGGTATAAGAAGTTTGATTCTTTCATGTTGAGTCAGAAATATGTTAGAAGTGAATATGATCATTGTGTGTATTTCAAGCAATTGAAAAATGGCATGTTCATTATATTAGTGTTGTATGTTGACGATATGATTTTAGCAAGCAAAAGCATTGATGAAATCAACAGGTTGAAGACTCAGATGGCAAGGACATTCGATATGAAAGATCTAGGAGCAGCAAGACAGATTTTGGGCATGGAGATTTTCAGAGACAGGAGCAATGGTAAGCTGTGGCTATCACAACAGAAGTATATTGAGAAAATAATTTTGAGGTTTGGAATGAATAATGTGAAGCCTGTGTCAGTCCCTTTAGCTTCCCATTTTAAGCTTTCTTCCAGTTTATGTCCTAATACAGATGAAGAAAAGGATTATATGTCTCGAATTCCATATGCCAATGTAGTAGGATGTTTGATGTATGCGATGGTTTGTACTCGACCAGATATTTCACATGCAGTTGGGGTTGTCAGCAGGTACATGGCAAATCCTGGTAAAGAACACTGGTCAGCAGTGAAATGGGTGCTTCGGTATTTGAGAGGCACAAGTAGTTATTGTATCACTTACAATAAGAGTAGTGAATTTGTTTGCGGATATGTTGATTCTGATTTTGCAGGTGATTTAGATAAGAGAAGGTCAACTTCAGGGTACGTCTTTACTCTTGCAGGTGGAGCTATCAGCTGGATGTCAAAGCTACAGAACATTGTTGCTTTATCCACTACTGAAGCAGAATACATTGCTGCTTCTCATGCTTGCAAAGAGGCAGTTTGGTTGAAAGGTTTGCTTGGTGAATTTGGTAGGTTACAGGACAACATCAGGTTACTTTGTGATAGTCAAAGTGCAATACATTTGGCTAAGAATCCTGCCTATCATAGTAAATCAAAGCATATTCCAATTAAGTACCATTTTGTAAGACAGGTTATTACTGAAAGGGGAGTCTCTCTTGAAGAGGTGCATACAAAGGAAAACTGTGCAGACATGTTCACGAAACCAGTTTTGTTAGAGAAGCTACGTTGGTGTTTGGCTTCTCTTGGCTTGCAGAAAAGATAAAATAATAAAGAACAGGGCATCAGGCTAATTGTTGTCAAGGTGGAGATTGTTGAGATTTTTCAGTTTTAGTAAAATTGGCAAAAATCTCAGTAGGTGACAAAAATTAGGAATTAGTTCCTAGATTAGCTCCAGTTTGTTGGGAGGGAGTTAATGCATCCTAAATTTGAGTTGAGAGGATTTATGAGGCTGTTAGATTCTCCTTGCTATAAAACAGGTATCCATACGTTTGTTTTGGAGAGGGTGTGAGAGTCTGTAATCTCCTGTTTGATTAATAAAGAATTGCCGATGCCTTTGTTGTGTGGACGTAGCCCAGAATGGTTGGGTGAACCACGGTAAACTTCTGTGTTTCCTGTGCATGATTTATTTGCTGTGTGTTTTGTCTGCTGTGCAATCTTGGCTCCAACAGCCTTGCCTTATACCTATAACCTTATCTTGATTATTAGTGGCAGCATTTTGAGCATTTGCAAGTTTGCACATGTCAAGCAACTTCTGATACAAAATAGCAAGCTGTATTAAAGGAACAAACCCACTGCATGTGCTCGGCCACTTGTGAATTATAAATTTTGATTTAATTCTCCATCTTTGAAAGTAACTTGGTTGGTTTTCGAAAACAATCCATGATATTAAATGTATGATAGTTTCATTTAGTATTATTTCATTTATAAAAAGTTGGTTGAAATTATCAATAAAAGGAAGACATAGGAACATATTGTCTCATCGTCAATATACAAACAATTGAGTCATATGGAGATTCCATTAACGCGAACAATGAAGTCCGCGGAAAATTTAAAATTCAAGATAATATGGATTTCGCTTTGCTTTGTGAATCGCAATAGAAAATTCTCCCCAGAACTGGTCGAATAATTTAGTTAGAGTGTAACTTAAATCGTTGCTCATTTAAAATTTTTAAATTTCCTGCAATACTGAATTTACAGTGATCCTGGGATACCAAATTTATAGTGACGGATAACGAAATTGATATTGGAAGTTTATACTCACTTTGTTGGAAATTGATCTTATGGACTGATGGTTATAGTGATGGGTTCTAATATATGCCTCCCGAATAGGTGATATGGGGTAAGCTCTCTAGGTGGGTGGGTAAAGAAATGGGTTATTTCGTGATTTATGTTTTAACTTCAAAAAAGTGATGATAATAGTTTGGAAGTTTTATTAATGTTTACTGTTTTTAGTGTAACTAAAACCTCAACATGATATTGCTTCAATTTCTTTATTTACTTTTTACTTTTGATGAAATTGTAAGATTTTCACATTTCATAAAAAAAAATTAACTCTAGAATCACCATAGTCCCACTAAAAAAATGCTAATAATAATTTAAAATTTTACTAATTATAGAACTAAAAACCTAAACAATTCAACATATATTCAAAATATATATTATTAACTCTAAATATTATATATCAATATACATATTTGACATTGTATATCTCAGTATATAGTATTTAGAGCATTATAAAAAATTGTATATTAGTTATCAAATAAATAAATAAGTTGTAATACTAAATATTATTACTGATTATTTAAAATAATTATTTCTTTCTTTCTTATTTTAATTTATTTCCAAATAAAATATATTTTTTTAACCTTTAAAATATATTTTTAAATATACAAATAAATATTTTATATAATGATAAAATTATTTTATTTTCACAACCAAATATATTATTCTGACTAAAAAAAACACACACACACACATATATATAATAATAAAATTATCCAAATTTCACAACTAAACATGTTACTCTTCACCTGTCTTAAAAAATCAAAACTCAAAAAGATTTAGAACATAGTTACCAAATTTGTCCGAATTTCACAACCAAACATGTTACCCTCCACCTGCTCAAAAAAATCAAAACTCAAAAGGATTTAGAACATAGTTACCAAATTTGTCCAAATCAATGCAAAAAAAAATCGGAAAATTGTCTGTTCGATTCGGGCAGCGAATAGTTCGTTGAAATTCGGTTCGTATGTCGTTTTCTGAGCTAGTTTCTTCTTCGTTTGAGTCAGTTTCTTTGTAACATGAATAAATAAATAAATAGATTTAGAATGGTGATTTTCTAAATATATGTATTTATTAAATAAGAATTTTAAACAAATAAATAAGTTTTGAACACTAAAAAAGTAAGTTAGACTTTTTATCTTGGAAGGAAGAGTAAGTTTGGATTTTTATTTCTTTTAGGATGAATTATATTTATAATATTGTTGTAAAGAAAACAATTTTAATGTAAGAGAATACTTCGTGTTTTTTAAAGAAGTTAGAAAGCCAGCAAGTGAGGAGACCAGATATAATACTTCGTGTGTTTTTAAGGAGTTAGAAGACCAACAAATGAGGAGACCAGATATGCTTTGGCATTGTCAAAGGATAGGAGACGAGATATGCTTTGCCATTGTGAAGAGATAGTTTTTCTCAATATTATTAAAAATAGAAACAAGCATTATTGAAAATAGAAAGAAAGGAGAAATTGGAAAATTTTCTTTTTTTGAATTTCAAAGAAATCTCTCATGATTAAGACTAAATCTCAACATATTGAAATCTGTGTGTATTAAAAAAAAAAAAAAAAAATAGAAATATTTGACAAATTGTAAAAAAAACAAAAATTGAATTTCAAAGGGATGGCTAGGGTTACATAATAAGTTTCAATATATAGAAAATTGTGTGTATTTAAAAAAAAAAAAAAAAAAAAATAGAAATAATTGAGAAATTGGAATTTTTTTTTTAATTTCATTCCAGTTTTGTAGGGTTCGAAAGGAAGTTTTTAGAGAGTCTGAAAGCCAAGAAAACAAGAAAAAATGTATGGGTGAAATACTCTCTCTCTCTCTCTCTCTCTCTCTCTCTCTCTCTCTATATATATATATATATATATATATATATATATATATATATATATATATATATATAGTTTTGATAACTTCTACATAAATAAATAGATTTAGAATGGTGATTTTCTAAATATATTTATTTATTAAATAAGAATTTTAAACAAATAAATAAGTTTTGAATACATGTTAGACTTTTTATTTTGAAGGAAAGAGTAAGTTTAGATTTTTATTTTTTTTGAGGTGAATTGTATTTATAAATTTGTTATATGATATAGATTTATTAGAAATTATTTACATTTTAAAATAAATTAAGACAAAAATGAAGAAAATACATTTAAAATATATATATATATATATATATATATATATATATATATATATAATCAAATTAAGATGTATACTATCAAATTTTTTCCAATTTAAAATTTTTTCATTCAAATTTTTATCGTGCCTGATAACTATGATTTAGAATATGGCTTAGGAAATCCTCGTGGGGAAAGGTGGAGTTCCCCTCCAAAAACTAACAACGATTTCCGATTTACATACTTTTCTTTAAATTTGTTCCAATCTTACGTGCATTTTTTTTTCTTGGTAAAACTAATTCTATTTATGAAACAATATAGTACAAAACTGCGCCAGTCTCAGCTATGTAAGCCTAAGAACTGGGCTTGATGTTCATGTTTTTACAGTGACAACTGAACTGCCCTGAGTGGGAAACCAGTTCTTGAGAGACAAAAATTACCGCCCTTAATGGGGAAACCGGTAGACAGTGCAAACATATGAAATTACACAAAGACTGAAAACTAGTGGAGCCTACAGCTGGGTCAGCTGTTAATAACAACAAAAACCAAAAATTTCTAACTGAGATGTGAACCTGGACCATGATGGGCTGAAGAAGAGCAAAATTGTTGTTCCGGAGTTGAGGATTCCGGTTCTTCCACAATTCTGCAACTGAACTCATCAGCTTCCTCCTTCTTCGCATTTCTAGGGGCGCTGTCTTCGCTAAGGAAGCCCACCTGCGTTAAATCGACATCACGGTTGGAGAGCCCAATATCAATAGGAGTAGTAGGACTAAGCACATCAGTTTGAGGTTGAGTCTGGTGAGGACGCAGGGTGGTAGCGGAGCCGAGGGTAGGAACATAACTAGGGCGAGCTGAGCTTTCACAGACAAAGATGGTAACAAACGCCGTGAGGACCGGCTTGTCAAACGTACAGTTGAAGCGGAATTTCGCATGATGAGAGGACTGGCGATGAGTCGGGCTGGTAGGAGCATGGAGAACAGGGGACGAGGATGGAGGAGGAATAGGCGGAGGGCAATGCTCAGGCGGAACAGATTGAGAGCGTCCGATATGTAGAGGGCGATCTCTCTGCCCTCTAGAGCCCGAACGAAGAACCCAATCGTTGTCCTCCGCAGAAGAGCCAGAGGTAGGACTGGGGGAAGGGCGAGGGCGGGAAGGGCGGCCTCTGTTAGTTCCTCTCTGACATCTCAGCCGATGCCTAAGACAAGGCATTTTTCTAGGACAATGCGCGTGATGCTTGAGGCAAGGAGCGCTGGCAGACCACTGCAAATCAGTAGACTGAGTAAACTGACAAGAGGAAAGACTACAATGGCTGCTCTGAGTGAAATGGTACCCAGGCAAAGTTTCAAGGCAGCCTAATATATTGCAGCATTGACCTGTATGGGTGCGTGCACATGGCACAGCACAGTCGACTGGGCAGGCGCCTCAAATAGGTGACGGAGGGCGGCAATGAACACAAGAACCGATCAAATTTTCTGGAATGAAAGCCATATCAACATAAACCACCAGAACATAGTAATGAACCAGGGTGGTGGGCCGAATTAATGCATTGCAGGCAGGCGAATTAACTGCTTGAATAATGGCTGTGCAGAGGGCCATATGGCCGCTGCGTGCGAGCTCCCTCGGGACTCGCTGGGGGACTAGAGTCCCATCAAATCGAGCTGTCAACCGCATCCGGTGTCCAGTCTTACGTGCATTGCATTCGGCATGAAACCTAAATTTTTTGGGGTTGAAACTTCAAATCGCTTTGGAGCAATCAATATTTTTAAATTGCTTAAATTTAACATTAATATGTTGGACACGGAATATTATTTTCCAAGGCAAAGTCACTTTCCACTAAAAAAACAGATTATTTAACTATTGTACTTTACAATTTAAGGCATAGTCATGAGTTTAAGAAAATTTCAAGGAAATTTTTGAAAGTTCAAGTTACATTTTTTAGGACTTTAGGCACCCAAAAGTTTTTAGAGTACTCATTCAATTTTCATCATTAAAAAAATCATTTAAATACTTTATATTTAAATTTTTTGAAAAAAATCTTACCCAAATTCAAGAACAAACTTACCATCCAACAATGTGCTAGAAATTAATGGAGAAAGTTAAGATAGGATTGAGATTCTAATTCTAGATCTCAGATCCTATTATTCAGAGAGTGGTTCAAACCGCCCGATTGTGAGAAAGTCTATATGTACTAGGTTGTTCTCTTGATTGCATGTATTAGATTGTGTGAGTGTGTTTCTACATTCTCCAGGTTCTCACCTGGAGAGTCTTTTAATTAATTTTATCATGGTATCAGAGCACACAAGATCAGAGACCTGTGCATTGAGAGGCCAAGAGCCTGTGTGAGGAGCGCTACTGTTAGCTGCTCCTCAAACGCCGTGAAGGCATTTATTCTGTTGGTTCATAAGGCATCATGGAGTGGAGGTCGTGAAGGTTGTGCTCAACAGCAGAGTCTAGGAGTGGAGGGCGTGGAGGTCGTGAAAGCGGATTGGAGCTACAAGGCTGAGAATGTGCCTGTTTGTCTGAGTGGCAGTTTGATGTGGATAGCTCGCTGCATAAGGTTTGAGTGCCCGAGTTAGCCCGCTGATCCGTGGTGCCATGCTGGCTATTGTTGATCTGCGTAGCCATGTTCTTGGAGTGCAGAGAAGGTGGAGTACGCTTGTGCGTGAGCAGTCGCTCGAATGATTGAGCATACAAACCAATTTGAAGCTTGATCAGATTCAAAAATTGAGTGAGGATCGAAGCTTGGGCAGATCATGTGTCTTCAGATCTGCTTCGTGCAAGGCCTGTGCACGGTGACCCAAATCGCTTGATCGTGGAGTCGATATGGTGATTTATTGTTTGCCCAACACTCTGGTTTGAACTGGGATTATGTCACATCTACCTATACAATTAATCCTAGCAGAAGAACAATATTATTTTTTTTTTTACCACTAACCATTTGTATACATATCTGCATACTATCTAAACATTTTCATAACATATAACTGTGATTATACAAATCGTGGAATTACATTAACCTTAACAAAACGAAACATATACATAAACCATAATCACAAATTTAATCATGTTACGGTGAAATTCATTGACATGGTACGAAAACGTATACACGGTGTACATTCGGCTCTATTGGCTTTGTCATAAACGTATTGATTTGTTTATCCCCATGCGTATCGTTTTATTACTTGGTTCATTGGTGATCGTTTCAATGCTTGGTTTATTGGTGAATTCGTGTGTCACACCTGTCGAGACTTACATTTAATTCACTGCAATCCGATCATAACTTTCCCTGTCACCTCCGAGATTTTTTCTCCGCCATATGGCTCCGTCTCTGCCTGGCTGGTACAACTGTCACACGCTAGCCTTTTGGCAGTAACCAGTAAATCCTACCTCGTTCTCTGCATAGATTGCGAGGGAAGATCAGCGTTTCGGAGTTTCTTTCCACTGGCTGTCTCACAAGCTCGGAGACTCTGGTGTTCTTCTCCTCCATGGCGCGCCGCTCACCTTAATTCCCCCGTCTGCATGGCAATACAGCTGGTAACATTACGATGAACACTTCAGTTAACAAGCAGTGGTGTTTTTATAAATAAACCTACAGGTTTTCTGGACATCCACTAAGTCTTACTATCTCACCCCTGTGCATGGTATTCCTCGAGCAGGGCCGCCTATGCATGATCAGCTGCCGGTGGAGAAAGGATTCGCAGAAGAAAATCTTGGCTCTTCAGATTGAAGCCATCCCAACTCCACAGGTATATTTAGCTTCGGCCTACCCCTTCTTCCATGCTTTACACAGTTAAAACGAGAATCCGTTTTAACCCTATGTAAACTGGTGTTTCCTCTCTGCTCAAGCTACGCAGGGTTTATTCCTCATTACAAGTACGATTTCTGTTTGCCCGCCCTTCGGCTCTCTAAGAAATGCTTCCGCTCGTTTGTTTTGTTTTCTGGCGCTAACATTCAGAGTTTTCCTGACAGTTTGTTTGTGGTGTTTTTACAGGTATAAAGACAGGATTGTCTTTCTCTCTCTGCGCGGGTTATTCCGTCTAGTTCAACAGATAATGTTGTCGTTCTTCCTTATACAGGTACTTGGCACTCATGCTTGCTCCGAATCATGGCGTAATGCTCAGTTATTGCACTAATTGTTTACAGCCCTTTGTTAGCCTAGGTTTCCTTTCGTTTGCTTCAGACAAGGGAGTCTGCATAATTCCAGAGGGTTTATATTTTTGGCTTTGCACACAATGTATTAACATTTGATTCTCCACCTTCAAGGTCGGACTGGTGTTTGTCCTGTTTTATATCTATCTAGTTGCAACTCGTAATACCATAAATCTTGTTTAGAATGTTCTTTTGGGTTTTCAGTTCAAAGTTTTCCTTTGGGTAATGTATGTTCTGTTCACATTGGTGAACTATGGCACAGCTCCATTACTACAGATGTCTACTGTAAATTTCTTTGTTTCGTAAATGCGGCTATGCTTCTAAATGCGAATCTCTCCTATCGCGTTTTACTGTACTCGGCCAGATTTGGAATAGGTCGGTTATTTTTCCATAATGGGGAATAAGCTATGCATGCATCCAGAAAGAACGTTTTTCCTGTTTGTTTTATCAGTACTATCTACTCAAATGTATTTGTAAGTATCTTGCGTTTGTACTTCCACGTTCTATTGTAACTGTTCACAAGTTAAATTTTCTATTCTATTATTTGAATCACCTAACCCTAGGTGGCACCGGCCGCCATAAACAAGGCCGTGTATAGTTTCGAGGTGGAAGAACGAGAGCGAGTAGGGTTTCTTGCCCCAACTCTGCTCTACAAGTTCAAAGTTATAACATGCACCTGTTAAGAAATGAGTATATATTGTTTTGCAGCTTATATAACCTATTCCTCTCATTTTCTTTTCTGTCGCAAACAAGATAAATAGCCATGGTTCTCTTTTGCTCTTGTATATACAGTACATAAGTTTACTAATGTTTAAGCGAGCTCGTTCTTTCTTTAAATGTAACTTTCAGTACATATGTATATAGAAATATCTGCTACAGTTTTCATAATTCCAGAATTATCTACAATTTTTCCCACTACGAGTCTGGGGTTATTTTTACGTATGGTTATCCATTATTCTCTGTCACTGCACTCAACTATATCACCTCTAAATAGTGTAACAGACGATAACTGTAGACATTTTCATCATATTTAGTAATGCATGTAAATATATAAGTGTGAATGTTCTGTAATATCTACTTCACATTTAATAGAGTAACCAGATAACAGTACTTCACCATTAATAAAATAACCAGGTAAACAGTGTCTCCCGTACTGCAACTTGAACAATTGTAAATACTTATCTGGTAGGACAAGAATACCCTCTAACTGTGGTCCACCCAACCTTCAAGGGAGGCAATGACGTCCTCCGCTTGCCCCCTAGCTCTAGAATTCAGTCTGCACTACGGAAACAGTAGAAATCCTGTTGTAGCCTCTGGACGGCCAATCTAGCCACACACAGATCACTTGAAGTCAAGGTTAGAGAAGATGTTCTCCACTGTCCATTTTCCCAGCTCTAGAGAAATCTTCACCTTTTTCCTTTCAAAGGTAAAACACAGAACCCCTAACCCTCCCCTGGAATTTCCTTTTATCCCTGGAGGTTAGGTAACTGTCCTCTAACTGTTCCCAAGTAACCAACTTCTATTCTTAGATACTTTTTACCAACAGTTAAAGAGATTCATTTCCTTTTACCAGTTCAGTAGTAAAAATAGTGTTTTCTTGTTGAGTTTCTTTTACCAAATAAAATAAACATATATTAAAAATAAATAACTTGTCTTTTAACTAAATCCAAACTAATGAGCTCTAAATGAGGCTGTCACATCTTCCCCCCCTGGGAATAACACCATCCTCGGTGTTTCAGTCCAGGTCTACAAAGAGCTCCGGGTATGCTTCCCGTACAAACTTCTCGTCCTCCCAGGTAGCTTCGTCAGGTCCAAAGTCCCTCCATTGCACCTTCACCTGGGTAATTATTCTTTTTCGGAGTTCAATTTCCCTACGATCAAGTATGCGTAGCGGCTCTACCAGGAACTCTCCGTCCGGTTCTACCTGAAAAGTGGCAACAGGGTTATCCATTAGTAACTTTTAGATTTGTTTCAAACTTCAGTTAGGATTTTATTTCCTTACTTTCTTCCTACCTGAATGTTTTGCCATTGAATTACATGTTTTTCATCATGCACATATCGCTTTAACAAAGATACATGGAATACATTGTGCACTTTAATGTGACTAGGCAAAGCTAGTCTATAGGCTACTGGTCCCACCCTTTCTAGAATTTGGAAGGGTCCGCAGTAGCGAGGAGCTAACTTGGCGCAGGAAGTCCACCTTAAGGTACTTCTTTTAGGCTTAATCCTGACATACACGTCGTCACCCACTCTGAATTCGCGATAAGACCTTTTCTTATCTGCAAAGACCTTCTGTCGGTCCTGCGCGGCCTTCAAATTTTGTCTTATTCTTTTTACCTCAGCTTCCAGCTCAGCCAACATTTCTGGTCCTAACATCAATTTCGTCTCCGGACTACTCCAGTTGATTGGCGTGCGACATTGTCGCCCATATAATGCTTCGAAGGGGCTCATTCTTAGAGACTCCTGGTATCCGTTATTATATGCAAACTCCACTAGGTGCAGGTAATCTTCCCATTTAGTTGGCTGCCGCATTACATACATGCACAGCATATCCTCCAAAACTTGATTTACGCGCTCTGTCTGCCCATCAGTTTGAGGGTGATAGGCAGTACTGAAGTGTATTTGAGTACCCAAACCCAAGAATAGGGTTTTCCAAAATGCGGAGGTAAACTTAACATCCCGATCTGAAATCACAGTCTTAGGTATACCATGCAACTTAAATATTTCCCTCATAAATATGTCCGCAATCTGCACGGTTTTGTAAGTGGACTGTACAGGTATGAAGTGGGCAGATTTACTTAATCTATCCACCACTACCATGATGGAATCATTTTGCTTCCTTGTTCGAGGTAAGCCTGTGATGAAATCTAAAGAGATCACTTCCCACTTCCATTCAGGAATAGGTATAGGCTGCAGTAGTCCCGCGGGATGACGATGCTCCACTTTAACCTGCTGGCACTCCAAACACTTACTCAGATATTCTACAATTTCTCTGCGCATACCGGGCCAATAAAATATCTTTCTAATTGTCGTAAGCATCTTTTGATAACCAGGGTGTCCAGCGTAGTTGCTGCGATGGTGCTCATCCATGATTAACCCTTTGAGACTTGCACGATTAGGAATATAGACCCTTCCGCGAAACATCAACATTTGTTCCTCATTACTTCCATACTCGGTTGGCTTTCCTTGCTTCAGATCTTCTTCCATATGTCGCCATAAAAACTGGTATTCTGGGTCCTTTCGAGCCTCATCCTTTATTTGTTCTGATAGCTGGCTCATAGATTGGCTGTAATAGATTTCATAGATCCCATGTAACTTCCTACTCAAGGCGTCTGCAACTCGGTTTTCTTTCCCTTTGACGTGTTGTATGTTCATGTCAAATTCGCTCAAAAAGGCATTCCACCTTGCTTGCCTGGAGTTTAAATCCGCTTGCTTGAAGTAGTTAGTTAAACTGCTGTGGTCTGTTTTGAGAATGAATCTTTTGCCCAGTAGGTAATGCCTCCATACTCGGAGAGCATGCACTACCGCAGTGAGTTCTAGATCATAGGCAGAGTACTTTTGTTCATGCTCTCTCAATTTCCTGGACTCATAGGCTATTACCCTGCCCTCTTGCGTTAACACTGCACCCACTCCCTCCTTACTGGCATCAGTACACACCATATAATCTTTACTGGGATCAGCAACTTTCAGCACTGGTGCTGTGGTTAAAAGTTGTTTCAGCTTCTCAAAGCTGTTCTGACATTCATTCGTCCATTTGAAAGATCTACCCTTCTTTTGCAAGGATGTAATAGGATAGGAAATCTTAGAAAACCCCTCGATGAACCGCTTGTAGTATCCTGCCAGACCCATGAATGATCTGATATCTGCCACATTCTGTGGTACTCGTCATTCCATGATGGTTTTAATCTTTTCGGGGTCCACCGCTATTCCTTCAGCTGTCACAACATGACCCAAATACTGGATTTCTGTTTTGAATAAATCGCACTTGCTGAATTTAGCATACAACTGATGTTTCCTTAAAATTTCTAATACTATCCTTAGATGCTCCTTATGTTCCTCCTCACTCTTGGAGTAGATCAGAATGTCGTCTATAAATACCAAAACAAAATGATCTAAATACTGATGAAAAATGCCATTCATCAACCTCATAAAGGTTGTTGGCACATTTGTCAACCCGAAAGGTAATACTACAAACTCATAATGTCCATACCTGGTGCGGAATGTTGTTTTGCAAACATCCTCATCCTTAATTCGGATTTGGTGATATCCAGATCGCAAATCTATTTTAGAGAACACTTTGGCACCTCTCACCTGATCGAATAAATCATCGATTCTGGGTAAAGGATATCTATTCTTAACTGTCATCTTGTTGAGTTGCCGGTAGTCCATACACATGCGTAAAGTTCCATCCTTCTTTTTAACAAAGAGGACGGGTGCTCCCCAAGGTGACACGCTTGGGCGAATATATCCTTTATCTAACAATTCTTGTAACTGCATCTTTAACTCTGTTAATTCTGGTACACTCATTCTGTAAGGTGCTCTTGACACAGGAGAGGCTCCCGGTAGTAGTTCAATAGTGAAATCAATGTCTCTTTTTGGTGGCAATCCTGGAATGTTTTCTGGAAACACATCTAGAAATTCCTGTATCACAGGGATATCTTTTATGTCTGCTGCTTTTTTGTTAGATTCAGTATACCCTACTTGGATTGCGTACAGCTGACATCCCTTTTGGATACACTTGCTCAACTGAGATGCTGTTATGGGACGCAACTGCACAGGCTTTTGAATTCCTCTGATTTCCTTACGCGTACCATCCTCAGCTCTATAATAGATTGCCTTATCCTTACAATCTACTAAGGTCCAGTGTTTCTCCAACCAATCCATTCCTAGTAATACATCATACGATCCCAGCGGTAAAATATTTAAATCTACCTGCAACTGCTGTTTTGCAACTTCCAAAATGCAATTTGTAATTTTAGCAGTCACCTTGCGTTTAGCCCCGGTGGCTAACTGAACTAACCAAGGGTTTTTAAATTTCTGTTCTTTTAGATCGCACAGTTCCACTAGTTTAGGACTTACATAACTTAAACTAGCTCCAGGGTCTATTAAAATCGAAACAGGTTTAGATAACATAGTACCTTCCAGTTCAATCATTGTGGGCTGGAAGTCAGCCTGTCGATCCTCCAAGGCTGCGTTTATACGTGGTATACTTCGCCCCACATCACCCACTGTCGATGCCTCCTGCAAATTTGCCACACTTTCATTCCTTTTTCGCTGGGGACAGTTCTTGTAATAGTGAGCTTCCCCACAACCCCAACACTGTAAGGGGGGTTTTGAATTCTGTCCTTGTTCTGGTTTGCTTGATGCTTCAGTGGGTCTTTCTTCAGCTGGCCACTTGATTATTTGATGGTTTCTGTTAAACTGCTTGCTGCCAGCGTTCCGTCCTATCCCTTTAAAGTGGTTGCTTTTGCTGCTTTTAAAAGTAGATGAATTCTTTTGATTCTTGTTGGGCTGCCATCCCTTTCCACCATCTCCCTTGATCTTATACTGCTGTACCATGTTTAACAGAGAGGCGGTTTGCTGCTGCTGTTCTTCCAGCATCTTACTGGTCTTTAGGTGCTGTTCCACAGTTAGTTGAACCCACATTTCCGGATTCATAACTGTTGGACCTTGAGTCTCGTTCAGTTGTGACTGAGACGCCATGCCTTCCCTCAAGTCTTTTATCTCTTCTCAGTGCACTAATACACACACAGCCTTGTTAGTAGACCCTTAGGTCGCCAGTGTAGTAACTTGGCTCTGATACCACTTGTCACATCTACCTATACAATTAATCCTAGCAGAAGAACAATATTTTTTTTTTTTTTACCACTAACCATTTGTATACATATCTGCATACTATCTAAACATTTTCATAACATATAACTGTGATTGTACAAATCGTGGAATTACATTAACCTTAACAAAACGAAACATATACATAAACCATAATCACAAATTTAATCATGTTACGGTGAAATTCATTGACATGGTACGAAAACGTATACACGGTGTACATTTGGCTCTATTGGCTTTGTCATAAACGTATTGACTTGTTTATCCCCATGCGTATCGTTTTATTACTTGGTTCATTGGTGATCGTTTCAATGCTTGGTTTATTGGTGAATTCGTGTGTCACACCTGTCGAGACTTACATTTAATTCACTGCAATCCGATCATAACTTTCCCTGTCACCTCCGAGATATTTGCTCCGCCATATGGCTCCGTCTCTGCCTGGCTGGTACAACTGTCACACGCTAGCCTTTTGGCGGTAACCAGCAAATCCTGCCTCGTTCTCCGCATAGATTGCGAGGGAAGATCAGCGTTTCGGAGTTTCTTTCCACCGCCTGTCTCACAAGCTCGGAGACTCTGGTGTTCTTCTCCTCCATGGTTCGCCGCTCACCTTAATTCCCCCGTCTGCATGGCAATACAGCTGGTTCGAAGGTAACATTACGATGAACACTTCAGTTAACAAGCAGTGGTGTTTTTATAAATAAACCTACAGGTTTTCTGGACATCCACTAAGTCTTACTATCTCACCCCTGTGCATGGTATTCCTCGAGCAGGGCCGCCTATGCATGATTAGCTGCCGGTGGAGAAAGGATTCGCAGAAGAAAATCTTGGCTCTTCAGATTGAAGCCATCCCAACTCCACAGGTATATTTAGCTTCAGCCTACCCCTTCTTCCATGCTTTACACAGTTAAAACGAGAATCCGTTTTAACCCTATGTAAACTGGTGTTTCCTCTCTGCTCAGGCTACGCGGGGTTTATTCCTCATTACAGGTACGATTTCTGTTTGCCCGCCCTTCGGCTCTCTAAGAAATGCTTCCGCTCGTTTGTTTTGTTTTCCGGCGCTAACATTCAGAGTTTTCCTGACAGTTTGTTTGTGGTGTTTTTACAGGTATAAAGACCGGATTGTCTTTCTCTCTCTGCGCGAG
Organism: Pinus albicaulis; assembly: GCA_034641835.2. Taxonomy (NCBI): domain Eukaryota; kingdom Viridiplantae; phylum Streptophyta; class Pinopsida; order Pinales; family Pinaceae; genus Pinus; species Pinus albicaulis. Next base: position 1,278,909,266 of record CM076574.1, on the reverse strand, counting down.
TTATTCCGTCTAGTTCAACAGATAATGTTGTCTTTCTTCCTTATACAGGTACTTGGCGCTCATGCTTGCTCCAAATCATGGCGTAATGCTCAGTTATTGCACTAATTGTTTACATCCCTTTGTTAGCCTAGGTTTCCTTTCATTTGCTTCAGACAAGGGAGTCTGCATAATTCCAGAGGGTTTATATTTTTGGCTTTGCACACAATGTATTAACATTTGATTCTCCGCCTTCAAGGTCGGACTGGTGTTTGTCCTGTTTTATATCTATCTAGTTGCAACTCGTAATACCATAAATCTTGTTTAGAATGTTCTTTTGGGTTTTCAGTTCAAAGTTTTCCTTTGGGTAATGTATGTTCTGTTCACATCGGTGAACTATGGCACAACTCCATTACTACAGATGCTACTGTAAATTTCTTTGTTTCGTAAATGCGACTATGCTTCTAAATGTGAATCTCTCCTATCGCGTTTTACTGTACTCGGCCAGATTTGGAATAGGTCGGTTATTTTTCCATAATGGGGAATAAGCTATGCATGCATCCAGAAAGAACGTTTTTCCTGTTTGTTTTATCAGTACTATCTACTCAAATGTATTTGTAAGTATCTTGCGTTTGTACTTCCACGTTCTATTGTAACTGTTCACAAGTTAAATTTTCTATTCTATTATTTGAATCACCTAACCCTAGGTAGCACCGGCCGCCATAAACAAGGCCGTGTATAGTTTCGAGGTGGAAGAACGAGAGCGAGTAGGGTTTCTTGCCCCAACTCTGCTCTACAAGTTCAAAGTTATAACATGCACCTGTTAAGAAATGAGTATATATTGTTTTGCAGCTTATATAACATATTCCTCATTTTCTTTCTTGTCGCAAACAAGATAAATAGCCATGGTTCTCTTTTATCTTTGTATATACAAGTATTAATAAGTTTATTAATGTTTAAGCGAGCTCGTTTTTCTTTTAAATGTAACTTTCGCACATATGTATATAGAAATATCTCATATGCTTTTCATAATTCCGTAATTATCTACAATTTTTCCCACTACGAGTCGGGGGTTATTTTTACGTATGGTTATCCATTATTTCGTCACCGCACTCAACTATATCACCTCTAAATAGTGTAAATGTAGACAATAATCGTAGACATTTTCAATTATATTTAGTAATGCATGTAAATATATAAGCATGAATGTTCTCAGAATATCTACTTCACATTTAATAGAGTAACCAGATAACAAAGAGACTTCACCATTAATAAAATAACCGTAAAATGTTGTCTCCCGTACTGCAACTTGAACAATTGTAAATAATTATCTGGTAGGACAAGAATACCCTCCAACTGTGGTCCACCCAACCTTCAAGGGAGGCAATGACGTCCTCCGCTTGCCCCCTAGCTCTAGAATTCAGTCTGCACTACAGAAACAGTAGAAATCCTGTTGTAGCCTCTGGACGGCCAATCCAGCCACACGCAGATCACCTGAAGTCAAGGTTACAGAAGATGTTCTCCACTGTCCATTTTCCCAGCTCTAGAGAAATATTCACCTTTTTCCTTTCAGAGGTAAAACACAGAACCCCTAACCCTCCCCTGGGATTTCCTTTTATCCCTGGAGGTTAGGTAACTGTCCTCTAACTGTTCCCAAGTAACCAACTTCTATTCTTAGATACTTTTTACCAACAGTTAAAGAGATTCATTTCCTTTTACCAGTTCAGTAGTAAAAATAGTGTTTTCTTGTTGAGTTTCTTTTACCAAATAAAATAAACATATATTAAAAATAAATAACTTGTCTTTTAACTAAATCCAAACTAATGATCTCTAAATGAGGCTGTCACAGATTAACGTTTCTCTAAGCAACATTTCTAAGCGTGGATCTTGTAGCTTGAAATCATTACAGTTTGAATCCATCGTTAAAGGAAATTTTTTAGTCACCATTTTTTGTGTGATCGATCTCTGTCGTGAGAGTCGTAGTAAACCCGACCGAAGGTGGCATTGTCTGTGCTGATGTTTGATAAGGTCATGGTGCTTTAGATTAGATATTTTTCATGATGATGCGTTTAGTCATGTAAAAAAAAACGCAGGCTGTGGGTGCGAGCTAGATAGGCGATGTCTCTTTTTTTTAACAGAGATAATCTTGAGATATGTATTTATGAAACCACTTTTTTGACCAAGTTTATCGACCGATTTAAGCATCAATCTCTGTGCACGCTTGCTCAGTGCGCCACAATTTCCAAACTCCAGCGTTATATATGATCCTCACGAGATTGTTTTGCCACATAAGAATTCTGTGTAGATTCTGCAGCGTATCACGGGTATCGAATCAGAAAGTTCATTCCCATAGCTATGCAGTCTCCGGCGTCCACCGGAATTGATTCTCACTTGGCAGCAAATAGTGGATGATTCTGCTTGTTTGGAGCACGCTGCACGGATCAGATCGGATTTTTTGGAGCAGAGTTCGGATTTGTTGAGCCTTTGGAGCAAAGTTCTGCGTGGGTCAGGCAGCGTGGAGATGTTGGAGGAGTGTTGAATCTGCGTGGTGTGATAGCAGTAGACCGATGAGGTTTGGCCGGTGAGTGACAAATTTTCTAAAAGAGTAAGCCTGAAGGTGTGGGCTGAGGAGATCTTCTCGTGGATCGGCTTTGTGGAGCGGATCTATCCACAATTTGCATGGTAAGACGACGTATTATCCAGTGCCAAGCAATTCTGCTTCGTTGAATTTGGCTCTGCAGTTCCACGGAGAAAAGTGTGAACCTTTTAAGAAATGTTCCTCCTTATCTTCTAGGGTCAAAATTATTGGTTTCTCAAGGAAGCGATGACTTACAAGTAAGTTTATATAATCATGAGTTGTCTCTTTGTTGTTAGCAAGCCCCTTTGCGATCCACTTTGCCACCAAAATTCTTACATTAATCATTAGATGCCAGGGAAAGAGGTCGATACAATACAGAAAACAACTCTTCATGTTACCATCGGGCAAACTATTTATAAACAGTTATTCACAGTTCAATCAATGTTTCCTCAGAGATTACCTTGCTGCCTTGAATGAATTTTCTGTGGTCGAAACCCTTGGCTGTGGCAAACCAAGCTTTGTGCATTTGTGATCTTGTTTCAAATTTGCACGTTGCTATGTGATGTGATTGTATGATCTAGACATTACATCCTAGAGTAACGATCTGGAGAATCGTAGATATATGACGACACGTTAGTCAAATAAGTAATCTGCAATTCAATAGTGTGTTGGTTGGAGTGAATCGATGGAGCAGCCTGGTAAACTGTGTGGAGGACATGAAGACCTAGCTTGCTGAGTCCTTTGATGAAGGTTGTGACAAAGTTCGTTGCGATATTGAGCCCATCAGCTGTAGCCCGATCTGGATCCTTGGATTCCCATTGGAGATATAGTGGCCGAAGTGGCAAAGATTGGAAACACTCACGGATCTGTTGGTGTGGTGTATGATTTGATGCTGGTGCGTGGATTGATCGGATATGTTGGTGTGTTAATCAATCCAATCTGCTGGTGAATCCGACGTGAAGGGGTGTTGTCTCAACCCTCAGACAGGAGGAGCGTGAGAAGCCGTGGTGCCCAAGTGGGTTAACAGTGTTCTTGCAAGGGATAAAATACAAGGAGAAAATGGGTCGTCAAAGTAAATTGAAAGAGTCTCGAAGAAAATTCAGGAGAAAGCATCAACGGAGAACTACAAAATATTGTGTTGCAGAATTTTGTGATTTGTTTCAGGTTGACGGTGATGGACCAGCTGCTGATCAAGGTGCTGATTTGGAATTTGGTGAGATTATTAAATTGTTAATTCCAGATTTACCATCTTTTTCAGGTATGAATAATGAAAGTTGGACAAATAAAATGAAAACAGTACTATGGAAATTAAACTTACTGGATTATGTTGAAGATGTTATTAATGATAGTGGAGATACAGTAGCATTAAGTCTTATAACGTCTGCAGTAGAGGAAAACATCATATTCAACATAATATATGAATATGGAGAGATTCCTAGTACAAAGTTTTTATGGATGTTTTAGAGATGAAATATTGTTTGAATAAGAGCAATGATGCTAAAGATATTGCTCTTGATAATGATCCCATGTTTGATTATGAAACTGAAGATGCAATGATGGGTGATGCATGTGTATCTATAACTAAAACTTGTAATGATGAAAACACATCCATTATTGTAGAACTTGAAAATTTTCTTGATGTAGAACCTGAAAGTTTTCCTGATGCAGAAATCAAGTTTGATGAGACTTATATATCTCATGATGAGTGGATCAATTTGATGATTGAAAAACATCAAATTGATGAATTACTGTTTGGTGAGAAGGAAGGCCTATCTTCACATACAGATCAAATGCAGAACATGCTTGTAGCGACAGATCTGGATGAAGGCATAATTATGTCAGCAGAAAAGGATGAAGTAGGGAGAGATGGTGAAATGAAAGCTCTTCTGAAAGAGCAGGAAGATGAAAATATCGGTAGGCAAGAATCAGCAATAAATTTTGAAGAAGAATTGAAGTTTCTTGAAGCATGGCTTGAAACACCATGTATTTATGAAATTAACATAGAAATTGTTGTAATCAATGGTGAAGATATCATCGTTGATGTTCAGATGATCGACACCAGAAATAGTGAGAAGGAACTGTCTCCTATTGAGCTTGCCATAATTCTGAGAAGGATGAGAACAAGAAATCAAGGTTTCCTTCACAAGGGAAGAAATGAGGCGAAGATACATCACTATCTAATGGCAAAGAAAGTTAAGATGAAGCCTCATCCATGAATAAACAAATATGGTCTCACAAGCATAAAGACCAAGATGAAAACTTTGTTACCAAGTTTTTTATGTCTTTTACCATTGTAAGCCTAGCTAAGATTAGACCAGCAGGCGTATGTTATCATATGTTATTGTTATGTACCCTTTATCCATTAAGGGGGAGTGCTAGAAATTAATGGAGAAAGTTAAGTTAGGATAGGATTGAGATTCTAATTCTAGATCTCAGATCCTATTATTCAGGGAGTGGTTCAAACCACCCGATTGTGAGAAAGCCTATATGTACTAGGTTGTTCTTTTGATTGCATGTATTAGATTGTGTGACTGTGTTTCTACACTCTCCAGGTTCTCACCTGGAGAGTCTTTTAATTAATTTTATCACAATGTATATCTTCCTTAAACAACCCCACCATTTAATATCACATAAGAAAATTTATTATTGTTTCCATTATACTGAGTGCAACATTGGGTTTTGAGAACAAGGTTGTCCCTACAATTTTGAAGTTGTGCACATTATAATGTTTTTGGCCTGGCCTTTTTTTTATGGTGTTATGTTTATAGTTTGGATATAGTGTTATGTTTATGTAAGTATTAGATTTTTATTTTATTTAATTTTTTTTAAATATTTTATTAATTATTATTTTTGAGATTCAAATGTTTTAAGTAAATTATTTGTCTATAATCATTATAATCATTAAAATATTTATGTTAAATAATTTATTAAATTTTTATTTTGAATTAAGTTTGAATCTATATATGGATTATTATTATATATAAGGTATATATTAGATTAAGATTATATAACATTGCAATAATATGTTATTATATTATATTGTGATATTCATTGAGGTTTTTATTAGATTTTATTTTTTTTAAATATTATGTTACTTTAACATATGTTGAATGAAAATGTTTTTCAATAGTTAGGTCACATTATAATGTTCAATATGTTACTTTGTGGCATTCTTTAAGGGTTATGTTTTAATGTGATGTACTAAATTGATCATGATGCATTGTGATTCATCCTAGTAAAGTCGTATGGAATTGCAATGTTTTTTAATAGTTTTGTTACATCGTGAAGTTTATTTTAGTAGACTTATGTTGAGTTTTCATGTTTTTTAAGTGTTTTATTGCAATGTGAGATTCATAAAAGCATATGTTGGATTGCAATCCTCCTCAATGGTTATGTAGCATTGCGACATTCTTCCTGGTTGACTTATGCCAAATTATTGTATAATTCATTAGTGTTTATGTTACAATTCAATGTTCTTGAAAGGTTAGGTTAAATTGTGATATTCATCAATGATTATTTCCTATTATGATGTTTTTCATGGTTAACTTATGTTAACCATGGTTGACTATGATTGGCTTTGGTTTACTATGGTGGATCCTGGTTGATTATGTTTGACTATGGTAGACCATAATTGAATTTTGTTGAATATGACTGACTTTTGTAGACCATGGATGTGCATGGGTCACTATGTTGACCATGTTGACAATGTTTTACCTTGACTGTCCATGGTCAATTATGAATATGTCACAATAATTTTGTTCATGTTAGTTGACTTGTGTCAAATTCTAGTGTTCTTCAAGGATAATGTCACATTACAAATTTTGTAAAGAGATATATTGGATAACAAAATTTCCCAATGGTTATATGGAATTATGACGTTTATTTTCATTGAATTAGGTTGAAAGACTATATTCCTCAATAATTATGTTACAATGTATTGTTTCTCAAAAATAAATCATAATTATGCATGATGATATTAGATTATGGCATTTCTCAATAACTTTATATTAATAAATTGTAAATATAATATTTATACAATAACTAAATTATATTGTTCTATTTCATATTATAAATATTGATATTCTTTTACACACTAACCATCTTCTTATTCTCATATATTCAACAAAAATTTCATAACAATTAATATCATGACCATCTTCCAATATTAATGATTATTCTAAAATTCCAAAAAAATTCTCCCCCTATACAAATAATGTAATGATTAATAATACATTACAACAACAAAAAAATAGAATAAATTTATTTATTTATATTATTATAATATTTATATTCAGTCATATGAAATATTAGGTCTTTCCGCATATAAAATGGGCTAGTGTTCTTACATAGTTAACCTATCAAGAGAAAATACCATAAATTACAACTATGTTTATTTGATTCCTTAAAATTCAAATGTACCAAGATATTCATTATGTGTTTTCACTTTTATATATTTTCCTCAATTCTATATATACCGAAGGTGAGATACTATAATCACAATTCTTTCCATTTATTAGGAATATCGACCATAAATAACATAGTTACTAATCAAACAAGAACTATCACCTCAAAATGAAAACTCTAGCCCAAAAAAACTCAAAAAACATGAAAAAACAATCCAAAAACGAAAAGTGTGTCTTCCCGAATGCACTGTTTTTTTTAGTGTCAAATTTCAACATTTTTTTAAATTATGCTAAAAACCAATTTTTTTTCTTGAAAAAGGATTGAAAAAACACTCTTGAAACAAAGTATTGATGGTGGAATAACATCGCCAATTTTTTGTGTGCAAAAAACAACTTAAAAACAAAAAGTGTTGATGTTGGAATAACGTTGCCAATTTTTTGTGTGCAAAAAATAGCCTGAACGCGAAAATTATTGTTGTTGGAATAACGTCATCAATTTTTGGTGTGCAAAAAGCACCTTGAAAACAAAAAAGTGTTAATGTTGGAATAACATTTTTTTTTCGGTGTAAATTGTCAACAACTTTTAATAATGACATTAAAGATAAAATATCATGACTCTGAAAAAACTTAAAATTTCAACGATAAGCATGAACTTAAAGATAAAATATCCAAAGTCTTAAAATTGTAATAATTTTTACACATGGTATTAAAGATAATCTACTATCGTGCCTCTGAAAAGCCTTGAAAATCCAAGGATGACATTCAAGATTAAATATCACCTTTATGAAAATAAAATTCCAACGATTTTTATGTATGGCATTAAAGATAAAATATCACTTGTAAAAATAAAAATAAAAAATTAAATAAATAAATAATTAATTAAAACACAAAAAATTTCAAAAGAAAATTTTTTAAAACCACACAATTTAAAGGAAAGAATTAAAAATTAACCCAAAACAAAAACAAATATTATATTTTTTTAAGTTGTAAGAAAATAAGAATAAAAAACCACATAATTAAAAAATGATATAATTAAATAATTAAAATTTAAAGAGTTAAAATTAAAAAATAATAAAAAAATATTAAAATATAAAATAATTTAAATTTAGAAATTTAAATTAAAAAATAAATAAATTTAAAAAGAAAGTAAAAATAAAAATTTAAATTAAAAATAAATAAATAAAAACAATAATTTAAATTTAAAAAAAATGCATATAAATATATAAATATATGGAAATTATATTTTTAAATAAAAAATTAACAAAACTCATTAAAACAAACTAAAAAATATAAAATATAAAATATATATATTAAAAAAATAAAATTTAAAATTAATTAAAATTAAAATTAAAAATTAAAATTAAATTAAATTAAATTAAAATAATAAAATAAAAAAAATTATTAAAAATTATATTAAATCGCACTGTCGCCGCCCTAGGGCCCCGGGCAGGCTTTAAAATTGACACTTGTATGCAAGTTTTGAGGTTTTTTAGACGTAAAATACTGTTTATTTTAAAATATTCATGTTATTCTTAAGTGGCCAATAATTTTTAAAACAGTCATATTGACAGGCATATAAAAATTGACAAGTTTTAATATATATATATATATAACTTCAGATTCAAAATTTGATTCCCCAATGCCCATATTGATTCCTCGATGTACCACGTCATTTCGAATAGTGTGAGCAAACTATGAATAGTGCGAACAAAAATTAAAATGGTTTGTTCACACTATTGTTATGGTTTTCTTTTCTTTATCACACATTTCAATATTTCTTGAGGTTCCATATTAAGGGGAATCTCTGTAAGACGATGCAAAAATAAACTTTGGGATATACCATTCTCTATCTATTAAGTGGGTTGGTGAAGTCTTTACTTCCCGAATCTGAGGCTCCCATGATCATTTCCACCTTTTCTAGGGGCAGCAAATCCAGATTTCAAGATTTCAATGTCATTAAGGCAGTAAGGTACACAGTTAAAACGACGGAGATCGCTTTTTGGCGAGTGAAATATTTAACGCATTAACTCATACAACATTGTTAATTTGGCATTGGTTTGGTAAGAATTTGATGATGGAGTTCAAGCATTTATGAATATATGACCCACTCATTTGTAAAACTATAACTTTTTTTCCATTTGATAATCTCACATCGATCTTCTATAATCCAAGTTTTATAATAATCTCAAATCTTATGCGACATTGTTGTGGAACCTAGAAGATTGGGAAAGATTGCGCAGTGAATGCCAAATGCCCATGCCCATCACAGTGCTCGATCCAGGATCTTTCGTAGAGGGGATACATGATATTGCTGGAGCCTGAAGTTTGCAAAAGAAAAAAAACCAGGAAGTCACAAATTCGCAACCAGTGAAGGTAAGCTCCTCTTTTATATTTTTCCTCTGCTAATTTTTCTTTTTTGGTTTGATATGTTACCACAGTACCTTGGTCCCTAATTTTCTTTCAGTTTCAGCAATAGTATATTAATAGTTTTGCATATTCCAAAAGAAATGCAATTTGTAGGTGAAATTATTGATTGAGTCACTTTAATGATTTTTGTTCTCTTTTCTTTTTCAGTAGAAAAACAAATTTTATTATTCAAAACAACAATTTACCACACATATCTTCCTCTATTCCTCAGTAGTTGCATCACAATTAATCAGATAATTTAGTTGCATCACAATTATACTGAACAACACTATAATTGTAGTTGCATCACAATTATACTGAAAAACACTATAATTAATTGTAGTTGCATCACAATTATACTGAACAACACTATAATTTACAGAAGTTCAACACTGTAATATCCACCATTGGAATCAATCAACACAGTAAATTTTGTTTTATAATTGTTTTAACAGTAGAATTTGTTTTATAATTTTTGTCATGCTTAAATATTAAGGTATGGATGGTTGTACTATTTTTCCCCCTCGGCATCATATTTTACTCTTTTGCATCCTTGTGGTTATAGATTTGACCAACAATGTGCATTTGTGCATTTTGAAAGGCCTTGCAGCTAGCATTATTATTATAATCAATTGAAAATATGTTTTATTATTATAATTAATTGGGAAAGTGTTTTCTATAGTTAAATTATCTGTGGCATCTAGCATGGCAGTTTTGTTTAAAATGGAAAACAATAATGTTTGAAACTAGTATGAAATAATGGATTCCATCCCCTTCGATGCCCACATAAACATTTTTGCAGATTTCTGAATATCCATTGTTGTTGTATGATCGTGTTCCAAATAAAATCCTCCTCCCCCACTCCCCGCCCCCCCGCCTCCCCTCCCCCAATAGAGTAGTGAACTTAAATGATGTGTGCCTTTATAATTTCTTAAAAAATTACAAGTGTTATTAAGCATATGGTATCTTTTAAATAGTATAAATTAAAGTAGAGATTCATATTAATACGAAATAAAATGAGTATTTTACAATGAATGTTTTGTAATGAGCTAATAGAAGGTTATGCAACATATTTTTTTTTATATGAGGACATTTGTTGTGAATTGACAATTAAAAAAATAAAATTAAAGTAATGATTTATAATACATGATTTTAGTTAAATAAAAAATGATTATATATATATATATATAACGATGAATTTATATAAAGCACAATTCCCTTCATAGGTTTGTGAAGCAAGATGATAACCACTGTAGTAGAGTTGCACTACTTGTATATTCATATTACAGCTAATCCTTTCGAACACTTGTGGCGTTAACGTATTTTGAGTATAGCCTTTGATTGCAATCCTAATCCTTCGTTAACTAAGATAGTCACTAGTTTCATCTCACCATGCAAGTGTAATGCTATAGTTTTAAGCTTAATCCTAGCTATGAGTACAAGTGAAAGTGGGGAAGCTTGTGGTCTCATTTTCCAATGGATTTCTATGGGAATATAAAAGAGGAGGTCTTGCAGCTGAAGTTACATAATAGAGAGGGATAAATGCCTACATATCTGAATAGGTTTCCTGAGCTAAGTTCGGATCTTAAAGATTTCAATAATCTTTCGTAACGGTACATCAGGCTTCTGTTGTTTCAAATGGAGTGAAGAGAGTCACCAAAATATTATTGAAGATCTGAGCATGTTGATTTCCCCGTATGGTTTTAGCGAATGCTTTATATTTTAAAATATTTTGCAGCACTAATTCATGGCTCAATTCAAGTTTACATGTTGATGGTGAGGGAAAGAGGTGTGTGAGAGAACAAGATGCATATTTTAGTGAGATTTACCCATTGTTGTTGGATCGGCAGTGAGCATATAATTTACACAATTCTCGATACTTTTATTGAATATCTAAAACTTAGTTAAAAAAATTGTTTTAATTTAATTTTAAATTTCAAAATAAATGATTTAAAATTTTAGATAATTGTATAAAATTTTATTGTAGTTTTGAAATAAGATTTAATTGTTTTAATTTAATTAAAAATAGTTTTTTAAATATGTTAATAGCTTAAGGTTTTGGATATATTTGGTAAGATTGGAAGTTTCTCTATTTATTTAAGATTCTAGATCCATCTTTATCTAAGATTCGAGATCCATCTTAACTCTTCGATCTACCAAGGAAAGCTCATGAATATAATTTGAAGAAGTTGAATAAAACCGATAAAAACAAATATTAAAAGTCATACAATGGGAAGTGAATATAATTTGAATAAATTAAATAAAACTGGTAAAAATAAATATTAAGTGTCATACAATGGGCAGTCTAAAAAAAATAACAAAGTCGTAAAAAAATTCAATGATGGGTAGGGGGACCCATCAAATTTAACCAATGGCCGCGAGGCTCGGTCGACGAGTGGCGAAGAGCTGTCAGCTCTCCGCCGCCGATTGGCCAAGCCCTACAGACCCCAGTGCGGTGGGAGTGCAGCTTAATACACATTTTAATTAATTTATTATTATTATTATTATTATTATTATTATTTAAATAAATTTGTCTTTTATTTTTTTATTTTTTTGTTTTATTAATTTTTTACTATTATTACCTTTTTTAATTCATTTTTTTTATTTTTTTTATTTTTTTTTTTAATTTTTTAATTGAATTTATATTGTTGATTTGAGGCTTCTACAACTTGTGTTGTATGTAGAATCTTCTAGGTGTATTGCGTCCATTTTTGTTTGAATCGACATTTCGAACCAATCCTCCGTGCTTCATCATCAAGATAGATCAATGAGTTTTGTAATATCTCATCATCAAGTATAAATGAAGGAGAATGAAAATAAACAGATGGAAAATGGGAGCCCAACCTTTAATTTATATTTTTAAATTTATTTGTCTTTATTTATATTTATATTTTAACCTTAATATTTATTTTTTATTTTTTTTTTAAATTTGTTTTTTTGAGTTTTTTGAAATTTAAAATTATATATATATATATATATATATATATATATATATATATATATATATAATTTCCTTTTTAAAATTTTGGTTTTTTTTTAATTTTTTATTTCAATGTTTATTGTTTTAATTATAAATCTTCCAGGAAATCACATAAGATATTTTGGAACCGACGCGTTTCGAACTACCAACTATAGTTCATCATCGGGATAATGAAGATTGGCTGATCTAACTTACATATTTAAACCATGAACTGAGAAGGAACGGTCAAAACCCCAAAAAGTTAAAAACAGTCAAAAATTATAAAATAATCAAAAATATAACTAACCATCCTTAAAATTAAAAACGGTCAAAAATAAAAATAAAAATAAAACCATCAAACAGTAAAAAATATATTCAAGTCAAAGTCATAAATTAAAAATAAATAAAATAATAGAATAAAATCATTAAATAAAATAAATAAATAAATATATGAAAGAATAAAATTAGAAACAAAAAATTTTAAAATACAACAAAAATAAAAATAAACTATTTGTATTTTAACATACATAGACCAAAATATTAAAAAAAAAAAAAAGACTAAATCATAACAATAAAAATAAAACTAAAAAATTAAAAGACCCAATAAAAGGTAAAATAAAAACCACAGAATTCAAGTCAAAGTCAAAAACTAAATAATTTATAAATAAATAAATTAATTAAATAAAATAAATACATGAATGAATAAAAACATTTTTAAAAAATTAAATTAAAATAACATAAAATAAAAATAAAAATAGATTATTTGTATTTTATTGTCATAAATAAATTAACATACATAGACCAAAATATAAATAAAATACAAAAATAAAATAAACAAAATAAAAATAAAAGGACTAAATCATAACAATAAAAGTAAAACTAAAAATTAAAAGACCCAATAAAAGGTAAAATAAAAACCAAAGAATTCAAGTCAAAGTTAAAAACTAAAAACAAATAATTTATAAATAATTAAATAAATTCAAAAAATAGAATAAATAATTAAATAAATACATGAATGAATAAAAATATTTTTAAAAATTAAATTAAATAAATAATAATAATAATAATAACACAAAGAATAAAAGGACTTCTACAGGGAGTGAAGAGATGGAATCCAACAACTGCTAACTTTCCATCCATCATCCTTGTTTAACGTGCGGGACCTCTTCTCAATCTCAATCGCCTCCCTAAATTTCCGGTGATGGAAATGGTCAACTCTAGCAAGGATTCTAGCGTTCTCCATACAAATGTGATGCTTCGTCTTTTCTGCATGCTCAGCTAATGCATAGGACTTGGTTCTACCATGCCTAATATCTGCAGCATGCTCCTGGAACCTTTTATTAATCGACCGACTAGTTTCACCAATGTAGGGAGTCCCGCAAGAGCAAGGGATCAAATAAACACCTTTCACGCTTTTTGGGTCCAACTGGTCTTTAACCGATTTAAGGGAGCCCCGAATGGTGTTTAAAGGTTTAAAAGAAGAAGAGATCTTATGCTTCCTTAAAATTCGAGCAATCGTGTCAGTAGTACCTTGAATAAAAGGTAAATGAACTTTACCAACAGCATCAACATTAATCTTATTCATTCTAGGACCTTTGCTCGCATTCATGAAAGCCTTCAAACCCTGACTTCTACTATAACCGTTTTCTTCAAAGACTTTAAGGAGATGGGCTTTATCTTCATCTAAATGATCATTATCCGAAATTCTAAGAGCTCTTGTAGCTAAAGTATTCAAAACTCCAAGTTTCTGAGCAGGAAAATGATGAGAACCATAATGTAGATATTGCTATGTGTGCGTCTTTTTCCGAAAAGCACGGTGCGAGAATGAGACATTATTGTTTCTAGAGATGAGAACATCCAGGAAAGGAAGGTTCCCATCAGTTTCTGTTTCCATCGTGAACTTGATAGAGTCAGATTGCCTATTCAAATGCCGATGGAAAGCCTCTAATTCAGGACGACCATGAGACCAATTGATGAAAGTGTCATCAACAAACCGCTTCCATACCTTGGGTTTTAAAGGAGAAGTTGCCAAACCTCTAGATTCAAAATCTTCCATAAAAAGGTTTGCTACCATCGGCGAGAGCAGGGAACCCATGGCTACACCACAGGTTTGCTCATAAAATTCTCCTTCAAAACTAAAAAAGGTAGAAGTGAGGCAAATTTCCACCAAATTAGCAATATCAGGATCAGTGATACGCCTGATAACATCTACTGCCTCCATGATGGGAATGTTCGTATAGAGAGAAACAACATCAAAACTACCATAGAGTCATTAGGTTCGCAAAGCCAACCTTTTAACTCATTAACAAAAGAAGCAGAATCTTTCACGAAAGAATCTGTATGACCTACAAGAGGCTTTAGCTTGCGGGCCAAATACTTAGCTAGAAGATAGGTGGGCCCCCCAATAGTATTAACAATGGGTCTAAGAGGAACACCATCCTTATGAATCTTAGGGAGCCCATAAATTCTAGGGGTGACAGGATTGCTTTCAATGAGCTTCGAGCTCATAGAACCTACCGTGCAACTAGACTTAATAGCATTGGCCACCATCTTTGAGACTTTATTAATAGGGTTCTTAGAGAGCTTCTTATAACACCCACTATTACAAAGATGGTCAAGCATCTTTTCTTTATAATCCTCCTTATTTAGGATTACGATCGCACCACCCTTATCAGCCCTAAGGACAGCAATATCAGGGTTTTGATTAAGGGTCTTAAGAGCCAAAAATTTTGATTTGCTAATATTGCTTCTCGGAGGTTTAGCTTTCTTAAGAGCCACAGCGCAATCTTGCCTAATGAAATCTTGCACACTTTCAGATAAATCTTTAATACTGTATTCAATACTACAAATAATATCATCACGAGGAATCTTCCTAGGAGCTAGAGCAACATTGTTTTAATTTTTTGTTTTTTTTTTAATTTAAATTTTTATTGTTTTAAAAATTTTATTTCAATGTTGTTTTAAAAAATATATTTATTTATTTAAATTTCCGAATTTTAATATTTTAATTATCTGATTTTTTTAATTTTAATTATTTTTAAATTTCTTTATTTTTTATTTTTTTATTTCATCATTTTCTTTAATTGCGTTGTTTTTTTAAACTTAAAAATAATTGTTTTTTTTATTCTATTTTTTTGTCTTTAAATTATGAGTTTTTTTTTTTTTTTTTTTCTACAAGTTATTTTTTATTTTTACACTTTTATTTGTTTTTTTCATATCTTTTTTATATTTGATTTTTTTTGTCATGTTTTTTTTTTATTTTATTTTTATGTCTTATTACCAAGATGAAAATCACCACTCTAAACAAAAAGGATTGATGTTGCATCAACACTTTTCAAAATTAGCATCAAAATCATTAACATTTAAAAAAAAATGTTCATACTTGATAAATAAAAAAATTTAAAGTGCTAAAAAAATTACCATTTTTCTAAATCGACATGATATTTAAAATATATATATATATATATAATAAATAAAATAAAAAATAAAAAAGTTGCAAAAATATGCTAAAAAAACAAGTTATTCTACATCACCACTTTTCAAAATTGACATGAAAATGATGACATTTAAAAAAAAAAGCCATAAGAAAATTTAAAGTGCGAAAACTATGCTACCAAAAAAGAAAGGGTGATTCTGCATCACCACTTTTCAACATCGGGTGTTTTTTCTACTACCTCAAAAAAATGAGTGCCAGGTAATCTTCTCGTTTGATCGGTAACTATGTTAAATATTCAAATTCTATGTTATACATATGAATGATATCACTACAAATGAATATGCTGAACGGTGAGAAATGTCAAGATAAGAATCCCAACAACGTTTCATTCGCCATTGTCTAATTAGGACACAACTTTGACTAGAATGTGAATTTTTAGTTGGAATTTGGCGAAAAAAGAAATTCAAGATATTTCCTTGTGAGTATGTTTAAATTATTTTTTTACGGTTGAAATAAATTCAACACTATTAAAAACTCTTGGGAACTCAAAATATTAAAGCTTAACAACTGTAACTTATATTTTTTTAAATTTCTTGCAGATTTTCTTAAAATCATACCCAAAATTTCTATTTGTTTCCTGTGCCGTGTTTAGACTATGAAATTTCATTTTTTCCTATACAATGTTAGAAATCGGAATCAGAACTTACATTTAATGTAAAAACTCATGGCAACAACGTGGTTTAAAATAATATTATGCATGGAAAAGTCTATTGAATTTGATCATATATTTCTATAAACATTGCTAAATATACTGAATATTCCCACTTCCACAAATTATTTGCAAATACTAATCATCTTAGGATCCATCTAATTGTTTATAAGTGAAGCCCATAGTTACTCAGTTTGAATTTGAATTCGAAAACAAATTAAATATGATACAATAAAAATTCTAATGAAAAATATTCAATTCGGAAAAATTTAATAGTAGACATTGTAAACATTTAGAAATAAATAACTTTCTTTTTCTAACATCAACTACTTTTTCTCATTAATTTTGAAATTAAAATAATTTCTATTAATTTTAACTAATATAAACAATTTTAAAATTAAAATTCACCACAAAAACCCTTCACTCTTCCCTCCAAAATTTACCTTATTCTCAAAATTCAAAACATTAATCTAAAATTCATCCCTAATTTTAAAATCTTTATAAATTCATTTTCTAATTAATACATATTTAAACATTAAATATTAAAAACTTATATAAAATTTCTGCTTAATATAAACCTATTTAAAAATTCAATTAAACATAAAATTAGTTGACTTCATACTCAAATTCTTTCTTTTCTTGCCTTCTCAACTTTCTAAACCCTAGAAGCAAACAATGAAATTGAAAAATAAAAGGTAGGAATTTTCCCACCGAGTTACAGTTATGATTCCGTCGCTATTTATTTTGGGTTTTGTGGACATTGTTCTACGCATTCATGTGGACATTAATAAATCCTTGGATATTTGTTAAACTCTGAACCTAATTGAGTTTAACCAGATTTCCTTTCATGCAGACCATTAACTACTTACCTTATAAACCACATATAATTTCTTGCGAACTTGGTAACCATGGTGAAGCTGCAGTTGCCTGATGATATAAAGCAGAATACAGGTTCTTTCCATGACATCATTATTGGGGAATCGAACTTGAACCCACTTCGTTGACATTGCAATGATGTTATGTTTAATGACACATACCCGTTTTATGGAAACACAACCTTTGTATTATTATTTTTTCCAATGGAGGAAAAGGTGTCCGGAACGACTCTTAGTGTTACATATTCATGAACTAGACAACAAGACTTGTGGGAACCAAACCATAGCTACCAAATCAACCGAAAAAATACCAAAAATTTCATCACTGATTAATATTATATATTAGGCTCACCAGATGTTGTGTTAAAAAATTGTCAAAACCTAAAACTCATTTAGTGCTCATCGGATTCTTTTTGGGAGAAAAAGTGATTGTCAAGCATATGTCCATTGTCAAAGGGTGAGCATTGGTTGGGCTCAAAGGGTGAGCATTGATTGGGGGATTTTATTAGCCAACTCATTTTCAGTTATTTATCATAAAAATTGTTATTTTATCAATTTCATAATATTGTTAAATAAATTTAGATAGGATGGTTACATGATTTTAATGTTTTTAAATGAGTTTAATAATATCTAGGTTTATATGGATTTGTTTATGATAGAAATTGAGATAGAGAGTAGAGATTTTGTGCACACAAATTATACACTTCATTGTTTTATTGTTGATCACAACAGTTACACATATATAGGATATAAATCATTAACATCGACACATCTATATCACGACTACAACTCATACATAAGAAAAAACTACAACTCATACATAAGAAACAACAACATCTAGACTAACTCCCCGTGACTCATAATTACAACTATGCATGACATGGAAGCATTACTTCCGTATTCATTAGCACTTATACCCACTTTGAAATATCGCAAACACTACTCTTTCTTCACTACCACATCTTCGATATTCCACTTGATCCATTTAATATATAACCCCTTCAAACCATCTTTTGCATACTTTGCAGAATTGGCGCTTCTCGACCTATTGGAGCACGACAGGTTAGTCTTGATACTGAACAATCCTATGGACATGCCTCCATATGTTGAACACATGGTTTTCTGTTGTATTCCCCGTTTATCTAGGAAAGCAACCTCCATACTAATTGTATTCAGAAGTCAATAATACAAGGTGACCTCTAAAACAAATAATAAAATTAACTTGTGTCTTGATGTTCATGGCTCCACACAATGCCACCATATTATAAAAAATTATACATAATCAAATTAGTGATATGTTCTTGTGTCATAGTATGCATCAAAAAACACTAATTTGAAAATATGTTAAAATGTTCTATAATTGGTTCTTATTTGCTTTTTTACATTACACTTGGGCAATAACACACTATAATATAATAAAATTGCCACACACACCACATACTTGGTCACAGTAGCAAACACACAACCACCAAAAAATTCTTGCAACAAAACATCAAATTGACCTATTTTCTTATGGCAGCATTACAATATAAACCTTTTCAAATCCCTCGTACTACTCTCACGTTTTATTCTTCCACAAATTATGTTAAGTAAATGGTGCTCTCCCTTCCTGTGAGTGTTGACCGTTTGCCACATGCAATTATAGGAAGTGCTTTAATTTGAATAATAGACACCAAAACAAGCTCAACGCCTAGCAGAATTACAGACTTCGAGAAGGAGTTGAAACACATCGACCTTGATTCTATCAATATGAATGTCTAGTCGTCTATGACTGTGACTCTCCATCACAACAAGTTGAACTTGTACACTAAGATTCCAGCAAGTCACTGTGACATAAAATTAGTGTGCATTATATAAGAAATCAATGATATGATGCTCCATAACCCTATTTTAAATGATGGTGATGCATGCCAACCTTATGGGAAATCAATGATCGGATACGTTCCCCATCATTAATTGCAAAGAGAATTTTTTTTTTTCAACCACTCATACCGCATTTGTTGCACATTTTCTACATGCTTTTGACTCCCTTGCAAGCTGCAATGACTACATCATCAATACTCTCGATTCTAGAAACATGTACGTAGGTCTATAAAGAGCTCCAAAAATGTGACCTCCGTCTTATTGGATAGATCCATCCATTTCACCCTTCTTTCTCCGTCAATCTCTGGTATGATGTCGGAGATCAAATTGTTGGCAAAATATAATAAATTAAGATATTTGTCGGTGATCCGTATCTTTTAACTTCAAGGATGCATACACATTTTCATATAAAATATCATATTAACCAAGTAACTTAACACATGAAAAAGAAACGGAAATCACAAAGAAACCATGAGATCAACAGCACACAAACAATTTAATTATGGATTTTACCCAATGTGGGCTACGTCTCCAGACCTTGCTCAAAGTGGGGAGACCTTCTTTCATTAAGTGGTAGCAAAGAAATTAGTTACAAGAAACTTTACAAAAATGACCCTTATACCTCTATTTATGATGATGGATTTAAAATGCAGACCTCCACTGGATAAACTAACAGCACAGTTGGATTCCTAGCATGAAAACATGCAAAAATGACTATAAATTTGTCAAATTCCGACACTGGCATCTCTTGCCCTATAAGGGAATATTTTCAACATCTTGGGAGATCCCTCGCGCATGGTTCTAGCCCTCCTGGCCGCTCATGGTTCTGATATTCCGCTCTTCACTAGTCTCATGGGAAAATGAATTGATATCTTATATAAAAGCAGTGGCAGAGCTGCCAACATTTGGGTCATTGGCTTGTTGGTTGGGAGTGCTATGTTAAGGCAGATGGTTACCGGTGATCCCGAGGTCCAATACTCGTGGCACCCGTTTATGGCATATGTTTCAACGAAATTATGGGCTGACCCACTAGGGTCGAACAGCGCCAAACCCTGTCGGCTCTACCATATACGTTGCTTGCATTGAGTCGTCCAATGGGTCGGGTGGGTCCACCGGGGATAGTCCAACCACCACATTTAAACATATTCAATATATGTATGTCATTTCTATTTGATTCAGGTGTGCATGGGTCGCCGAGCGGGTTCGTGTCGGCTCCACCATATACGTGGCTTGCATTGAGTGGTCCCGTAGGTCAAGCGAGTCCACCGAGGGTGGTCCGACCACCATATTTAAACATATTCAATATATGTATGCCATTTCCATTTTTATGGTTTTCAAACTTATGTGGTTGTCATTGATTGAAAAATTCGGATTATCCATAGTATCGTAAAGCAATGGTCGATGTTTCGAATTCCAATGGGGAGTTATCTCCAAGACTAGAAATGAATGAAGAATGAAAAAAGTTCGCAAAGATCAACGTATAAATAATGAAGGATTATGATGATGAGAATAGTCGACAACAGATTTTGTTAGTCTATCTAAAATAAATTTTATTTTATTCTTTATAAAAACTTTATAAAGTTTTTATAAATTAATTTTAATTTAAATAATAAATATTTAAAATTTTATTTAAAATTATTTATATAATATTACTAACAAATTTCATAATTTAATTTTTTTTTTTTTTTTTTTTTTTATAAATCACAATTTTAAAAAAAAAATTAATTATTATAAATCCTAAAGTGCTACTAAATTAATTTTAATTATAATATAATAACCTTAATTTAAAATTTGTTTAGTTTCATAATTTATATTTATAAAAAAAATTATTATTATTATTATTTTTAAATTTTTTTAAAAAAAATTTAAAAAGTTATAAAAACTTTTATAATTTTTTATATTAATTTCATAAGTTGTTAAAATTCTTAATTTAATGTCTAAATATTTTATAAATAAACCTTGAGAGTTACTAAATTTTTTAAAATTATTATCTAAAAAGACTAACCTAAAATAATATAATCAAATTATTAATTTATGGATTAATTAATTAAATTACATTAATATGAAGAATACCTATGTTTATTTAATTCTAAATAATAATAATAATATAACTATTAAAATATATGTTAATAAATAAACGTTATTAATTAATATTTATTAATTCTACTAACGAATTTTTATTAAATATATTCTATTACTTTAATTAAATCCTAATAAATTTTTATTTTTTATTTTTTATTTTATTATATCATTATTGAATATAAATTAATTTAATTTGAATTTTTATTATAATTTTACTTCCATTTACTGATAATAATCATTAATTAATCAATTTTTATTAATAGAATAAAAATTAATTAACAAAAATAATTATTACGAGTGAGTGAAATAATAAGTGTTTTCTGCTGACATGACCCTAACTGTTTACTAATAAGGAGAAGAAGCAAACCTGCGATATTATACTTGGGATGAGGATAAACCTAAGGAGCAAACTTATCTAATTAGAGGTCGCCAACTATGACTAATCTCATATCCTTCGTCCTTGTTGATGTTATGTGGGTGTTTTATAATCT
This sequence comes from Pinus albicaulis, assembly GCA_034641835.2. Lineage (NCBI taxonomy): Eukaryota > Viridiplantae > Streptophyta > Pinopsida > Pinales > Pinaceae > Pinus > Pinus albicaulis. The sequence continues at coordinate 1,278,887,488 of CM076574.1, read as the reverse complement.
CCAGTGCTTCTCTAATATTTCGTCTCTGATAGTGTTCATCCCTTGCAATGATTTTAGCATCCTCAATACATAAGTGATGTTTTTTTTTTTAGGAGTGATCAGCAATAGCCGAGGTTCGAGATCGCTCATGTTTAATATCGGCACCATGCTCTTTCAAACGCTTTTGAAGAGAGTGCCTAGTTTCATCAATATAACTCTTCCCACATGAGAAATCAATCTTGTAAACACCTTTAAGCTGCTCCTAACTAATGTTATCTTTAACTAAGCGCATATTTTGTCTAATGGTTCCTACTGCCAAAATTGTGTGAAAATGTCACTCCTCACCAAAACCCTGGCAATCTTATCTGTCACACCTTTAATGTATGGCAGAAAAACCCTTCCACCGCTCTCTTGAGGATCCTGGCGTCTCTTGGATACAACCGTACCTTTTGCTCTATGTATGACTTTTCTGATTTCTCTTTCCTTATACCCTATACCCAAGAAAATAGATGTCAAGTGAGAGATTTCTTCTTCTAGGTGCTCCTCATCAGATATCCTCAGGGCTCTTATAGCACGAGTGTTAAGGACACCAAATTTTTTAGCAGGATAATGGCAAGACTCAGCGTGAAGGTAGCTGTGGACCTCGGTCACACGGTGCACCAACCCTTTTTATTCAAAATTTTAACTATAGTCGTTGGGTTCGTTGGGGGATGGTAGGGGTGGCATCTCGCCCCCAAAAACATCTCGCCCCCAAAAAAACATATGTATGTATGTATGTATGTATGTATGTATGTATGTATGTATGTATGTATGTATTTATTTATTTATTTATTTATTTATGTAAACAATATAGTTAAAAATTTTCCACTAGAAATTAAGGGTTACTCGACGAATTAAGGAGGCGACAAATTCACCTTTTCCAACCGTTGATTTTATTGTGTTGTCCCTTCGCCAATTTCTTGCCTTGTTAGTGACTGACACTTGGCCAAGTTTGCCAAGAACTTTGATCAACTATAACTTGAGCATATGAACTCGGATTTGAGTGGCGTTCACACCATTGGAATCAAGGAGATGAGCACTACAATATGGTCCTGGTTCCACTTCCATATGATGAATTTAATTTTGAGCTATTTTCAAGGCCACTTCTATTTTTGGATCCACTCGGATCATTTGGGGGAAGAACAAGCACTAGAGAGGCTGTATAAGATGTTTTTAATGGGTGCAAATCAACTCTGTTGATCATATACATATGGGATGGTTTTTCTTTTGGAAAAAAAATCTGCAAAAATATTGATCCAATATGTTCCCAACTACAGTTAGAAGTTGACCTGTCTCCTCCAAAAAATAGACTAGATGAGTGGAGTGGCTAAATCACAACGACGACTCCTCCTTTGATACCTTGCAGGCAAATTCACTCCTAACAGTCAAGCTACAACTTTCTTATAAATAAATCCACCCAATTCTCACAGTTGTCATGTGAAGAGTATAAAGTTTTTAAATCAACCTTGTCAAATTCCAGTGGCGGCTTTGGATATCCATGAGTTTTCACACCACTCCCTATCTCAGTGAAATGGCTCAAATGATCCACATCTATATGTCGCAAATAATCACAGAACCAATCACCACTCTTCAAGAACGACCCTATACCACCGACAATTAGTCATTAAACTCGGCAACTTTGTCGTCTTTTACACAGATCTATCTCCTACGGAAATAATAACAATGTGGCAGCCCTGATGTGAAGAAGTCATTGTTCAACATCTTATTAGATGGTGCGTCCCTTCTTACTTCAGAAGCAGGATGCACAACCTTTTATTCATAAATTTTCACAAATCTCCACACAAACACACTATTATCACATAGAAAAAAAAAATGTACACAAGAATGAAAATCCACACGCAAATGAAATATTCACTCATTTATAAATCGCGAAGTTGGGAAACACTTTTTGGCGGACGGTTAGAATTTGGGAGAAATTTTTAATTTCTCGTCCAAGAAAATAGTCAACTCTATTTCTCGATCGAGATTTTTAAAAACTCTCGTCCGAGAGTTTTATTGGGTTTAACCGGAGTTAAAAATCTCTCGGACGAGAGTTATGCATTTTCTCGTCCGAGAGTTTTATTGACAGAAACTCTTGGGAAGACTTTCGGACGAGAGTTTTAATAACTCCCGTCAGAGAGTTTTATTCCTATAATAAAACGCCAAAATTATTAAGTTGTTAGAATTGATACTTTATATAATTTTAATAGTACTTTATTAAAATTAAAAAATGATAAAAAAATAAAAAAATTATAATTTTATTTCAAATTATTTTATTACTATTAATGATAAAAAATACATGAATATTTAATTAAATAAAATTTGTTACAATATTTTGTAATATCAATATTATATAAAAAACTAAAAATATTTTATATAAAACTAGTTGATATATTAATATAAATAAAATAAAATTCTAAAACATAAATCAAAATAAAAACAACTATATATATATATATAATATTTTTTTTGAAATTAATGAATGAATTTAAATTTAAAAAACAATTGACTAAATGCAATGAGGCGATAAAGGAGACAATGCATAGCACCTTAATATCGTTATAAATTCTTGGAAATCTCGAGAACTTTTTGAAGTGAGATGAGCTTCTTGGAATGGGTCACTTTATCTTCCACTTTAGTTTCACACGATTAACTTGAAAGGAAGTCTATTTTCCTAGGTATGGATGTAAGGGGATAAACAATATTATTTGAACATTGAGTGAGATGCCCTTCTTGGAATGGGTCCTCTTATCTTCCACTTTAGTTTCACAAGATTAAATTGAAATGAAGTCTATTTTCCTAGGTATGGATGTAAGGGGATAAAGAATATTATTCGAAAAGGAAAGGAATGTTAAGTGTGACATTCCAAGAAGAAGTGTATGGGATTGGAGAATTATGTTATTGCAGAAAACTAACCCTTGACCCCTTAACCCTTGACCCATAACCCTTGACCCCTTAACCCTTGACCCCTAAAACCCTAATTCCTAACCCCTAAACCCTAAACCTCTAAACCCTTAACCCTTAACCCATTTAACCCCACTAAACCTCTAACCCCTAACCCATTTAACCCCTAAATCCTAAACCTCTAAACCCTTAACCCTTACCCCTAACCCGTTAACCCCTAACCCATTTGAGCCCTTAAACCCCAAAACCCCTAACTCCTAACCCCTAAAATCCTTAACTGCTAAATCCCCTAACCCCCTAAACCTCTAAACCAACCCTAACCCATTTAACCCCCTAAACCCTAAACCCCTAACCCCTTAAACCCTAATTCCCAACCCATAACCCTTTACCCCTTAACCCTTGACCCCTTAAACCCTAATTCCTAACTCCTAACCCCTTAAACCCTAATTCCCAACCCCTAACCAATTCAACACTGTAAACCCCTAAAAACCTAACCCATTTAAGTGTGGATTCCATTTAACCCCCAAAACCTTAACCCCTAACCCCTAAAATCCTTCACTGCTAAATCCCCTAAACCCCTAAACCTCTAAAGCTGTAACCCATTTAACCCCCTAAACCCTAAACCTCTAAACCCTTAACCCCTAACCCCTAAAACCCTAATTCTGAACCCCTAACCAATTCAACACCCTAAACCCCTAAAAACCAAACCCATTTAACTCCATAAACCCCTAACTTCTAACCCCTAAAATCCTTAACTACTAAATCCCCTAACCCCCTAAACCTCTAAACCAACCCTAACCCATTTAACCCCCCAAACCCTAAACCTATAACCCCTTAAACCCTAATTCCCAACACATAACCCATTCAACCCCTTAAACACCTAAACCTCTAACCCCTTAACCTTTGACCCCTTAAACCCTAATTCCTAACCCCTAACACATTTAACCCCCTAAACCCTAAACCTCTAAACCCTTAACCCCTAACCCATTTACCCCCACTAAACCTCTAAACCCCTAACCCATTTAACCCCTAAACCCTTAAACCCTACCCCTAACCCATTAACCCCTAACCCATTTAAGCCCCTAAACCCCAAAACCCCTAACCAATTCAACACCCTGAACCCCTAAAAACCTAACCCATTTAAGCGTGGATTCCATTTAACCCCCAACCCCTAAAATCCTTCACTGCTAAATCCCTTAACCCCCTAAACCTCTAAACTTGTAACCCATTTAACCCCCTAAGCCCTAAACCTCTAAACCCTTAACCCCTAACCCCTTAAACCCTAATTTCCAACCCATAACCCTTGACCCCTTAAACCCTAATTCCTAACCCCTAAACCCTTAACCCCCTAAACCCTAAACCTCTAAACCCTTAACACCTAACCCATTTACCCCCACTAAACCTCTAACCCCCTAACCCATTTAACCCCTGAACCCTAAACCTCTAAACCCTTAACCCCTACCCCTAACCTGCTAACCCCTAACCCATTTAAGCCCCTAAACCCCAAAACCCCTAACCAATTCAACACCCTAAACCCCTAAAAACCTAACCCATTTAAGTGTGGATTCCATTTAACCCCAAAAACCCTAACCACTAAAATCCTTCACTATTAAATCCCCTAACCCCCTAAACCTTTAAAATTGTAACCCATTTAAGCCCCTAAACCCCAAAACCCCTAACCAATTCAACACCCTAAACCCCTAAAACCCTAACCCATTTAAGTGTGGATTCCATTTAACCCCCAAAACCCTAACCCCTAACCCCTAAAATCCTTCACTACTAAATCCCTTAACCCCATAAACCTCTAAACTTGTAACCCATTTAACCCCCTAAACCCTAAACCTCTAAAACCTTAACCCCTAACCCCTTAAAACATAATTCCCAACCCATAACCCTTGACCCCTTAAACACTAATTCCTAACCCCTAAACCCTTAACCCCCTAAACCCTAAACCTCTAAACCCTTAACCCCTAACCCATTTACCCCCACTAAACCTCTAAACCCCTAACCCATTTAACCCCTAAACGCTAAACCTCTAAACCCTTAACCCCTACCCCTAACTCGTTAACCCCTAACCCATTTAAGCCCCTAAAACCCAAAACCCCTAACCCCTTAAACCCTAATTCCCAACCCATAACCCTTGACCCCTTAAACACTAATTCCTAACCCCTAAACCCTTAACCCCTAACCCCTTAAACCCTAATTCCCAACCCCTAACCAATTCAACACCGTAAACCCCTAAAAACCTAACCCATTTAAGTGTGGATTCTATTTAACCCCCAAAACCTTAACCCCTAACCCCTAAAATCTTTCACTGTTAAATCCCCTAACCCCCTAAACCTCTAAACATGTAACCCATTTAACCTCCTAAACCGTAAACCTCTAAACCCTTAACCCCTAACCCCTTAAACCTTAATTCCGAACCCCTAACCAATTCAACACCCTAAACCCCTAAGAACCTTACCCATTTAACCCCATTAACCCCTAACTTCTAACCCCTAAAATCCTTAACTACTAAATCCCCTAACCCCCTAAACCCCAAACCAACCCTAACATGTTTAACCCCCTAAACCCTAAACCTATAACCCCTTAAACCTTAATTCCCAACCCATAACCCATTTAACCCCTTAACCCTTGACCCCTTAAACCCTAATTCCTAACCCATAACCCATTTAACCCCCTAAACCCTAAACCTCTAAACCCTTAACCCCTACCCCTAACCCGTTAACCCCTAACCCATTTAAGCCCCTAAACCCTAAAACCCCTAACCCATTTGACCCCTTAAACCCTAAACATATAAAACCCTAAACCCTAAACATATTAACCCCTAAAAATTTTGATTAAAACATTTAATAAATCTCTCGGCCAAGAGTTTCATCAAGTAAACTCTCGGGCGCAAACTCTCAGCCGAGAGTTTTTTAAACTGTCGACTGAGAGTTGGGCTGTGCGGTTAAATGTAACTTTAGGTGGGTTAAACTCTCGGTCAAGAGTTTTATAAATGTTTTGTCCGAGACATTATCTCGGCCGAGATTTTTTGGTCAACGAAAAACCCAGAAAATTCTGCAGTTTTCAGGAACCTGCAAATTTAGAGGGACGAAACACCTGCAAAAACAAAATGTTATATGTCGGACCAAGTACCATTAGATTCATCTCTGAATCTAGTTTCTGATGATGTGAGATTTGTGGAGTTTCATTAAAAAATTCAATTTTTTATTAATTTTTTACTAAATTGTGTCACTGTGGAATTTCATTGTTCGAAAAATTGCACTGAATGAAAATTCAATAACTTTCTAATGACAAAACCAAAAAATTAAAAAAAATCATATTGCATTTCCTCTCACTATCTACTTCAAAAGGGTACTCTCATTTTTCTTATTGACAATCACATTGAAAAGAAAATCTAGGGATCATAAAATGTACTAAAACATCACTGTTTTTTTGTCTTCGTCCATTTCAAAAAATAATAAAAAATAGTTATTTAATCTGATTACCGAAAAGTAGTTTGTACACTAGTGCAATATATGCAGATTATGATGCTATGGTTTTTTTCCAAAAAATGAATAACCTTCCCTAAAAAAAGTTAGGGATCATAAAATGACTATTTATGTTTGCCTGAAATTTTCAAGTATATGCAGTTAGTAAACAAGAAATTTACCCCTCTATATGTCAATATTTTTTTTTTTTTCAAATATGGATATGGAGGTAAGACAATTATCTACAATTCTTGTTTTTATGTCAAAGCATAATTCGCAATAAAAATATGAGTTTAGTGGAGTTGAAGTTGAAAAACATAGAAAATTACAATTTTCAACATCAAAAAAGGGCAAAAATTGTTTCCCAACTTCACATTTTAGAGATGTAGAAATTTGCTGAATAAATCACTTATTCAATGGAGATTAACCTGATCACACATCAATTTCGAATTGCATGCATAACACATAATCTCTTCTGCAATTAATTGTCAGATGCGGAAAGAATAGAAGTGATAGCACATCAAATCATCACACACATTAACACAATATGTATGGGGAAAGCTTATAGCTGAAAACCCCTCAGCTATTCTGTATATTAGATGGAGAGAACATGCAGCAAATACATAGTACAAACTCCTCACAAGTACTCAGTACTATCTCCCAAAGCTACACAAAAACTAGCTTGGTTTTGAACAAGTCATAGGTTCAAAACACACCCACTAATTTCCCCTCCTCTATTGCGCAATCAAGGCTGGTCTAAATAGAGATCCAAGTTCGAATCTCACTGGCTCCAACTTCGCAATTGTCATTGGTAATTTCCTCCAAGTGTGGTGCAAATCTCATGCACAACTAATGTCGCAACTGATAGCTAACTCAACCCTTTCATCTACCTCTTTCACTTGTCGCCACTGAACTGTCCATGCACTGAGTTAAAATGATGTGTTCTTTAGTTGAATAATGAGTTAATAATTTTTGAATTAAATAATATTTAATTCACACAACTCATCTCTAGTGTATTAGCCAGTTAAACTAAATACAACTAGTTCAACTAGTTAACCAGAACACCATCTCCATTAACTGTCGCATCAACTCCACCGAACTCCGCCACTTGAGCTCTAACTGAAGTCAACCATGCATTGGCTCAACTAACCCATAGGAAAAGCGTAAATCCTTCTGGCAGATGCATGCCCCACATCCGGGGGTCAAACTGAAGTGCTCCAAGAGAGTAAACTGAAGTTTAGAGTCCAAATATTATTAAGGGTAAATAATATTTGACTGTTCTATTTTTAGCTCGCCAGTCTAAAAATAGACTTCGACCTAAATGCTAAAAATAGAGATCCATCTATTTTTACCAACATGACCAATCCTCCAAGAATAGCATACTACAGCTCCCGGTCCATGATCCATATGTCTAAAAATAGACATAGTCTAAAAATAGACTTTTCGACAAAAAAATCACATGTGTGGTCCCCACCTAGTTTAGGTGATCACTTTCCAATTAGGATCAGGAAAGATGTTTCAGGAGGCCTCCTTCACTGTTTCTTGTTGCCATTTTCAACACTCCCTCTCAACAAGAAAGGACTGTCATTGCATGCGACATGCAACTCCATGCATTCGCCCTGCAACCTTCACAAGCGCCATGCAACTCCATGCATATGCTCTGCAACTCCTCTGAAACTGAATAGGCTCCAAACAACTCAATCAGTCTTGATGCATCTAGCATCTATCATCAAAGTCTTCGACTTCTGCTTGGCCAACTGCACATATCATCAGGAACCACTGTGTTGTTGAACTCTTGCACCCATGCACTCTTGCACTTGCTGTCAACTCTGATCCGCGCTCCAGTATCCGACACTGTCACTTTGATCTGCCTGCATCACTCCAACTGATCTTGCTACTGCTGCGCTGTGGGCACCTCGTAGCCAGGTTCAATCCATGAGATCCACACCATATCATGAATCTGCCCAGAAATCTCCTCATGGGATTAATCATGCATGTCGCCCCACCTCACACCTGGTGTTATAGCTGCATGCACTCCCTTTGCCCGTCTGGCACGAAATTTCTCTGCATGAGTGGTCTCTTCCACTCCATGATCCTCTTGTGGCTGCTCCACATCCCGAGGTTCACTATCGCCTGCATGCAAACCCCGCTCCCTCTGCATGTCTTTCTTGCCTACATGCAACACTTGCTCCCTCTCAAGCTTCAGTTGCATGTCTTTCTCCTGCTTCCCAACAGTAGGAAGCTCCGTAGACATCCCATCTACTTCAAGTCTGTAGAGATTCTTGGCTCGAATCCCAACCTTCTTGACTTGTCTCGTTGCCTTGTGCCGAAGGAAAACTTTTCCTTCTTTGAAGACAACTTCATACCCTTTATCCTCTAACATTGCGACTGAGATCAGATTCTTTGTTAGACCTGGTACATGCAATACATATTGTAAAAGAATGAGTTTACCTGACTCCCTCTGAAAGGTTATGGTACCAATGCCGGTCGCATTGTATCGTCCACCGTCGCCCAACTCAACATGCATCTAGAGACCTTTCTCCACCAAGTCACTGAAAAGATTTGCATCTCCCATAATGTGAAAGGAAGCGCCACTATCAAAGTACCACCCCGATCCCAATGCACTAGACAACATGCATGCGATCAATGAGAAGTCCAGCTCAAATTGCGAGGCAAGAGCCTCACCGGCTGCAGCTCCAGCAGCCTGCTTGTTCTTCTTCTTTTGTGGACAATTCGTGGCGTAATGTCCATGATCGTGACAGTGAAAACACTTCACTTTGGACATGTCACGCTCTTTACCATCTGCACCGGATTGAGAAGCCTTCTCCTTGCCCTTCCCCTTCCTTGCTTTGGCAGCCAAAGCGCAGTCTTCTTCATTAGATGCCTTTGATGAAGATCCATCCCTGGTATTCCGCCGGATCTCCTCTTGCATGAGATCCAACCACAGTCGCTCCCATCCCGGCAACTTCTCTCGACCATTGACACTATCCTGATAGGAATGCCAAGCCTTCGGAAGACCAAGGAGAGCTAGGTCAACCAGTTCCTCATCTTCGACAGTAACCCCCACACTTCCCAGCTCATCTCTGCATTGAGTGAACTTCGTGAGGTATTTGGCGATACTGTCGCCTTTCTCCATCTTGATGTTCCTGAGTCTATCTTTGAGTGCCAGCTTCCTTTGGTCGCTCTTGCTTTGGTATAGATCCGTCAAAGCTTTCCACATCAAATATGGAGAAGCCTTTCCATGCAGGCTGGATACAATATGATCCTTTACGCCCTCCAACAGGATCCTTCGACATTCTGCTTGTTTCTTTCGCCAGGCTTCCACAACAGCAGCATCATTAGAAGTAGGTTTTGGAATCTCTTTCTCCACGAATTCCAACAGCCCATTATCATCTAATACAGCCTCCATGCGGTCCTTCCATGCAACATAATTCGAACTGCCTTCCAAGGCATATTCTAGTCGCAAACCGTTGAAAGACATTTTCGCCGCGGCACCAAGAACACAAATTTGCAAATTCGAATTTCACCACCAGCTGATAACTCAATCGCTTCCGATCTACTCTTGAGAACAAATTATTTCCAAATCAGAGATTGACTGCATGGGCTTTTACCAGACCTTTCACTTTCCAAAGAAAGATGAATCCGGAGGCTATCTGGCCCGTATGCAGGCTCTGTCCGAGGAAATAAGTTTGCAATCACCGTAATAGATCTCGACAATTAATATTGCTCCGATACCATGTAGAAATTTGTTGAATAAATCACTTATTCAATCGAGATTAACCTGATCATACATCAATTTCGAATTGCATGCATAACACATAATCTCTTCTACGATTAATTGTCACATGCGGAAAGAATAGAAGCGATAGCACATCAAATCATCACACACATTAACACAGTATGTATGGGGAAAGATTATAGCTGAAAACCCCTCAGCTATTCTGTATATTAGATGGAGAGAACATGCAGCAAATAAATAGTACAAACTCCTCACAAGTACTCAGTACTATCTCCCAAAGCTACACAAAAACTAGCTTGGTTTTGAACAAGTCACAGGTTCAAAACACACCCACTAATTTCCCGCCTCTATTGCACAATCAAGGCTGGTCTAAATAGAGATCCAAGTTCGAATCTCACTGGCTCCAACTGCGCAATTGTCATTGGTAATTTCCTCCAAGTGTGGTGCAAATCTCATGCACAACTAATGTCGCAACTGATAGCTAACTCAACCCTTCCATCTACCTCTTTCACTTGTCGCCACTGAACTGTCCATGCACTGAGTTAAACTAATGTGTTCTTTAGTTGAATAATGAGTTAATATTTTGTGAATTAAATAATATTTAATTCACACAACTCATCTCTAGTGTATTATCCAGTTAAACTAAATACAACTAGTTCAACTAGTTAACCAGAACACCACCTCCATTAACTGTCGCATCAACTCCACCGAACTCCGCCACTTGAGCTCTAACTGAATTCAACCATGCATTAGCTCAACTAACCCATAGGAAAAGCATATTTCCTTCTGGCAGCTGCATGCCCCACCTCTGGGGATCAAACTGAAGTGCTCCAAGAGAGTAAACTGAAGTTTAGAGTCCAATTATTATTAAGGGTAAATAATATTTGACTGTTCTATTTTTAGCCCGCGAGTCTAAAAATAGACTTCGGCCTAAATGCTAAAAATAGAGATCCATCTATTTTTACCAACATGACCAATCCTCCAAGAATAGCATACTGCAGCTCCCGGTCCATGATCCATATGTCTAAAAATAGACATAGTCTAAAAATAGATTTTTCGACAAAAAATCACATGTGTGGTCCCCACCTAGTTTAGGTGATCAATTTCCAACTAGGATCAGGAAAGATGTTTCAGGAGGCCTCCTTCACTATTTCTTGTTGCCATTTTCAACAAGAGAATCAATCCTCAAGGCTATGTCATCTTCCTTGCCCTCTCGTGAGGAGTCAAGCCAGTACCTACTCTAATATCATGATAGAAATTGAGATAGAGAGCAGAGAGAGATTGTGCAGACAAATTACACACTTCATTATCTTATTATTGATCACAACAATTATGCATAAATAGGACACAAATCACTGACTTTGACACATATATGTCATGACTACAACTCATACATAAGAAACAACAACATCTAGACTAACTCCTTGTGACTCATAATGACAAGTACACATGACATGGAAGCATTACCTCCAATAGTTTAATGTTTAAGAGATAATTTTTCAGGTATCTAGAGATTATTTGAAGTTTACTTTTCATATGTAGAAGTTTTCTAATATTATTATATTTTTCTCTCATTTTACCTATTATGTGATATTAATAAATTTGATAAATTTTGTTTCTTGTTATTTCTAGATAATCTTACACACGAGGTGTATATATATATATATCAATCATTTTTAAATTTTGAAAAATAATATACTTGAATAGATGTAAGATCTATACTCTGGAATTTTTTCCATATCAAATTTTATGGAGTCGATTTTTTTGATATCGAATCGAACTCGAATTCGAATTCGAAATAGAACTTGGTAACTATGGACCAAACCTCCACACTTAAAAGCTGGACCACAACCTTGAGAATATGGAAACAAAACCCTTGCATTCTTCATTCAAGTTCTGACTAAATTTCTACATTCATATGTTGAATATAGCTCTGAAATTTAAATTCAACATTATTATAAAAACCATTAAAAATTCTAAAAATAACGTAAAATTTAATTAAAAACATTTTTATTTATTCTTAAAGATAGCCCTGAAAGTTAAATACTAACGAGGATTGTTCTCCTATTGTAACCTTCTCCAACCACAACAATATAGGAATCCCTTTTAAAAAAAAGAAAACGAATTCTACCTTTTCAATTAGGAAGCTCATAACAAGAAGCTAAATAAATTCAGGGACAAATATTATTAATCCTTTGAACCTGTAACTTTGTGTGAAATCAAAATGCAAAATCTAATCACTCGAATGGGTATTTCATGATTAAAACATCAACCTAAACACTAAAATGTAGAAATCGTACAGAAATTCAGATTTCAAAATTCAAATTTCCAGTCAATTTAAAATAAAGTGTGTTTCCGACGATAATTCATATTTAAATTTAGTGGTTTTGTAACTCAATTTTTAATTCATCATCTATGGGATGGGATGGGATGGGATGAGATGAGATGAGATGAGATGGGAGTACTATGCAATAAGTTAATTATTGGTTGAATTATTGCATTTTCAACCCGATGGGATGGGATGGGATGAGATGAGATGGGAGTACTATGCAATAAGTTAATTATTGGTTGAATTATTGCATTTTCCATGTTGTTTGTTTGTTGAGAACAAAGTGATATTCAATAGATATAAATTCAATCATTGAATTATAGCATAGTGCTTACTATTTGTCTTATTTTTATCATATTCACTAAATATAAAAATTTGGGTGGACTAAAATTATTTCCAATCCAAATAATTAAATAATAATTGACTTATTGTCCTTTTGTCATATTCCATCAATATTAATTTCTTGACAAGATGTAAAAAGACTAAGCCAATCATTCTCTTATTACATGGTTTATAAGAAATTGCTTATATGATTAAATAGTAATTGATTTATTCTTTTTCTTTCTTATTTATTTAATATTAATTTTTTATTACTTGGTTCATAAGAAATTGCTTATATGATTAAATAGTAATTGATTTATTGTTTTTCTTTCTTATTTATTCAATATTAATTTATTGACAAGATGTAAAAAAACTAAACCAATCATTCCTTTATTGCATAGTTCATAAACAATTTCTTATATTTACCACATGTAAACTAAAACTCACATATTGTTAAATAATAATTGACTTATTGTTTTTCTATCTTCTTCATTCAATATTAATTTATTAACCAGATTTAAAAAGATTAAGCCAATCATTCTTTTATTGCATAGTTCTTAAGCAATTATTTATATTTAGTGCAAGTAAACTAAAACTCACATAAACCTACCTCAAGTACAATATAAAAACTCACATAGACCCACCTCAACTATAATATGACAAAACACTGCAAAAGAGTTCACTATTGTTACAGGGCGCATAATATACCACACAAAACTGATATTTAGTCGTAGATTTTATGATGTTCTGAACATAAGACTCCAATATGTCAGAATTTTATGGACATAAATGTGAATTAAATGGTTACAAAATGTATATGGTTAAAAAAAAAACTAAAACTGACATTTAATTGTATATTTTAAAAAATTTTCAAAATAAAATAACTATAACTAAATAATTATTTTTACTTTTATTTTTTAATATTATAATATTTTTCTTTAATTTATATAGGTTTTAAATTTAAATAAATAACTCAATCAACTATTAGCTTTGTTTCTCTAATTTATATCTGGAATATTTGAAAATTATAATCAACATGAAGATGAGCCATAATAAATTGAGTGGGTAGAATTACAAGTTTAGGCAAGTTGCAAGTTTTATGATTGAAGAGAATGGAGTTGTTTTTGTAAAAAAATTTAGATCTCTCTGTGTCACTTGAAATATTTTGAAGTGAAATTTTGATTTGTGTTATTTAAATTGATTTTTTTACAGTATATGAATTCAACACTTTGAAAAACCCTAAAACATTTAAATTGTACAGAGATTATCTATCAAATTTATAATTTCAATAAATTTATACAGAATTTAAAAAAAAAAAATTAAACTGAAAAAATCCAAAAAAAAACTTTCAAAAAATCACACTAAAAACAACTCAAAAAAAATTACATTACCAAACCACCAAGTCATTTAGAATTTCTTGAACATGTGAGAAGGGCTAGGTTCACGCCAAATTATTGCTATCAATTTGATTATCTTGTTATTCGCACTCATCACAAGAATCACATTCGGCATCTTTTTTTGTGATCATTTGATTTCACTTATGTCAGGCATGACATCAGTAAAAATCGCATAGCTGTATGCTTTGGCTCGATGTTAAACGTGAAGAAGAAGCCAGAAGAAAAAAAGTGTCAAAGTTCAACTCAACCTCATTATAGGAATATTTTTATTATTGATTTGGCAAATATTTTAAAATTGGGAAAAAAATTATATATCAAATTTTAAATTAGTCTGTGAATTTGTAATGAAAATAAAACCAATCAAATACAAAATAAATTATCCAACCATACACTTATTTTGAAATTGTCTTTATTCAGAAATTTAGTGTAAAAACTTTTATTTTGAAATTGTGTTTTTATTTAAATTTTCTGTTTTGTATAGTGATCATTGTAGTTGGTCTTTATTGGAAAAAAATTATATCACTGTTTGGAATTGTTTTTCTGGAGTTTTCTGTGGATTTTCTGGCAAGAAAACTTTGAGGTGAAATATTGATTTGTCTTATTTAAACTGGTTTTTTGACTACATATATAGATTCAACACCATGAAAAACTTGTAGGGCATTTCTATTGTGCAGAGTTTACCCATGAAACTTGTGTTTTCAATAAATTCCTGCTAGATTTTAGACAAATTATATCCAAAAAAAACCACCAAAAATTTTCAAAAAAATGACATTAAAAACAACTAATAACTATTTAACTTTTTTTTTAACACTAGTCAAATTTCATATAGCTATTTAACTTGACAAATAATATAAAATAAACCACCAGAAAATTTCCAAAAATTCATTATAAAAACACCAGTCAAAATCCATATAGCTGTTTAACTTGCTTCGGCTCCATGTTACCTAACAGAACTAAATGATCAAATCATGCACCTTTATTTTGAGAATTTGTTTTTAGGTCCTGTTTTCTTCTAGCGTTTTCTTTTAATTGTAAACCACATGATCTTGTTTTCTTTTTATCCAGCTCGCTGTTTTTATCAGAAGTTGATTGACATGTGCAAACTTGCAAAGGGGTTGGGATGCACGTTGTTGTTGCAAAATTCACATTATTAAATTTAAATATCATACATTACTCTCATTATATATAAAACTAAAATAGGATATTACTTAAATATTAAATAAATTACTTAAAAATATTATTGGCATTACAACAAAATAGGATATTACTTAAATATTAAATAAATTATAAAAATAATCAAGTATTATTAGCCATTTACGAATTTTTCAAAAATGAAATGGCCTTTTTAAAAGTTGTCTACCCAGGCAGTGGAATAGTCTTGACGGCAGTTTTTTGCTTGAATCCGGTCAACTAAAATTCAAAAACTCAGATAGTTAGAGTGTTAGAGTGTTTGGAATCCATTTTTTATAGTGGAAATGGATTCAGCACTATCAAAAATCTTTAGAGAACTCAAAATACTAAAGTTTAACAACGGTAAACAAGATTTTGATAAAATCTTTGCCGGATTTTTTCAAAATCTTTGCCGAAAGCCAAAAGCTGCTTTTTTAAACTACCTGCTTTCAAACAAACCATTAAAAGAGAAAACACCAAACAAATATGTTTTTAGATCGAATAAAACAGTGACTATCTAACTTAATTAATTATGTGTTTTAACATTTTTATATTTAAATTTTTTTTAAACAAAATATATTTTTAAATATATAAATAAAAAATCCATATAATATTAAAATTACCTCAAAGCTCAAAGGATTTAAAATACGGGTTAGCTAATCATCGTGGGTAGTAGGAGGGGTTATCGATAATTTAAGATTTATGTGCCTTGTGGGAAAAATGGGAGGTTAACTTTAAAAATAAAAATAATAAAATAATAAAAATAAAATAAATAAATAAAAAATCTAATTTATATAATAAAAAAATTATCCAAATTTCATAAACAAAATAATTTATTAAATTTTTATTCTTAATTAAATTTGAAGTTACGTAATGGATAACTATTATATATAATGTATATATTAGATTATGCTTATATAATATTGCAATAATGTGTTATTATATTATATTCTGATATTTATTGAGGTTTTTATTAGATTTTATGTTTACTAAAAATTATGTTACTTTAATATATGTTGAATTGTAATGTTTTTTAATATATATATTACATTGCAATGTTCATTAAGAGCTATGTTACTTTTTGACATTCTTTAAGGGTTATGTTTCAATGTGATCTACTAAAATGGTCATGATGCATTGTGATTCATCCTAATCAAGTTGTATGGAATTGCAATATTCCTTGATGGTTTTGTTACATCTTGATGTTCATCTTAGTGGACTTATGTTGAGTTGTCATGTTTTTTAAGGGTTATATTGCAGTGTGACATTCATAAAAGCATATGTTGGATTGCAATCCTCCTCAACGGTTATGCAACATTGTGCCATTCTTCTTGGCTTAATTATGCCAAATTGTTATATAATTCATCAATGGTTATGTTACAATTAAATGCTCCTGAAAGGTTAGGTTAGATTGTGGTATTCATTAGTTGTTATTTCCTATTATGATGTTTTTCATGGTTAACTTATGTTAACCATGGTTGACTATGGTTGGCTTTGGTTTACTATGGTGCATCATGGTTGATTATGTTTGACTATGATAGACCATGGTTGAATTTGGTTGAATATGACTAACTTTTGTAGACCATGGATGTGCATGGGTCACTACGGTTGGCCATGTTGACTATATTTCACCTTGAGTGCCTATGGTCAACTATGATTATGTCACAATAATTGTGTTCATGTTAGTTGACTTATGTCAAATTATAGTGTTCCTCAAGGATCATGTCACATTACAATTTCCGTGAAGGGATATATTGGATAAAAATATTCCCCAATGGTTACATGGCATTGTGACATTTATTTTCATTGATTTAGGTCAAAAATTTATATTCCTCAATAATTATGTTATAATGTATTGTTTCTCTAAAATAATTCATGATTGTGCATGATAGAACATGATCATATTAGATTATGGCATTCCTCAATAATTTTATATTGATATTGTAAATAAAATGTTTACACAAAAAATAAATTATATTGTTCTATTTTATATGAAAGTATTGATATCATTTCGAACGCTAATTGTCTTCTTATTCTCATATATTCAGCAAAATTTCCATAACAATTAACATCATGACCATCTTTCAATATTTATGATTATTCTAAAATTCCAAAAAATAATCAATTTCCCTATACTAGATAATGTAATGAAAAATAATACAGTGCAACCAAAAAAATATAATAAATGTATTTATTTATGTTATTATATTTATATTCACTCATATGACTTTCCACATACAAAATGGGCAAATGTTCTTGCCCAATTAACCCGGCAAGAAAAAATACCATAAATTACCACAATTTTTACTTGGCTCCTGAAAATTAAGATGTACCAAGACATTCATTGTGTGTTTTCACTTTTATATATCTTCCTCAATTCATATATACCAAAGGTAATGATCCATATTTATGGAAGAACGCAACAGAATACACATATAGCCATAAATATAAAAATGTAGCAGAAATAACACTTCATTTCATTAATATCAAGAACTGAAATTTGTTTACAGACATAATGGAAATCAAAACTGAAAGCTAGAAGGCTGATAGAAAATGTCTAGAAGAGATGTGGTGGCTACGGAGCTCTGAACTGTGTTATTTGAACTTTGGGTTACAATAAGGCTCGGGGGCCTATTGAGGCTCGGGGGCCTATATATTATTGAGAAAGCAAATGGAAAACCCCTAAACATCCAAAAAACTAACCTAGGAGATGAGGCAGCTAGAATATGCGCCGTCGAGGTAAAATTAATTTTGTTCAAGGAGTCATAACTTTGGTATAGTCTCCATTTGACAGAATGATACACCAGTTGAAAGATCTATCCCGAGGACTACAACTATTGATAGCAAATGTGAAGTCCAAAACGGACTAAATTCACTTGGGAAGAGTGATGCCCAAAACGTCATTTGGGGCTCAAAATGACTCCTCTGGTAGTTCGGGACCCAAAAAAAAATCTTAAAAATAATAAACTATGCTATAATTAAAGGCACAGAAAAAATGAAAGAGACAATGGTGGGACCCCAAGTGGAATAGGTGGGTGGCCACTAATATCCACCTGGATCATTCCTCCCCCCTTAGGAAGCAATGGTCCCCATTGCGTTGAGTTCCTTGATGAGATGAGTAAACTTCTGCTAAACTTGGTCCCTGGTGAACCACTTGCCTTGGTGCAGGAGTTGGCTAGATTTGACAACCCGATACAGTTGGATCTTCTGTTGGAAATTTTTCTTGATTTTCATGTCCATGATACAATATGTGGTGGCTTGTTCCATGCAGTCTGGGTTTAACTTTGTTGTTGTGAGGTGTTTAACGATATGGGTACTCCGGCAAAGGTGGGAAATAGGACGAAGGCGGTCCACATTGAACATTGGGTACGGACAAAGGGAATAGTGGAATGATCGACTCGAAGAGTATTACATATAGCCTTGGTAATGATTATGCGACCCATATTGGTGCAAGAAAAGGAAACACCGACACCTGTGAAAAATCGGGCACTCATACTGCCAAATGTAGCCACACTTTGTTGCCCACCTGGAAGTTGTGTGGCACCCAGTGTTGATCATGTCGTTGCTTGTACTTAGCATTGGCTCTATCCAATATGTCATGAACCTGTTGGCGGATGTGTTGAATGCACTCAATGAAGTTGTTTGCTTTGTCGACTTCGGGTGGACATGGCGGGTGGCCTGGTAAGCACAAATGGCATATTGCTACAAATGGGACAATAGTTGGAGCCGAGCTAAGCGAAAGGGTTGTGTTGTTTGGTGACGTGGAGAGCCAGATTCTCTTATTAGTTGTACATAAGGGAGGCTCTCGTCACATGTGCGAGGATGCTTTGAATTGTACATGCGCAGAATGTGTACAATCAATCTGTTGACGACCTCTGTCTGGCCATCTGTTTGGGGATGGAAAGCTGTGGACTTGGTGAGCTTGGTATCCAACATCGACCAGAGGCTGGACCAAAATGTGCTGAGGAACCTGCTATCCCGATCTGATATGATATACTGTGGGATCCCAAAGTGCACCCACACTCGTTCAAAGAAGAGTTTAGCAGTGGCTTTTGTTGTGATATTCTTCTTGCAGGCCGCCATAATGGCCATCTTCGAGAATCTGTCGACGACCACGAAAACACAGTCATTTCCCTGCTTAGTAGAAGGCAGGCCCGACATGTAATCCATGGAGATGGATTCCCAAGGTCGAATAGGGGTAGGTAGAGGAGTATATAGGCCTTACTTCTTGATGGTCGGTTTGGCAATGGCACAAGCAGTGCAGGATCTGATGTGCTTCTCGAAATCCTTTCGAAGGTTCGGCCAATAGAAATACTTCTGCAGGATTGCTACTGTTTTCTCGACCCCGAAATGCCCAGCGACTCGACTGTAGTGTGCTTCCCCAAATAATCTTGGAACACTCACTTGAAGGAGACAAAGGTGTCCCAAGGTGACATCGCGGTGCATCACGAAGGTGCTAATTTGGAACTTGCGTACCCTCGAAAGAGTGTCTTGTATGTGTGGTCGTTAAGATCACTCTTGTGAAAGTGACGATAAATAAGTCTTGTGCCCTGATAGTTGAGAACGGTGGTTAGCACCAGTTGTGGTGTGAAACAATGCGCAACATTATTGGTGCTTCCCTTCTTATACTTAATGTTCCAATGGAAATTGTTGCGGATATGTGGACCATGAGTGGCAATCAGTTTTGCAACTTCCTTGTGTTTGTATGAACTACAGGGGTGGTGGTCTGTGTGGATGACTATTTCCTTCCCCAAAATGTAATGCTTCCATTGGCGGCACGCCTGCATAATGGAATACATTTCATTGTCATAAGTGGGATACTTGTGGACTATGTCAGATAGTGTCTCACTATGATATACCACTCGATACCCCTGTTGAGTAAGAACTTCCCCAATAGTATAGTCAAAGGAATTTGTCTCGATCTCAAATGGTTGTTGCAATTCTGGTAATGTAAGCACTAGGGCATAGCAGAGGTGATGCTGAGATTCTGACCAAAAGAATTTTTCTTTCGCTCCTCCCTTGGTGACTTGACTCAAAGGCCAAGTGATATGAGAGAATCCCAACACGAACCTGCAGTAGAAATTAGCAAGACCCAAAAAGCTGCGAAGCTCTTTTAGAGTGGTTGGGACCAGCCAATCCCGAATTACTTGTATCTTGGTTGGATCCACATGCACCCCCATTTCATCAATAATGTATCCTACATACTGAACTTAGGTCATGCCAAAAGTACACTTCTCCAAATTAGCACACAACGTGTGTTGCCGCAGTGTTTGGAGGACCTTTCGAATGTGGTGGAGGTGCTCTTCCCAAGTCTGGTTGAATATCAGGATGTCATCCAAGTACACTACTAAAAATGAGTAAGTGAATGGCTGCAAGATGTCGTTCGTCGACCTCATGAAGGTTGCGGGAGCATTCGTCAAACCGAAAGGCATGACCAACCATTTGAAAAGGCCCTCCTTGGCTTTGAAGGCAATCTTCCACACATCGGAGGGTTTGATTGGTACCTAGTGATACCCATACTTCAAGTCGATCTTGCTGAAATATTTCCCCCCTTTGAGTTGATCCAAAAGGTCATCAATCTATGGGATCAGGTGCCTATTTCAGCCAATGATCTTGTTCAGTGCACGATAGTCAATACAGAGTCTCCAAGTCTCATCCTTCTTATACACTAACACGATCAGGTTCCCACAAGGTGATGAACTCGACCAGATGCGACCTTTCTGTAGCAGCTCCTGAATCTGCCTCTTGATTTCATCGTTCTCCATAACAGAGTGCCAGTAGATCGGTCCATTGGGAAGTGGTGCACCTGGGGTCAGATCGATGTGGTGCTTGACCTGACAGTGTAGAGGCACCCCTGTGGGTGAGGTGAAGATGCCCCCGTACTCCTCCATGACCTCGTCCATTTGTTTTTTTCGTGAAGAGGATCCCTATCTGGAGGTCATGGCCACAACCTTCTTCTTGCCCTAGGGGCGGATCATCAGAAAAACAAATTTCTTAGTTTTGTAAATGAGCTTATTTTCATTTTTTTGCATTAAACTAAGAGATAGTCGCAGGCGGTGGTACCTCTGGTATCATGTACAACTTATTTCCCAAAGTAACAATAACAGTGCAAGGTTGGGACTCATACACAGCATGTCGCTTCCACAAGTATGGTTGACATAATAATGCATCACAAACATCAAGAGGAGCAATGTCACATAATACCTTATTTGTGAAGGGCTTGATGTTGTAGCAAAGGCGGCACTGTTGGCTGACGCGTAGATCCCATCCTTGGTGAAGCCACCTGATGGTGTACGGTTGTGGGTGTGTTATGGTTGCCAACCCCAAACGCTTCACTACCTCTGTTGAAATTAGGTTCTTTTGGCTCCCACTATCGATAATGAACTGTAGTAGGGAACCTTTTACCCACATCTGAGAATGGAAGAGATGATCCTCCTGCTCTGGATCTTCCAGCTCCTCCTTTTGGATCTTTGCAATGGCAACGGTGGCGTTGGGCTCCGCATCAATAATCTTCTTCCCTTTGTCATTCCCCTTGTCGGGTTCTAATTCAGAGTTGTAGCATGCATCTGATTCAGAAGCCCTCATCTCAGCCACCAGTGACTGCTTGGCCTGACACTCACTTATGTTGTGAGTGGAGCTCTTATGGAACTCGCACCACTTTCCCGTGTCCTTCTTCGGCTTTATGGTGTTGTTATTTTCTTACAGCTTTGGTAGGTTATCTTGGGCCGCCATGCCTTGGCTTTTTCCTTTCTTCTGCATTTTGGGGGCACCTTTCCCTTGCTTTTGATTCGTAAATCCAAATTCTAGCTTCTTTTGTTTGATTTTTTTCTCAATCTTGGCAGCATACCGATATGCCATACCAAGCGAGGAGATGTCGAGGAAATCCATTTTCTATCTGTGCAAACAACTGCGGTACTTCAACACCAAATGTTTCTCTGAATCTATGATACCCAACTTTGTGCGCAGGGTATGGAACCGATTCATCGGATCATGCACATCTTGATCTCTTTGTTGCTGCAGTGTATTCCATTGTATATACTTGTCCTCATAGCTCCCCACGGGATAATATTGTTCCTTGATGACATCTCAGAAATAATTCCAAGTGGGTACGACTGAAAACAAAGGGGGTTCCCCCTCGTCCTTTTTCTCACAGTAGGTTTCCCACTAGTCCTTGACATGGGGGGTAGCTTTGAGGAGTGCAAAAATAATATTCTCCCAATCGGAAAAGTCATGAACTGAGAAATATCCTTCTAATAGATTCAACCATCTATCTATTGTGTTTGCATCTATTTGGCCATCAAATATGGTAATTTCAAAGTTTAATTGTACCTTAAAAGGAGTTGCGCCTCCAAAGTGGTTGTTGGATGCAGATGCGCCGCCAGTGGGTAGTCGTTGAAGGATCTAGGCAAAGTTATCCATCATCGCGTTCCTTTATTTTTCGAGGGCCTCCTTGAGAAATATTTTGATAGGATATCCTACTCCCTCGTCTTTCTTTTCGTCCCCCATGGGTGGCCATTGGGGTTTGTGAGGTCGATCTTGCAAAGGTTCAACCATATCAACCCCTAACTCCTTATACCCCGACCTCGTTGGGGACATGCAAAGAAGGATCGAGAAAGAGCAGACCACTCTAAGACCACTGATCTGGATTTATGTAGGAGCACAACAGAATACACGTATAGCCATAAATATAACAATGCAACATAAATAACACTTCATTTTATTAATATCAAGAACTGAAATTTGTTTACAGACATAATGGAAATCAACTAGCTAGGGTGCTAGTAGCTTATCTCTGAGAAGAGATGTGGTGGCTACAGGCCTCTGAATTCTGTGTTACAATGAGGTTGGAATGCCTATATATTATTGAGAAATAATGGAAAACCCTAGAAATCCAAAAACCTAACCCTAGGAGATGAAAAGCCAGAATATGGGCCTTGTCGGGGTAAATTGGTACATCAATTTCCTGGGGTCGTAACTTTGGCATACTATCTATGTTTGACACACATGATACATCGTTAGAAATATCTATCCGAGGATTACAACTACTGACAACGAATGTCAAGTCTAAAACAGAATACATTTTTTCGGAAAAGCGATGCTCCCAAAAAAGAAAGGGTGATTCTGCATCACCACTTTTCAACATCAGGTGTTTTTTCTACTACCTCAAAAAAATGGGTGCCAGGTAATCTTCTCATTTGATCGGTAACTGTGTTAAATATTCAAATTCTATGTTATACATATGAATGATATCACTACAAATGAATATGCAGAACGGTGAGAAATGGCAAGATAAGAATCCCAACAACGTTTCATTCGCCATTGTCTAATTAGGACACAACTTTGACTAGAATGTGAATTTTTAGTTGGAATTTGGCCAAAAAAGAAATTCAAGATATTTCATTGTGAGTATGTTTAAATTATTTTTTTACGGTTGAAATAAATTCAACACTATTAAAAACTCTTGGGAACTCAAAATATTAAAGCTTAACAACTGTAACTTATATTTTTTTAAATTTCTTGCAGATTTTCTTAAAATCATACCCAAAATTTCTATTTGTTTCCTGTGCCATGTTTAGACTATGAAATTTCATTTTTTCCTATACAATGTTAGAAATCGGAATCAGAACTTACATTTAATGTAAAAACTCATGGCAACAACGTGGTTTAAAATAATATTATGCATGGAAAAGTCTAGTGAATTTGATCATATATTTCTATAAACATTGCTAAATATACTGAATATTCCCACTTCCACAAATTATTTGCAAATACTAATCATCTTGGGATCGATCTAATTGTTTATAAGTGAAGCCCATAGTTACTCAGTTTGAATTTGAATTCGAAAACAAATTAAATATGATACAATAAAAATTCTAATGAAAAAATTTCAATTTGGAAAAATGTAATAATAGACATTGTAAACATTTACAAATAAATAACTTTCTTTTTATAACATCAACTACTTTTTCTCATTAATTTTGAAATTAAAATAATTTCTATTAATTTTAACTAATATAAACAATTTTAAAATTAAAATTCACCACAAAAACCCTTCACTCTTCCCTCCAAAATTTACCTTATTCTCAAAATTCAAAACATTAATCTAAAATTCATCCCTAATTTTAAAATCTTTATAAATTCATTTTATAATTAATACATATTTAAACATTAAATATTAAAAACTTATATAAAATTTCTGCTTAATATAAACCTATTTAAAAATTCAATTAAACATAAAATTAGTTGACTTCATACTCAAATTCGTTCTTTTCTTGCCTTCTCAACTTTCTAAACCCTAGAAGCAAACAATGAAATTGAAAAATAAAAGGTAGGAATTTTCCCACCGAGTTACAGTTATGATTCCGTCGCTATTTATTTTGGGTTTTGTGGACATTGTTCTCCGCATTCATGTGGACATTAATAAATCCTTGGATATTTGTTAAACTCTGAACCTAATTGAGTTTAACCAGATTTCCTTTCATGCAGACCATTAACTACTTACCATATAAACCACATATAATTTTTTGCGAACTTGGTAACCATGGTGAAGCTGCAGTTGCCTGATGATATAAAGCAGAATACAGGTTCTTTTCATGACATCATTATTGGGGAATCGAACTTGAACCCACTTCGTTGACATTGCAATGATGTTATGTTTAATGACACATAGATTTATTCAACATCCCGTTTTATGGAAACACAACCTTTGTATTATTATTTTTTCCAATGGAGGAAAAGGTGTCCGGAACGACTTTCAGTGATACATATACATATTCATGAATTAGACGACAAGACTTGTGGGAACCAAACCATAGCTACCAAATTGAACCAAATTAGCCGGAAAAATACCAAAAATTTCATCACTGATTAATATTATATATTAGGCTCACGAGATGTTGTGTTAAAAAATGGTCAAAACCTAAAACTCATTTAGTGCTCATCGGATTCTTTTTGGGAGAAAAAGTGATTGTCAAGCATATGTCCATTGTCAAAGGGTGAGCATTGATTGGGATCAAAGGGTGAGCATTGATTGGGGGATTTTATTAGCTAACTCATTTTCAGTTATTTATCATAAAAATTGTTATTTTATCAATTTCATAATATTGTTAAATAAATTTAGATAGGATAGTTACATGATTTTAATGTTTTTAAATGAGTTTAATAATATCTAGGTTCATATGGATTTGTTTATGATAGAAATTGAGATAGAGAGTAGAGAGTTTGTACACACAAATTACACACTTCATTGTTTTATTATTGATCACAACAGTTACACATATATAGGACATATATCATTAACATCGACACATCTATATCATGACTACAACTCATACATAAGAAACAACAACATCTAGACTAACTCCCCTTGACTCATAATTACAACTATGCATGACATGGAAGCATTACTTCCAACACCCTCCCTTAATGCATACATGGAAAACATCGAAAACGCATATTACAACAATAATATTAATCTATGTCTGACTAGTATTCATCAGCACTTATACCCACTTTGAAATATCGCAAACACTACTCTTTCTTCACTACCACATCTTCGAGATTCCACTTGATCCATTTAATATATAACCGCTTCAAACCATCTTTTGCGTACTTTGCAGAATTGACACTTCTCGACCTATTGGAGCACGACAGGTTAGTCTTGATACTGAACAATCCTATGGACATGCCTCCATATGTTGAACACATGGTTTTCTGTTGTATTCCCCGTTTATCTAGGAAAGCAACCTCCATACTAATTGTATTCAAAAATCAATTATACAAGGTGACCTCTAAAACAAATAATAAAATTAACTTGTGTCTTGATGTTCATGGCTCCACACAATGCCACCATATTATAAAAAAATATACATAATCAAATTAGTGATATGTTCTTGTGTCACAGTATGCATCAAAAAACACTAATTTGAAAATATGTTAATATGTTCTATAATTGGTTTTTATTTGATTTTTTACATTACACTTGGGCAATAACACACTATAATATAATAAAATTGCCACACACACCACATACTTGGTCACAGTAGCAAACACACAACAACCAAAAATTTCTTGCAACAAAACATCAAATTGACCTATTTTCTTATGGCAACATTACAATATAAACCTTTTCAAATCCCTCTTACTACTCTCACATTTTATTCTTCCACAAATTATGTTAAGTAAATGGTGCTCTCCCTTCGTGTGAGTGTTGACCGTGTGCCACATGCAATTATAGGAAGTGCTTTAATTTGAATAATAGACACCAAAACAAGCTCAACGCCTAGCAGAATTACAGACTTCGAGAAGGAGTTGAAGCACATCGACCTTGATTCTATCATATATGAATGTCTAGTCGTCTATGACTGTGACTCTCCATCACAACAAGTTGAACTTGTACACTAAGATTCCAGCAAGTCACTGTGACATAAAATTAGTGTGCATTATATAAGAAATCAATGATATGATGCTCCATAACCCTATTCTAAATGATGGTGATGCATGCCAACCTTATGGGAAATCAATGATCGGATACGTTCCCCATCATTAATTGCAAAGAGAATTTTTTATTTCAACCACTCATACCGCATTTGTTGCACATTTTCTACATGCTTTTGACTCCCTTGCAAGCTGCAATGACTACATCATCAATACTCTCGATTCTAGAAACATGTACGTAGGTCTATAAAGAGCTCCAAAAATGTGACCTCCGTCTTATTGGATAGATCCATCAATTTCACCCTTCTTTCTCCCTCAAATTGTTGGCAAAATATAATAAATTAAGATATATGTCGGTGATCTGTATCTTTTAACTTCAAGGATGCATACACATTTTCATATAAAAGAGCATATTAACCAAGTAACTTAACACATGAAAAAGAAACGGAAATCACAAAGAAACCATGAGATCAACAGCACACAAACAATTTAATTATGGATTTTACCCAATGTGGGCTACGTCTCCAAATCTTGCTCAAAGTGGGGAGACCTTCTTTCATTAAGTGGTAGCAAAGAAATTAGTTACAAGAAACTTTACAAAAATGACCCTTATACCTCTATTTATGATGATGGATTTAAAATGCAGACCTCCACTGGATAAACTAACAGCACGGTTGGATTCCTAGCATGAAAACATGCAAAAATGACTATAAATTTGTCAAATTCTCACACTGGCATCTATTGCCCTATAAGGGAATATTTTCAGCATCTTGGGAGATCCCTCGCGCATGGTTCTAGCCCTCCTGGCCACTCATGGTTCTGATATTCCACTCTTCGCTAGTCTCATGGGAAAATGAATTGATATCTTATATAAAATCCGTGGCAGAGCTGCCAACATTTGGGTCATTGGCTTGTTGGTTGGGAGTGCTATGTTAAGGCAGATGGTTACCGGTGATCCCGAGGTCCAATACCCGTGGGACCCGTTTATGGCATATGTTTCAACAAAATTATTTTTAATACATGACATATTGTTTTATGGTTATCGGCGTTATATTTTAATTGGGATCGCCCGTTGGGGGCTGACCCACTAGGGTCGAACAGCGCCAAACCCTGTCGGCTCCACCATATACGTTGCTTGCGTTGAGTCATCCCGTGGGTCGGGTGGGTCCACCGAGGCTAGTCCGACCACCACATTTAAACATATTCAATATATGTATGCCATTTCTATTTGATTCAGGTGTGCATGGGTCGCCGAGCAGGGTCGAACCCTGTCGGCTCCACCATATACGTGGCTTGCATTGAGTGGTCCCGTAGGTCAGGCAAGTCCACCAGGGGTGGTCCGACCACCATATTTAAACATATTCAATATATGTATGCCATTTCCATTTTTATGGTTTTCAAACTTATGTGGTTGTCGTTGATTGAAAAATTCGGATTATCCATAGTATCATAAAGCAATGGTCGATGTTTCGAATTCCAATGGGGATCCATCTCCAAGACGAGAAATGAATGAAGAATGAAAAAAGTTCGCAAAGATCAAGGTATAAATAGTGAAGGATTATGATGATGAGAATAGTCGACAACAGATTTTGTTAATCTATCTAAAATAAATTTTATTTTATTCTTTATAAAAACTTTATAAAGTTTTTATAAATTAATTTTAATTTAAATAATAAATATTTAAAATTTTATTTAAAATTATTTATATAATATTACTAACAAATTTCATAATTTAATTTTTTTTTAATTTTTTTTTTAAATCACAATTTAAAAAAAAAAAATTTAATTATTATAAATCCTAAAGTGCTACTAAATTAATTTTAATTATAATATAATAACCTTAATTTAAAATTTGTTTAGTTTCATAATTTATATTTATAAAAAAAATTATTATTATTATTATTATTTAAATTTTTTTAAAAAAATTTCAAAAGTTATAAAAAAATTTATAATTTTTTATATTAATTTCATAAATTGTTAAAATTCTTAATTTAATGTCTAAATATTTTATAAATAAACCTTGAGAGTTACTAAATTTTTTAAAATTATTATCTAAAAAGACTAACGTAAAATAGTATAATCAAATTATTAATTTATGGATTAATTAATTAAATTACATTAATATGAAGAATACCTATGTTTATTTAATTCTAAATAATAATAATAATAATATAACTATTAAAATCTATGTTAATAAATAAACGTTATTAATTAATATTTATTAATTCTACTAACGAATTTTTATTAAATATATTCTATTACTTTAATTAAATCCTAATAAATTTTTATATTTTATTTTTTATTTTATTATATCATTATTGAATATAAATTAATTTAATTTGAATTTTTATTATAATTTTACTTCCATTTACTGATAATAATTATTAATTAATTAATTTTTATTAATAGAATAAAAATTAATTAACAAAAATAATTATTACGAGTGAGTGAAATAATAAGTGTTTTCTGCTGACATGACCCTAAACTGTTTACTAATAAGGAGAAGAAGCAAACCTGTGATATTATACTTGGGATGAGGACAAACCTAAGGAGCAAACTTATCTGATTAGAGGTCGCCAACTATGACTAATCTCATATCCTCCGTCCTTGTTGATGTTATGTGGGTGTTTTATAATCTCCATTGCTTCTCTAATATTTCGTCTCTGATAGTGTTCACCCCTTGCAATGATTTTAGCATCCTCAATACATAAGTGATGTTTTGTTTTTGAGGAGTGATCAGCAAGAGTCGAGGTTCGAGATCGCTCATGTTTAATATCGGCACCATGCTCTTTCAAACGCTTTTGAAGAGAGTGCCCAGTTTCATCAATGTAACTCT
Organism: Pinus albicaulis; assembly: GCA_034641835.2. Lineage (NCBI taxonomy): Eukaryota > Viridiplantae > Streptophyta > Pinopsida > Pinales > Pinaceae > Pinus > Pinus albicaulis. The sequence goes on along the minus strand of CM076574.1, from coordinate 1,278,857,865 downwards.
TCCCACATGAGAAATCAATCTTGTAAACACCTTTAAGCTGCTCCTAACTAATGTTATCTTTAACTAAGCGCATATTTTGTCTAATGGTTCCTACTGCTGAGAATTGTGTGAAAATGTCACTCCTCCCCAAAACCCTGGCAACCTTATCTGTCACACCTTTAATGTATGGCAGAAAAACCCTTCCACCGCCCCCTTGAGGATCCTGGCGTCTCTTGGATACGACCGTACCTTTTGCTCTATTTATGACTTTTCTGATTTCTCTTTCCTTATACCCTATACCCAAGAAAATAGATGTCAAGTGAGAGATTTCTTCTTCTAGGTGCTCCTCATCAGATATCCTCAGGGCTCTTACAGCAAGAGTGTTAAGGACACCAAATTTTTTAGCAGGATAATGGCAAGACTCGGTGTGAAGGTAGCTGTGGACCTCGGTCACACGGTGGACCAACCCTTTTTATTTAAAATTTTAACTATAGTCGTTGGGTCCGTTGGGGGATGGTGGGGGTGGCAGCTCGCCCCCCAAAACATATATATATATATATATATATATATATATATATATATATGTATGTATGTATGTATGTATGTATGTATGTATGTATGTATGTATGTATGTATGTATGTATGTATGTATGTATGTATGTATTTATTTATTTATTTATTTATTTATGTAAACAATATAGTTAAAAATTTTCCACTAGAAATTAAGGGTTACTCGACGAATTAAGGAGGCGACAAATTCACCCTTTTCAGCCTGATTGATTTTATTGTGTTGTCCCTTCGCCCAATTTCTTGCCTTGTTAGTGAGCGACACTTGGCCAAGTTTGCCAAGAACTTTGATCAACTATAACCCGAACGCCATGAACTCGGATTTGGTGGCGTTCACCCCAATTGGAATCGGAGATGAGCACTACAATATGATCTGGTTCCACTTCCATATGATGAATTTAATTTTGAGCTATTTTCAAGGCCACTTCTATTTTTGGATCCACTCGGATCATTTAGGGGAAGAACAAGCACTAGAGAGGCTGTATAAGATGTTTTTAATGGGTGAAAATCAACTCTGTTGATCATATACATATGGGATGGTTTTTCTTTTGGAAAAAAATCTATGAAATATTGATCCAATATGTTCCCAACTACGGTTAGAAGTTGACTGTCTCCTCCAAAAAATAGACTAGTTGAGTGGAGTGGCTAAATCACAACAGCGACTCCTCCCGCTGATACCTTGCGAGGGAAAATTCCTCCCTAGGTTATAACTACAGCTTTCTTATAAATAAATCCACCCAATTCTAAGATTGGCATGTGGAAAGTACCAAAAGTTTTTAAATCAACCTTGTCAAATTCCGGTGGCGGATTTGGATACCATGGAGTTTTTAACACCACTCACATCTCGGTGAAATGGCATAAATGATCCATATCTATATGTCGCAAAATAATCACGAGAACAGTAACAAGTCTTGAACGACCCTACATCACGCAATGAAGCAGTCATTAAACTCGGCAACTTTGTCGTCTTTTGCAGATCTATCTCTATGGAAATAATAACAATGTGGCGGCCCTCATGTGAAGAAGTCATTGTTAAACATCTTATTAGATGGGTGCGTCCCTTCTTACTTTAGAATCGGGATGCCTGACCTTTTATTCATAAATTTTCACAAATCTCCACACAAACACACTATTATCACATAGAAAAAAAAAATGTACACAAGAATGAAAATCCACACGCAAATGAAATATTCACTTATTTATAAATCGCGAAGTTGGGAAACACTTTTGGCGGACGGTTAGAATTTGGGAGAAATTTTTAATTTCTCGTCCAAGAAAATAGTCAACTCTATTTCTCGATCGAGAGTTTTAAAAACTCTCGTCCGAGAGTTTTATCGAGTTTAACCGGAGTTAAAAATCTCTCGGACGAGAGTTATGCATTTTCTCGTCCGAGAGTTTTATTGACAGAAACTCTTGGGAAGACTTTCGGACGAGAGTTTTAATAACTCCCATCCGAGAGTTTTATTCCTATAATAAAACGCCAAAATTATGAAGTTGTTAGAATTAATACTTTATATAATTTTAATAGTACTTTATTAAAATTAAAAAATGATAAAAAAATTATAATTTTATTTCAAATTATTTTATTACTATTAATGATAAAAAATACATGAATATTTAATTAAATAAAATTTGTTACAATATTTTGTAATATCAATATTATATAAAAAACTAAAACTATTTTATATAAAACTAGTTGATATATTAATAAATAAAATAAAATTCTAAAACATAAATCAAAATAAAAACATATATATATATATATATATATATATATATATATATATATTGAAATTAATGAATAAATTTAAATTTAAAAAACAATTGACTAAATGCAATGAGGTGACAAAGGAGACAATGCATAGCACCTTAATATAGTTATAAATTCTTGGAAATCTCAAGAACTTTTTGAAGTGAGATGAGCTTCTTGGAATGGGTCACTTTATATTCCACTTCAGTTTCACACGATTAACTTGAAAGGAAGTCTATTTTCCTAGGTATGGATGTAAGAGGATAAACAATATTATCTGAACATTGAGTGAGATGCCCTTCTTGGAATGGGTCCTCTTATCTTCCACTTTAGTTTCACAAGATTAAATTGAAATGAAGTCTATTTTCCTAGGTATGGATGTAAGGGGATAAATAATATTATTCGAAAAGGAAAGGAATGTTAAGTGTGACATTCGAAGAAGAAGTGTATGGGATTGGAGAATTATGCTATTGCAGAAAACTAACCCTTGACCCCTTAACCCTTGACCCATAACCCTTGACCCCTTAACCCTTGACCCATAACCCTTGACCCCTTAACCCTTGACCCCTTAAACCCTAATTCCTAACCCCTAAACCCTTAACCCCCTAAACCCTAAACTTCTAAACCCTTAACCCCTAACCCATTTAACCCCACTAAACCTCTAACCCCTAACCCATTTAACCCCTAAACCCTAAACCTCTAAACCCTTAACCCCTACCCCTAACCCATTTGAGCCCTTAAACCCCAAAACCCATAACTCCTAACCCCTAAAATCCTTAACTGCTAAATCCCCTAACCCCCTAAACCTCGAAACCAACCCTAACCCATTTAACCCCCTAAACCCTAAACCCCTAACCCCTTAAACCCTAATTCCCAACACATAATCCTTGACCCCTTAAACCCTAATTCCTAACCCCTAAACCCTTAACCCCTAACCCCTTAAACCCTAATTCCCAACCCCTAACCAATTCAACACCCTAAACCCCTAAAAAACTAACCCATTTAACCCCATTAACCCCTAACTTCTAACCCCTAAAATCCTTAACTGCTAAGTCCCCTAACCCCCTAAACCTTTAAACCAACCCTAACCCATTTAACCCCCTAAACCCTAAACCTATAACCCCTTAAACCCTAATTCCCAACCCATAACCCATTCAACCCCTTAAACACCTAAACCTCTAACCCCTTAACCCTTGACCCCTTAAACCCTAATTTTTAACCCAACACATTTAACCCCACAAACCTAAACCTCCTAAACCTCTAAACCCCTAACCCATTTAACGCCCTAAACCCTAAACCTCTGAACCCTTAACCCCTACCCTTAACCCTTTAACCCCTAACCCATTTAAGCCCCTAAACCCCAAAACCCCTAACCAATTCAACACCCTCAACCCCTAAAAACCTAACCCATTTAAGTGTGGATTCCATTTAACCCCTAACCGCTAAAATCCTTCACTGCTAAATCCCCTAACCCCCTAAACCTCTAAACCTGTAACCCATATAACCCCCTAAATCCTAAACCTCTAAACCCTTAACCCCTAACCCCTTAAACCTTAATTCCCAACCCATAACTCTTGACCCCTTAAACCCTAATTCCTAACCCCTAAACCCTTAACCCCCTAAACCGTTAACCCCTAACCCATTTACCCCCATTAAACCTCTAAACCCCTAACCCAGTTAACCCCTAAACCCTAAACCTCTAAACCCTTAACCCCTACCCCTAACCCATTAACCCCTAACCCATTTAAGCCCCTAAACTCCAAAACCCCTAACCAATTCAACACCTTAAACCCCTAAAAACCTAACCCATTTAAGTATGGATTCCATTTAACCCCCAAAACCCTAACCCCTAACCCCTAAAATCCCTCACTGCTAAATCCCCTAACCCCCTAAACCTCTAAACCTGTAACCCATTTAAGCCCCTAAACCCAAAAACCCCTAACCAATTCAACACCCTAAACCCCTAAAAACCTAACCCATTTAAGTGTGGATTCCATTTAACCCCCAAAACCCTAACCCCTAACCCCTAAAATCCTTCACTACTAAATCCCCTAACCCCCTAAACCTCTAAACCTGTAACCCATATAACCCCCTAAACCCTAAACCTCTAAACCCTTAACCCCTAACCCCTTAAACCCTAATTCCAAACCCATAACCCTTGACACCTTAAACCATAATTCCTAACCCTTAAAGCCTTAACCCCCTAAACCCTAAACCTCTAAACCCTTAACCCCTAACGCATTTACCCCCACTAAACCTCTAAACCCCTAACCCATTTAACCCTTAAACCCTAAACCTCCAAACCCTTAACCCCTACCCGTAACCCATTAACCCCTAACCCATTTAAGTCCCTAAACCCCAAAACCCCTAACCCCTTAAACCCTAATTCCCAACCCATAACCCTTGACCCATTAAACCCTAATTCCTAACCCCTAACCCCTAAAATCCTTCACTACTAAATCCCCTAACCCCCTAAACCTCTAAACATGTAACCCATTTAACCCCTAAACCACTAAACCTCTAGACCCTTAACCCACTAACCCTTAAACCCTAATTCCCAACCCCTAACCAATTGAACACCCTAAACCCAAAACTAACCATTCAATTCATTATTATCTAACTTTAACCCTAAAATCATATTCTTTGATCCCCTAACCCTAAACCTCCCAAACAACCCTATTGCGTTTAACCCCTTAACCCCTAAGCATATAACCCCTTAAACCCTAATTCCTAACCCCTAACCCATTTAACCCCCTAAACCCTAAACCTCTAAACCCTTAACCCCTACCCCTAACCCATTTAAGGCCCTAAACCCCAAAACCCCTAACCCATTTGACCCCTTAAACCCTAAACATGTAAACCCCTAACATATAAACCCCTAAACCCTAAACATATAAACCCCTAAACGCTAAACATATAAACCCCTAAAAATTTTGATTAAAACATTTAATAAAACTCTCGGCCGAGAGTTTCATCGGGTAAACTCTCGGGCGCAAACTCTCGTGCAAGAGTTTTTTAAACTTTCAGCCGAGAGTTTGGTCGCGCGGTTAAATGTAACTTTAGGTGGGTTAAACTCTCAGTCGAGATTTTTATAAATTTCTCGTCCGAGACATTATCTCGTCCGAGAGTTTCTGGTCAACGAAAAACCCAGAAAATTCTGCAGTTTTCAAGAACCTGCAACTTTGGAGAGGCGGAACACCTACAAAAAAAAATGTTATATGTCGGACCAAGTACCATTAGATTCATCTCTGAATCTAGTTTCTGATGATATGAGATTTGTGGGGTTTCATTAAAAAATTCAATTTTTTATTAATTTTTTACTAAACTGTGTCACTGTGGAATTTCATTGTTCGAAAAATTGCACTGAATGAAAATTCAATAACTTTCAAGTGACGAAACCAAAAAATTCAGAAAAACCATATTGCATTTCCTCTCCCTGTCTACTTCAAAAGGGTACTCTCATTTTTCTTATTGACGATCACATTGAAAAGAAAATCTAGGGATCATAAAATGTACTGAAACATCACTGTTTTTTTGTCTTCGTCCATTTCAAAAAATAATAAAAAATAGTGATTTAATCTGAAAATTACCGAAAAATAGTCTGTGCACTAGTGCAATATATGTAGATTATGATGCTATGGTTTTTTTCCAAAAAATTAATAACCTTCCCTAAAAAAAGTAAAGGATGATAAAGTGACTATTTATGTTTGCCTGAAAATTTCAAGTATATGCAGTTAGTAAACAAGAAATTTACCCCTCTATATGTCAATATTTTTTTTTTTTTTTAAATATGGGTATGGAGGTAAGACAATTATCTACAATTCTTGTTTTTATGTCAAAGCATAATTTGCAATAAAAATATGAGTTTAGTGGAGTTGAAGTTGAAAAACATAGAAAATTACAATTTTCAACATCAAAAAAGGGCAAAAAGTGTTTCCCAACTTCACATTTTAGAGAATCAATCCTCAAGGCTATGCCGTCTTCCTTTCCCTCTCGTGAGGAGTCAAGCCAGTACCTACTCTAATATCATGACAGAAATTGAGATAGAGAGCAGAGAGAGATTGTGCAGACAAATTACACACTTCATTATCTTATTATTGATCACAACAATTATGCATAAATAGGAGACAAATCACTAACTTTGACACATATATATCATGACTACAACTCATACATAGGAAACAACAACATCTAGACTAACTCCTTGTGACTCATAATGAAAAGTACACATGACATGGAAGCATTACCTCCAATAGTTTAATGTTTAAGAGATAATTTTTCAGGTATCTAGAGATTATTTGAAGTTTACTTTTGATATGTAGAAGTTTTCTAATATTATTATATTTTTCTCTCATTTTACCTATTATGTGATATTAATAAATTTGATAAATTTTGTTTCTGGTTATTTCTAGATAATCTTACACACGAGGTGTATATAGTATTTTAGAGGTGACATATATATATATATATATATATATATATATATAATCATTTTTAAATTTTGAAAAATAATATGCTTGAATAGATGTAAGATCTATACTCCCGAATTTTTTCCATATCAAAATTTATGGACTTTATGGTATCAAATCGAACTTGAATTCGAATTTGAAATAGAACTTAGTAACTATGGACCAAAGCTCCACACTGAAATGCTGGACCACAACCTTGAGAATATGGAAACAAAACCCTTGCATTCTTCATTCAAGTTCTGACTAAATTTCTACATTCATGTGTTGAATATAGTTTTGAAATTTAAATTCAACATTATTATAAAAGCCATTAAAAATTCTAAAAATATTATAAAATTTAATTAAGAACATTTTTATTTATTCTTAAAGATAACCCTCCAAGTTAAGACTAACCAGGATTGTTCTCCTATTGTAACCTTCTCCAACCACAACAATATAGGAATCCCTTTAAAAAAAAAAGAAAACGAATTCTACCTTTTCAATTAGGAAGCTCATAACAATAAGCTAAATAAATTCAGGGACAAATATTATTAATCCTTTGAACCTGTAACTTTGTGTGAAATCAAAATGCAAAATCTAATCACTCGAATGGGTATTTCATGATTAAAACATCAACCTAAACACTAAAATGTAAAAATCGTATAGAAATTCAGATTTCAAAATTCAAATTTCCAGTCAATTTAAAATAAAGTGTGTTTCCGACGATAATTCAAATTTAAATTTAGTGGCTTTGTAACTCAATTTTTAATTCATCATCTATGGAATGATAACCCGGATGGGATGGGATGGGATGGGATGGGATGGGAGTACTATGCAATAAGTTAATTATTGGTTGAATTATTGCATTTTCCATGTTGTTTGTTTGTTGAAAACAAAGTGATATTCAATAGATATAAATTCAATCATTGAATTATAGGATAGTGCTTACTATTTGTCTTATTTTTATCATATTCACTAAATATAAAAATTTGGGTGGACTAAAATTATTTCCAATCCAAATAATTAAATAATAATTGACTTATTGTCCTTTTGTCATATTCCATCAATATTAATTTCTTGACAAGATGTAAAAAGACTAAGCCAATCATTCTCTTATTGCATGGTTTATAAGAAATTGCTTATATGATTAAATAGTAATTGATTTATTGTTTTTCTTTCTTATTTATTTAATATTAATTTTTTATTGCATGATTCATAGGAAATTGTTTATATGATTAAATAGTAATTAATTTATTGTTTTTCTTTCTTATTTATTCAATATTAATTTATTGACAAGATGTTAAAAAACTAAACCAATCATTCCTTTATTGCATAGTTCATAAACAATTTCTTATATTTACCACATGTAAACTAAAACTCACATATTGTTAAATAATAATTGACTTATTGTTTTTCTATCTTCTTCATTCAATATTAATTTATTAACCAGATTTAAAAAGATTAAGCCAATCATTCTTTTATTGCATAGTTCTTAAGCAATTATTTATATTTAATGCAAGTAAACTAAAACTCACATAAACCTACCTCATGTACAATATAAAAACTCACATAGACCCACCTCAACTATAATATGACAAAACACTGCAAAAGAGTTCACTATTGTTACAGGGCTCATAATATACCACAGAAAACTGATATTTAGTCGTAGATTTTATGATGTTCTGAACATAAAACTCCAATATGTCAGAACTTTATGGACATAAATGTGAATTAAATGGTTACAAAATGCATATGGTTAAAAAAAAAAACTAAAACTGACATTTAATTTTATATTTTAGAAATTTTTCAAAATAAAACAACTATAATTAAATAATTATTTTTACTTTTATTTTTTAATATTATAATATTTTTCTTTAATTTATATAGGTTTTAAATTTAAATAAATAACTCAATCAACTATTAGCTTTGTTTCTCTATTTTATATCTGAAATATTTGAAAATTATAATCAACATGAAGATGAGCCATAATAAATTGAGTAGGTAGAATTACAAGTTTAGGCAAGTTGCAAGCTTTATGATTGAAGAGAATGGAGTTGTTTTTAGTAAAAAAATTTAGATCTTTCTGTGTCACTTGAAATATTGTGAGGTGAAATTTTGATTTGTGTTATTTAAATTGATTTTTTTACTATATATGAATTCAACACCTTGAAAAACCCTAAAAAATTTAAATTGTACAGAGATTATCTATCAAATTTATAATTTCAATAAATTTCTACAAAATTTAAAAAAAAAAATTAAACTGAAAAAATCCAAAAAAAAACTTTCAAAAAATCACACTTAAAAACAACTAAAAAAATTTACATTGCCAAACCAAGTCATTTATAATTTCTTAAACATGTGAGAAGTGCTAGGTTCACGCCAAGTTATTGCTATCAATTTGATTATTTTGTTATTCGCACTAATCACAAGAATCACATTCGGCATTTTTTTTGGTGATCATTTGATTTCACTTTATGTCAGTCAAAATCCCATAGCTGTATGCTTTGGCTCGATGTTAAACGTGAAGAAGAAGCCAGAAGATAGGAGAAAAAAAGTGTCAAAGTTCAACTCAACCTCATTATAGGAATATTTTTATTATTGATTTGGCAAATATTTTAAAATTGGAAAAAAAATTATATATCAAATTTTAAATTAGTCTGTAAATTTGTAATGAAAATAAAACCAATCAAATACAAAATAAATTATCCAACCATATACTTATTTTGAGATTGTGTCTTTATTCAGAAATTTAGTGTAAAAACTTTTATTTTGAAATTGTGTTTTTATTTAATTTTTTTGTTTTGTATAGTGATCACTGTAGTTGGTTTTTACTGGAAAAAATTTATATCACTGTTTGGAATTGTTTTTTTGGAGTTTTCTGTGGATTTTCTGGCAGGGAAACTTTGAGGTGAAATATTTATTTGTGTTATTTAAACTGGTTTTTTTACTATATATATATATATAGATTCAACACCATGAAATACTTTTAGGGTATTTCTATTGTGCAGAGTTTACCCATAAAACTTGTGTTTTCAATAAATTCCTGCTAGATTTTAGACAAATTATATCCAAAAAAAACCACCAAAAATTTTCCAAAAGATAACATTAAAAACAACTAATAACTATTTAACTTTTTTTCAACACTAGTCAAATTTCATATAGCTATTTAACTTGACAAATAATATAAAAAAAAACCACCAGAAAATTTCCAAAAAATCATATTAAAAACACCAGTCAAAATCTATATAGCTGTTTAACTTGCTTTGGCTCCATGTTACCTAACAGAACTAAATGATCAAATCATGCACCTTTATTTTGAGAATTTGTTTTTAGGTCCTGTTTTCTTCTAGCGTTTTCTTTTAATTGTTAACCACATGATCTTGTTTTCTTTTTATCCAGCTCGCTGTTTTTATCAGAAGTTGATTGACATGTGCAAACTTGCAAAGGGGTTGGGATGCACGTTGTTGTTGCAAAATTCACATTATTAAATTTAAATATCATACATTACTCTCTTTATATATAAAACTAAACTAACCTTTATTGGCATTACAACAAAATAGGATATTACTTAAATATTAAATAAATTATAAAAATAATCAAGTATTATTAGCCATTTAAGAATTTTTCAAAAATGAAATGGCTTTTTTAAAAGTTGTCTACCCAGGCAGTGGAATAGGCAGTTTTTTGCTTGAATTCGGTTAACTAAAATTCAAAAAATCAAATAGTTAGAGTGTTAGAGTGTTTGGAATCCATTTTTGATAGTGGAAATGGATTCAGCACTATCAAAAATCTTTAGAGCACTCAAAATACTAAAGTTTAACAACCGTAAACAAGATTTTGATAAAATCTTTGCCGAAAGCCAAACGCTGCTTTTTTAGACTACGTGCTTTCAAACAAACCATTAAAAGAAAAAACACCAAACAAATATGTTTTTAGATCGAATAAAAGAGTGACTATCTAACTTAATTAATTATGTGTTTTAACATTTTTATATTTAAATTTTTTTTTTAAACAAAATATATTTTTAAATATATAAATAAAAAATCCATATAATATTAAAATTACCTAAGGATTTAAAATACGGGTTAGCTAATCATCGTGGGTAGTAGGAGGGGTTATCGATAATTTAAGATTTATGTGCCTTGTGGGAAAAATGGGAGGTTAACTTTTTAAAAAAAAAAAAAAAAAAAAAAAATCTAATTTATATAATAAAAAAGTTATCCAAATTTCATAATCAAAATAATTTATTAAATTTTTATTCATAATTAAATTTGAAGTTACCTAATGGATAACTATTATATATAATGTATATATTAGATTATGCTTATATAATATTGCAATAATGTGTTATTGTATTATATTCTCATATTTATTGAGGTTTTTATTAGATTTTATGTTTACTAAAAATTATGTTACTTTAATATATGTTGAATTGTAATGTTTTTTAATATTTATATTACATTGCAATGTTCATTAAGAGCTATGTTACTTTTTGACATTCTTTAAGGGTTATGTTTCAATGTGATCTACTAAAATGGTCATGATGCATTGTGATTCATCCTAGTCAAGTTGTATGGAATTGCAATATTCCTTGATGGTTTTGTTACATCGTGATGTTCATCTTAGTGGACATATGTTGAGTTGTCATGTTTTTTAAGGGTTTTATTGCAGTGTGACATTCATAAAAGCATATGTTGGATTGCAATCCTCCTCAACGGTTATGCAACATTGTGCCATTCTTCTTGGCTTAATTATGCCAAATTGTTATATAATTCATCGATGGTTATGTTAAAATTAAATGCTCCTGAAAGGTTAGGTTAGATTGTGGTATTCATTAGTTGTTATTTCCTATTATGATGTTTTTCATGGTTAACTTATGTTAACCATGGTTGACTATGGTTGGCTTTGGTTTACTATGGTGCATCATGGTTGATTATGTTTGACTATGATAGACCATGGTTGAATTTGGTTGAATATGACTAACTTTTGTAGACCATGGATGTGCATGGGTCACTACAGTTGGCCATGTTGACTATATTTCACCTTGAGTGCCTATGGTCAACTATGATTATGTCACAATAATTGTTTTCATGTTAGTTGACTTATGTCAAATTATAGTGTTCCTCAAGGATCATGTCACATTACAATTTCTGTGAAGGGATATATTGGATAACAATATTCCCCAATGGTTACATGGCAGTGTGACATTTATTTTCATTGATTTAGGTCAAAAATTTATATTCCTCAATAATTATGTTATAATGTATTGTTTCTCTAAAATAATTCATGATTGTGCATGATAGAACATGATCATATTAGATTATGACATTCCTCAATAATTTTATATTGATATTGTAAATAGAATGTTTACACAAAAAATAAATTATATTGTTCTATTTTATATTAAAGTATTGATATCATTTTGAACGCTAATTGTCTTCTTATTCTCATATATTCAGCAAAAGTTCCATAACAATTAACATCATGACCATCTTTCAATATTTATGATTATTCTAAAATTCCAAAAAATAATCGATTTCCCTATACTGATAATGTAATGAAAAATAATACAGTGCAACCAAAAAAATATAATAAATTTATTTATTTATGTTATTATATTTATATTCACTCATATGACTTTCCACATACAAAATGGGCAAATGTTCTTGCCCAATTAACCCGGCAAAAAAAATACCATAAATTACCACAATTTTTACTTGGCTCCTGAAAATTAAGATGTACCAAGACATTCATTGTGTGTTTTCACTTTTATATATCTTCCTCAATTCATATATACCAAAGGTAATGATCCATATTTATGGAAGAACGCATGAGAATACACATATAGCCATAAATATAAAAATGCAGCAGAAATAACACTTCATTTCATTAATATCAAGAACTGAAATTTGTTTACAGAGATAATGGAAATCAACTAGCTAGGGCGCTGGTAGCTTATCTCTGAGAAGAGATGTGGTGGCTACAGGCCTTTGAACTTTTTGTTACAATGAGGCTCAAAGGCCTATATATTATTGAGAAACAATGGAAAACCCTAAACATCCAAAAAACCTAACCCTAGGAGATGAGACGCTAGAATATGGGCCCCGTCAAGGTAAATTGGTACACCAATTTCCCGGGGTCATAACTTTGGTATATTATCTCCATTTGACACAGATGATACATCGTTAGAAAGATATATCCGAGGACTACAACTATTGACAGCAAATGTGAAGTCCAAAATAGACTAAATTCACCGGAAAAGTGATGCCCAAAAAACGTCATTTAGGGCCTCAAAATGGCTCCGAAAGTTCAGGACCCAAAAAAATGCTAAAAATAATAAACTATGCTATAATTAAGGAAACTGAAAAACTAAAAGAAACAATGGTGGGGCCCCAAGTGGAATAGGCGGGTAGCCACTAATACCCACTTGGATCATTCCTCCCCCCTTTGGAAGCAATGGTCCCCATTGTGTTGAGTTCCTCTATGAAATGAGCAAACTTCTACTAAACTTGGTCCCTAGTGAACCACTTGCCATGGTGCGGGAGTTGGCCAGCTTTGACAACCCAATACAGTTGGATCTCCTGTTGGCGAGTGTTCTTGATTTTCATGTTCATGATACAATCTCTGGTGGCCTGTTCCATGCATTATGGTTTTAACTATGTTGTTGTGAGGTGTTCTGCAATGTCAGAGGTGTCCAGCAGAGGTGGGAAATAGGACCGAAGGCGGTCCACATTGAATATTGGGTGCAGAAAAAGGAATAGTGGAATACCGAGCTCGAAGGAATTGTTACCTATAGCCTTGGTAATGGTGTACGACCCATATTGGAGCAGGAAAAGCTTGTAGTGGGGTCCAGTCAGGCGCTCCTTCTGCAAATGTAGCCACACTTTGTTGCCCACCTAGAAGTGGTGTGGCACCTGATGTTGATCATGTCGTTGCTTGTACTTAGCATTGGCTCTGTCCAATATGTCATGAACCTGTTGGCATATGTGCTGAATGTGCTCAATGAAGTTGTTCTCTTTGTCAGCTTCGGACTGGACATGAGCCGAATTGGCCTAAGTAGCCACAAATGGCATGACTACGTCAATGGGACATAGTGGTTGGAGCCCCAGGCTCAACTGAAAGGGGTTGTGGTTGTTTGAGCTGTGGAGAGCCCAGTTATAACTGTGTTGTACATAAGGAAGGCTCTCATCCCATGTGTGTGTATGCTTTGAATTGTACATGTGTAGAATGTGCACAATCATCATGTTGACGACCTCTGTCTAGCCATCAGTTTGGGGATGGAAAGTTGTGGACTTGGTGATCTTGGTGTCCAATATTGACCAGAGGATGGACCAAAATGTGTTGAGGAACCTGTTGTCTCGATCTGAGATTATAGACTGTGGCATCCCAAAGTGCACCACACTCGTTCAAAGAAGAGTTTAGAAGTGGCTTCTGTTGTGATATTATTCTTGCACACCGACATAATGGGCATCTTTGAGAATCTGTCGATGACCATGAAAACATAGTCATTTCCATGCTTAGTAGAAGGAAGGCCCAACATGTAATCCATGGAGATGGATTCTCAAGGTCGAATAGGGGTAATTAGAAGAGTATAGAGGCCTTGCTTCTTGATGGTCGATTTGGCAATGGAGCAAGCAGTGCAGAATCTGATGTACTTCCTAACATCCTGTTGAAGGTTAGGCCAATAGAAATACTTCTACAGTACTGCCACTGTTTTCTTGACCCCGAAATGCATAGTGACTTGATTGTAGTGTGCTTCCCAAATAATCTTGGAACACTCACTTGAAGGGAGACAAAGGTGTCCCAGGTGACATAGCAGTGCATCCTGGAGTTGCTAATTTGGAACTTGCGTACCCTCGAAGAGTGTCTTGTATGTGTGGTCGAATTCCCGATCACTCTTGTAGAGAAGTGGCCAATCAGAAGGCTTGTGCCCACAAGAGTTGAGAATGGTGGTTAGCACCATGATTAGTGGTCGACTGAGACAATCTGCAACATTATTGGTGTTTCCCTTCTTATACTTGATGTTCAAATGAAATTTTTGTAGATATGTGGACCACTTCTGATGGCAATCGTTTTGCAACTTCCCTTGTGTCTGTATGAACTACAGGGGTGGTGGTCTGTGTGGATGACTATTTCCTTCCCCAAAATGTAATGCTTCCATTGGCGGCACGCCTGCATAATGGAATACATTTCATTGTCATAAGTGGGATACTTGTGGACTATGTCGGATAGTGTCTCACTATGATATACCACTCGATACCCTTGTTGAGTAAGAAATTCTGCAATAGTATAGTCAAAGGCATTTTTCTCAATCTCAAATGGTTGTTGCAATTCTGGTAATGTAAGCACTAGGGCATAGCAGAGGTGATGCTGAGATTCTGACCAAAAGAATTTTTCTTTCGCTCCTCCCTTGGTGACTTGACTCAAAGGCCAAGTGATATGAGAGAATCCCAACACGAACCTGCAGTAGAAATTAGCAAGACCCAAAAAGCTGCGAAGCTCTTTTAGAGTGGTTGGGGCCAGCCAATCCCGAATTACTTGGATCTTGGTTGGATCCACATGCACCCCCAGTTCATCAATAATGTATCCCACATACTGAACTTAGGTCATGCCAAAAGTACACTTCTCCAAATTGGCACACAACGTGTGTTTCCGCAGTGTTTGGAGGACCTGTCGAATGTGGTGGAGGTGCTCTTCCCAAGTCTGGTTGAATATCAAGATGTCATCCAAGTACACTACTAAAAATGAGTTAGTGAATGGCTGCAAGATGTCGTTCGTCGGCCTCATGAAGGTTGTGGGAGCATTCGTCAAACCGAAAGGCATGACCAACCATTTGAAAAGGCCCTCCTTGGCTTTGAAGGCAATCTTCCACACATCGGAGGGTTTGATTGGTACCTAGTGATACCCATACTTCAATTCGATCTTGCTAAAATATTTCCCCCCTTTGAGTTGATCCAAAAGGTCATCAATCTATGGGATCAGGTGCCTATTTCAGCCAGTGATCTTGTTCAGTGCACGATAGTCAATACAGAGTCTCCAAGTCTCATCCTTCTTATACACTAACATGATCAGGTTCCCACAAGGTGATGAACTCGACCAGATGCGACCTTTCTGTAGCAACTCCTAAATTTGCCTCTTGATTTCATCGTTCTCCATAACAGAGTGCCGGTAGATCGGTCCATTGGGAAGTGGTGCACCTGGGGTCAGATTGATGCGGTGCTTGACCTGACAGTGTAGAGGCACCCCTGTGGGTGAGGTGAAGATGCCCCCATACTCCTCCATGACCTCGTCCATTTGTTGTTTTCGTGCAGAGGATCCCTATCTGGAGGTCATGGCCACAACCTTCTTCTTGCCCTAGGGGTGGATCATCAGAAAAACAAATTTCTCAGTTTTGGAAATGAGCTTATTTTCATTGTTTTGCAGTAACCAAAGAGATAGCCGCAGGCGGTGGTACCTCTGGTATCCTGTACAACTTATTTCCCAAAGTAACAATAACAGTGCAAGGTTGGGACTCATACACAGCATGTCGCTTCCACAAGTATGGTTGACATAATAATGCATCACAAACATCAAGAGGAGCAATGTCACATAATACCTTATTTGTGAAGGGCTTGATGTTGTAGCGAAGGCGGCACTGTTGGCTGACGCGTAGATCCCATCCTTGGTGAAGCCACCTGATGGTGTACGGTTGTGGGTGTGTTATGGTTGCCAACCCCAAACGCTTCACTACCTCTGTTGAAATGAGGTTCTTTTGGCTCCCACTTTCGATAATGAACTGTAGTAGGGAACCTTTTACCCACATCTGAGAATGGAAGAGATGATCCTCCTGCTCTGGATCTTCCAGCTCCTCCTTTTGGATCTTTGCAATGGCAACGGTGGCGTTGGGCTCCGCATCAATAATCTTCTTCCCTTTGTCATTCCCCTTGTCGGGTTCTAATTCAGAGTTGTAGCATGCATCTGATTCAGAAGCCCTCATCTCAGCCACCAGTGACTGCTTGGCCTGACACTCACTTGTGTTGTGAGTGGAGCTCTTATGGAACTCACACCACTTTCCGGTGTCCTTCTTCGGCTTCATGGTGCTGTTCTTTTCTTACAGCTTTGGTAGGTTATCTTGGGCTGCCATGCCTTGGATTTTTCCTTTCTTCTGCATTTTGGGGGCACCTTTCCCTTGCTTTTGATTCGCAAATCCAAATTCTAGCTTCTTTTGTTTGATTTTTTTCTCAATCTTGGCAGCATACCGATATGCCATACCAAGCGAGGAGATGTCGAGGAACTCCATTTCCTCTTGAATCTATCTGTGCAAACAACTGCGGTACTTCAACACCAAATGTTTCTCTGAATCTATGATACCCAACTTTGTGCGCAGGGTATGGAACCGATTCGTCGGATCATGCACATCTTGATCTCTTTGTTGCTGCAGTGTAGTCCATTGTATATACTTGTCCTCATAGCTCCCCACGGGATAATATTGTTCCTTGATGACATCTCAGAAAGAATTCCAAGTGGGTACGACTGAAAACAGAGGGGGTTCCCCCTCGTCCTTTTTCTCACAGTAGGGTTCCCACTAGTCCTTGACATAGGGGGTAGCTTTGAGGAGTGCAAAAATAATCTTCTCCCAATCGGAAAAGTCATGAACTGAGAAATATCCTTCTAATAGATTCAACCATCTATCTATTGTGTTTGCATCTATTTGGCCCTCAAATATGGGAATGTCAAAGTTTAATTGTACCTTAAAAGGAGTTGTGCCTCCAGAGTGGTTGTTGGATGCAGATGCGCCGCCAGTGGGTAGTCGTTGAAGGATCTAGGCAAAGTTATCCATCATTGCGTTCCTTTCTTTTTCGAGGGCCTCCTTGAGAAATATTTTGACAGGATATCCTACTCCCTCGTCTTTCTTTTTGTCCCCCATGGGTGGCCATTGGGGTTTGTGAGGTTGATCTTGCAAAGGTTCAACCAGATCAACCCCTAACTCCTTATACCCCGACCTCGTTGGGGACATGCAAAGAAGGATCGAGAAAGAGCGGACCACTCTGATACCACTGATCTGGATTTATGCAGGAGCACAACAGGATACACGTATAGCCATAAATATAACAATGCAACATAAATAACACTTCATTTTATTAATATCAAGAATTGAAATTTGTTTACAGACATAATGGAAATCAACTAGCTAGGGTGCTAGTAGCTTATCTCTGAGAAGAGATGTGGTGGCTACAGGCCTCTGAATTCTGTGTTACAATGAGGTTGGAATGCCTATATATTATTGAGAAATAATGGAAAACCCTAGACATCCAAAAACCTAACCCTAGGAGATGAAAAGCCAGAATATGGGCCTTGTCGGGGTAAATTGGTAAATCAATTTCCTGGGGTCGTAACTTTGGCATACTATCTATGTTTGACACACATGATACATCGTTAGAAATATCTATCCGAGGATTACAACTACTGACAACGAATTTCAAGTCTGAAACAGACTACATTTTTTCGGAAAAGCGATGCTCCCAAAAAAGAAAGGGTGATTCTGCATCACCACTTTTCAACATCAAGTGTTTTTTCTACTACCTCAAAAAAATGGGTGCCAGGTAATCTTCTCATTTGATCGGTAACTGTGTTAAATATTCAAATTCTATGTTATACATATGAATGATATCACTACAAATGAATATGCAGAACGGTGAGAAATGGCAAGATAAGAATCCCAACAACGTTTCATTCGCCATTGTCTAATTAGGACACAACTTTGACTGGAATGTGAATTTTTAGTTGGAATTTGGCCAAAAAAGAAATTCAAGATATTTCATTGTGAGTATGTTTAAATTATTTTTTTACGGTTGAAATAAATTCAACACTATTAAAATCTCTTGGGAACTCAAAATATTAAAGCTTAACAACTGTAACTTATATTTTTTTTAATTTCTTGCAGATTTTCTTAAAATCATACCCAAATTTTCTATTTGTTTCCTGTGCCATGTTTAGACTATGAAATTTCATTTTTTCCTATACAATGTTAGAAATCGGAATCAGAACTTACATTTAATGTAAAAACTCATGGCAACAACGTGGTTTAAAATAATATTATGCATGGAAAAGTCTAGTGAATTTGATCATATATTTCTATAAACATTGCTAAATACACTGAATATTCCCACTTCCACAAATTATTTGCAAATACTAATCATCTTGGGATCGATCTAATTGTTTATAAGTGAAGCCCATAGTTACTCAGTTTGAATTTGAATTCGAAAACAAATTAAATATGATACAATAAAAATTCTAATAAAAAATTTTCAATTCGGAAAAATTTAATAGTAGACATTGTAAACATTTAGAAATAAATAACTTTCTTTTTATAACATCAACTACTTTTTCTCATTAATTTTGAAATTAAAATAATTTCTATTAATTTTAACTAATATAAACCATTTTAAAATTAAAATTCACCACAAAAACCCTTCACTCTTCCCTCCAAATTTTACCTTATTCTCAAAATTCAAAACATTAATCGAAAATTCATCCCTAATTTTAAAATCTTTATAAATTCATTTTATAATTAATACATATTTAAACATTAAATATTAAAAACTTATATAAAATTTCTGCTTAATATAAACCTATTTAAAAATTCAATTAAACATAAAATTAGTTGACTTCATACTCAAATTCTTTCTTTTCTTGCCTTCTCAACTTTCTAAACCCTAGAAGCAAACAATGAAATTGAAAAATAAAAGGTAGGAATTTTCCCACCGAGTTACAGTTATGATTCCGTCGCTATTTATTTTGGGTTTTGTGGACATTGTTCTACGCATTCATGTGGACATTAATAAATCCTTGGATATTTGTTAAACTCTGAACCTATTGAGTTTAACCAGATTTCCTTTCATGCAGACCATTAACTACTTACCTTATAAACCACATATAATTTCTTGCGAACTTGGTAACCATGGTGAAGCTGCAGTTGCCTGATGATATAAAGCAGAATACAGGTTCTTTCCATGACATCATTATTGGGGAATCGAACTTGAACCCACTTCGTTGACATTGCAATGATGTTATGTTTAATGACACATAGATTTATTCAACAACCCGTTTTATGGAAACACAACCTTTGTATTATTATTTTTTCCAATGGAGGAAAAGGTGTCCGGAACGACTCTCAGTGATACATATTCATGAATTAGACAACAAGACTTGTGGAACCAAACCATAGCTACCAAATTGAACCAAATCAGCCGAAAAAATACCAAAAATTTCATCACTGATTAATATTATATATTAGGCTCACCAGATGTTGTGTTAAAAAATTGTCAAAACCTAAAACTAATTTAGTGCTCATCGGATTCTTTTTGGGAGAAAAAGTGATTGTCAAGCATATGTCCATTGTCAAAGGGTGAGCATTGGTTGGGCTCAAAGGGTGAGCATTGATTGGGGGATTTTATTAGCCAACTCATTTTCAGTTATTTATCATAAAAATTGTTATTTTATCAATTTCATAATATTGTTAAATAAATTTAGATAGGATAATTACATGATTTTAATGTTTTTAAATGAGTTTAATAATATCTAGGTTCATATGGATTTGTTTATGATAGAAATTGAGATAGAGAGTAGAGAGTTTGTGCACACAAATTACACGCTTCATTGTTTTATTATTGATCACAACAGTTACACATACAACAATTACACATATATAGGACATAAATCATTAACATCGACACATCTATATCATGACTACAACTCATACATAAGAAACAACAACATCTAGACTAACTCCCCGTGACTCATAATTACAACTATGCATGACATGGAAGCATTACTTCCAACATCCTCCCTTAATGCATACATGGAAAACATCGAAAACGCATATTACAACAATAATATTAATCTATGTCTGACTGGTATTCATCAGCACTTATACCCACTTTGAAATATCGCAAACACTACTCTTTCTTCACTACCACATCTTCGAGATTCCACTTGATCCAAGTAATATATAACCGCTTCAAACCATCTTTTGCATACTTTGCAGAAATGAGGCTTCTCGACTATTGGAGCACGACAGGTTAGTCTTGATACTGAACAATCCTATGGACATGCCTCCATATGTTGAACACATGGTTTTCTGTTGTATTCCCTGTTTATCTAGGAAAGCAACCTCCATACTAATTGTATTCAGAAGTCAATTATACAAGGTGACCTCTAAAACAAATAATAAAATTAACTTATGTCTTGATGTTCATGGCTCCACACAATGTCACCATATTATAAAAAATTATACATAATCAAATTAGTGATATGTTCTTGTGTCACACTATGCATCAAAAAACACTAATTTGAAAATATGTTAATATGTTCTATAATTGGTTTTTATTTGATTTTTTACATTACACTTGGGCAATAACACACTATAATATAATAAAATTGCCACACACACCACATACTTGGTCACAGTAGCAAACACACAACCACCAAAAAATTCTTGCAACAAAACATCAAATTGACCTATTTTCTTATGGCAGCATTACAATATAAACCTTTTCAAATCCCTCGTACTACTCTCACGTTTTATTCTTCCACAAATTATGTTAAGTAAATGGTGCTCTCCCTTCCTGTGAGTGTTGACCGTTTGCCACATGCAATTATAGGAAGTGCTTTAATTTGAATAATAGACACCAAAACAAGCTCAACGCCTAGCAGAATTACAGACTTCGAGAAGGAGTTGAAACACATCGACCTTGATTCTATCAATATGAATGTCTAGTCGTCTATGACTGTGACTCTCCATCACAACAAGTTGAACTTGTACACTAAGATTCCAGCAAGTCACTGTGACATAAAATTAGTGTGCATTATATAAGAAATCAATGATATGATGCTCCATAACCCTATTTTAAATGATGGTGATGCATGCCAACCTTATGGGAAATCAATGATCGGATACGTTCCCCATCATTAATTGCAAAGAGAATTTTTTTTTTTCAACCACTCATACCGCATTTGTTGCACATTTTCTACATGCTTTTGACTCCCTTGCAAGCTGCAATGACTACATCATCAATACTCTCGATTCTAGAAACATGTACGTAGGTCTATAAAGAGCTCCAAAAATGTGACCTCCGTCTTATTGGATAGATCCATCCATTTCACCCTTCTTTCTCCGTCAATCTCTGGTATGATGTCGGAGATCAAATTGTTGGCAAAATATAATAAATTAAGATATTTGTCGGTGATCCGTATCTTTTAACTTCAAGGATGCATACACATTTTCATATAAAAGAGCATATTAACCAAGTAACTTAACACATGAAAAAGAAACGGAAATCACAAAGAAACCATGAGATCAACAACACACAAACAATTTAATTATGGATTTTACCCAATGTGGGCTACGTCTCCGAATCTTGCTCAAAGTGGGGAGACCTTCTTTCATTAAGTAGTAGCAAAGAAATTAGTTACAAGAAACTTTACAAAAATGACCCTTATACCTCTATTTATGATGATGGATTTAAAATGCAGACCTCCACTAAACTAACAGCACGGTTGGATTCCTAGCATGAAAACATGCAAAAATGACTATAAATTTGTCAAATTCTGACACTGGCATCTCTTGCCCTATAAGGAAATATTTTCAGCATCTTGGGAGATCCCTCGCGCATGGTTTTAGCTCTCCTAGCCGCTCATGGTTCTGATATTCCGCTCTTCGCTAGTCTCATGGGAAAATGAATTGATATCTTATATAAAAGTCGTGGCAGAGCTGCCAACGTTTGGGTCATTGGCTTGTTGGTTGGGAGTGCTATGTTAAGGCAGATGGTTACCGGTGATCCCGAGGTCCAATACCCGTGGGACCCGTTTATGGCATATGTTTCAACGAAATTATTTTTAATACATGACATATTGTTTTATGGTTGTCGGCGTTATATTTTAATTGGGATCGCCCGTTGGGGGCTGACCCACTAGGGTCGAACAGCGCCAAACCCTGTTGGCTCCACCATATACGTTGCTTGTGTTGAGTCATCCCGTGGGTCCGGTGGGTCCACCAGGGCTAGTCCGACCACCACATTTAAACATACTCAATATATGTATTCCATTTCTATTTGATTCAGGTGTGCATGGGTCGCCCTGTGGGGTCGAACCCTGCCGGCTCCACCATATACGTGGCTTGCATTGAGTGGTCCCGTAGGTCAGGCGAGTCCACCGGGGGTCCGACCACCATATTTAAACATATTCAATATATGTATGCCATTTCCATTTTTATGGTTTTCAAACTTATGTGGTTGTCGTTGATTGAAAAATTCGGATTATCCATAGTATCATAAAGCAATGGTCGATGTTTCGAATTCCAATGGGGATCCATCTCCAAGACGAGAAATGAATGAAGAATGAAAAAAGTTCGCAAAGATCAAGGTATAAATAGTGAAGGATTATGATGATGAGAATAGTCGACAACAAATTTTGTTAATCTATCTAAAATAAATTTTATTTTATTCTTTATAAAAACTTTATAAAGTTTTTATAAATTAATTTTAATTTAAATAATAAATATTTAAAATTATTTATATAATATTACTAACAAATTTCATAATTTAATTTTTTTTTAAATCACAATTTAAAAAAAAAATTAATTATTATAAATCCTAAAGTGCTACTAAATTAATTTTAATTATAATATAATAACCTTAATTTAAAATTTGTTTAGTTTCATAATTTATATTTATAAAAAAAATTATTATTATTATTATTATGTTTTAATTTTTTTTTTTTTTAATTTTAAAAAGTTATAAAAAAATTTATAATTTTTTATATTAATTTCATAATTTGTTAAAATTCTTAATTTAATGTCTAAATATTTTATAAATAAACCTTGAGAGTTACTAAATTTTTTAAAATTATTATCTAAAAAGACTAACCTAAAATAGTATAATCAAATTATTAATTTATGGATTAATTAATTAAATTACATTAATATGAAGAATACCTATGTTTATTTAATTCTAAATAATAATAATAATAATATAACTATTAAAATATATGTTAATAAATAAACGTTATTAATTAATATTTATTAATTCTACTAACGAATTTTTATTAAATATATTCTATTACTTTAATTAAATCCTAATAAATTTTTTATTTTTTATTTTTTATTTTATTATATCATTATTGAATATAAATTAATTTAATTTGAATTTTTATTATGATTTTACTTTCATTTACTGATAATAATTATTAATTAATTAATTTTTATTAATAGAATAAAAATTAATTAACAAAAATAATTATTACAAGTGAGTGAAATAATAAGTGTTTTCTACTTACACTACCCTAAACTGTTTACTAATAAGGAGAAGAAGCAAACCTGCGATAGTATACCTAGCATGAGGACGAACCTAAGGAGCAAATTTATCTGATTAGAGGTCGCCAACTATGACTAATCTCATATCCTCCATCCCTGTTGATGTTATGTGGGTGTTTTATAATCTCCAGTGCTTCTCTAATCTTTCGTCTCTGATAGTGTTCATCCCTTGCAATGATTTTAGCATCCTCAAGACATAAGTGATGTTTTGTTTTCGAGGAGTGATCAGCAAGAGCTGAGGTTTGAGATCGCTCATGTTTAATATCGGCACCATGCTCTTTCAAACGCTTTTGAAGAGAGTGCCCAGTTTCATCAATATAACTCTTCCCACATGAGAAGTCAATCTTGTAAACACCTTTAAGCTGCTCCTGACTAATGCTATCTTTAACTGAGCGCATATTTTTTCTAATGGTTCCTGCTGCTGAGAATTGTGCGAAAATGTCACTCCTCCCCAAAACCCTGGAAATCTTATATGTCACACCTTTAATGTATGGCAGAAAAACCCTTTCATCGCTCTCTTGAGGATCCTGGCATCTCTTGGATACGACCGTACCTTTTGCTTTATTTATGGCTTTTCTTATTTCTCTTTCCTTATACCCTATACCCAAGAAAACAGATGTCAAGTGAGAGATTTCTTCTTCCAGGTGCTCCTCATTAGATATCCTCAGGGCTCTTACATCAAGAGTGTTAAGGACACCAAATTTTTTAGCACGATAATGGTACGACTCAGCGTGAAGGTAGCTATGGACCTCGGTCACGCGGTGGACCAACCCTTTTTATTTAAAATTGAAACTATAGTCGTTGGGTCCGTTGGGGGATGGTGGGGGTGGCAGCTCACCCCCCAAAACATATATATATAAATATATATATATTTATTTATTTATTTATTTATTTATTTATTTATTTATGTAAACAATATAGTTAAAAATTTTCCACTAGAAATTAAGGGTTACTCGATGAATTAAGGAGGCGACAAATTCTCTTTTTCCAACTGTTGATTTTATTGTGTTGTCCCTTTGCCAATTTCTTGCGTTGTTAGTGACTGACACTTGGCCAAGTTTGCCAAGAACTTTGATCAACTATAACTTGAGCATATGAACTCGGATTTGAGTGGTGTTCACACCATTGGAATCAAGGAGATGAGCACTACAATATGGTCCTGGTTCCACTTCCATATGATGAATTTAATTTTGAGCTATTTTCAAGACCACTTCTATTTTTGGATCCACTCGGATCATTTGGGGGAATAACAAGCACTAGAGAGACTGTATAAGATGTTTTTAATGGGTGAAAATCAACTCTGTTGATCATATACATATGGGATGGTTTTTTTTTGGAAAAAACAATCTGCAAAAATACTGATCCAATATGTTCCCAACTACAGTTAGAAGTTGACCTGTCTCCTCCAAAAAATAGACTAGATGAGTGGAGTGGCTAAATCACAACGATGACTCCTCCTTTGATACCTTGCAGGAAAATTCACTCCTAACAGTCAAGCTACAACTCTCTTATAAAGAAATCCACCCAATTCTCACAGTTGTCATGTGAAGAGTATAAAGTTTTTAAATCAACCTTGTCAAATTCCAGTGGAGGCTTTGGCTATCCATGAGTTTTCACACCACTCCCTATCTCAGTTAAATGACTCAAATGATCCACATCTATATGTCGCAAATAATCACAGAACCAATCACCACTCTTCAAGAACGACCCTATACAACCGACAAGCAGTCATTAAACTCGGCAACTTTGTTGTCTTTTACACAGATCTATCTCCTACGGAAATAATAACAATGTGGCAGCCCTGATGTGAAGAAGTCATTGTTCAACATCTTATTAGATGGTGTGTCCCTTCTTACTTTAGAAGCAGGATGCACAACCTTTTATTCATAAATTTTCACAAATCTCCACACAAACAAACTATTATCACATAGAAAAAAAAATGTACACAAGAATGAAAATCCACACGCAAATGAAATATTCACTCACAATTTAAAAAATAAATCGCGAAGTTGGGAAACACTTTTTGGCGGACGGTTAGAGTTTGGGAGAAATTTTTAATTTCTCGTCCAAGAAAATAGTCAACTCTATTTCTCGACCGAGAGTTCTAAAAACTCTCATCCGAGAGTTTTATTGGGTTTAACCAGAGTTAAAAATCTCTCGGACGAGAGTTATCCATTTTCTCGTTCGAGAGTTTTATTGACGAAAACTCTTGGGAAGACTTTCCCTGAAGAGGTTTTAATAACTCCCGTCTGAGAGTTTTATTCCTATAATAAAACGCCAAAATTATTAAGTTGTTAGAATTGGTACTTTATTTTATATAAAACTCTCGGTACTTTAGAATTGGTACTTTATATAATTTTAATAGTACTTTATTAAAATTAAAAAATGATAAAAAATAATAAAATTATAATTTTATTTTAAATTATTTTATTATTATTAATGATAAAAAAGACCTGAATATTTAATTAAATAAAATTTGTTACAATATTTTGTAATATCAATATTATATAAAAAACTAAAAATATTTTATATAAAACTAGTTGATATATTAATATAAATAAAATAAAATTCTAAAACATAAATCAAAATAATATATATATATATATATATATGTATATATGTATGTGTATATATATATATATATATATATATATATATACACACACACACACACACACACACACACACACGCACACATATATATATATAATATTTTTTTTGAAATTAATGAATAAATTTAAATTTAAAAAACAATTGAGTAAATGCAATGAGGTGATAAAGGAGACAATGCATAGCACCTTAATATCGTTATAAATTCTTGGAAATCTCGATAACTTTTTGAAGTGAGATGAGCTTCTTGGAATGGGTCACTTTATCTTCCACTTCAGTTTCACACGATTAGCTTGAAAGGAAGTCTATTTTCCTAGGTATGGATGTAAGGGGATAAACAATATTATTTGAACATTGAGTGAGATGCCCTTCTTGGAATGGGTCCTCTTATCTTCCACTTTAGTTTCACAAGATTAAATTGAAATGAAGTCTATTTTCCTAGGTATGGATGTAAGGGGATAAAGAATATTATTCGAAAAGGAAAGGAATGTTAAGTGTGACATTCCAAGAAGAAGTGTATGGGATTGGAGAATTATGTTATTGCAGAAAACTAACCCTTGACCCCTTAACCCTTGACCCATAACCCTTGACCCCTTAAACCCTAATTCCTAACCCCTAAACCCTTAACCCCCTAAACCTTAAACCTCTAAACCCTTAACCCCTAACCCATTTACTCCCACTAAACCTCTAAATACCTAACCCATTTAACCCCTAAACCCTTAACCCTACCCCTAACACGTTAACCCCTAACCCATTTAAGCACCTAAACCCCAAAACCCCTAACTCCTAACCCCTAAAATACTTAACTGCTAAATCCCCTAACCCCCTAAACCTCTAAACCAATCCTAACCCATTTAACCCCCTAAACCTCAAAACCCCTAACCCCTTAAACCCTAATTCCCAACCCATAACCCTTGACCCCTTAAACCCTAATTCCTAACCCTTAAACCCTTAAGCCCTAATTCCCAACCCCTAACCAATTCAACACCGTAAACCCCTAAAAACCTAACCCATTTAAGTGTGGATTCCATTTAACCCCCAAAACCCTAACCCCTAACCCCTAAAATCCTTCACTGCTAAATCCCCTAACCCCCTAAACCTCTAAACATGTAACCCATTTAAACCCCCTAAACCCTAAACCTCTAAACCCTTAACCCCTAACCCCTAAAACCCTAATTCCCAACCCCTAACCAATTAGACACCCTAAACCCCTAAAAAACTAACCCATTTAACCCCATTAACCACTAACTTCTAACCCCTAAAATCCTTAACTGCTAAATCCCCTAACCCCCTAAACCTCTAAACCAACCCTAACCCATTTAACCCCCTAAAACCTAAACCTATAACCCCTTAAACCCTAATTCCCAACCCATAACCCATTCAACCCCTTAAACACCTAAACCTCTAACCCCTTAACCCTTGACCCCTTAAACCCTAATTCCTAACCCCTAACGCATTTAACCCCCTAAACCCTAAACCTCTAAACCCTTAACCCCTAACTCATTTACCCCCACTAAACCTCTAAACCCCTAACCCATTTAAGCCCTAAACCCTTAACCCCTACCCCTAACCCATTAACCCCTAACCCATTTAAGCCCCTAAACCCCAAAACCGCTAACCAATTCAACACCCTAAACCCCTAAAAACCTAACCCATTTAAGGGTGGATTCCATTTAACCCCCAAAACCCTAACCCCCAACCCCTAAAATCCTTCACTGCTAAATCCCTTAACCCCCTAAACCTCTAAACCTGTAACCCATTTAACCCCCTAAACCCTAAACCTCTAAACCCTTAACCCCTAACCCCTAAAACCCTAATTCCCAACCCCTAACCAATTAGACACCCTAAACCCCAATTCCTAACCCCTAAACCCTTAACCCCTAACCCTAAACCTCTAAACCCTTAACCCCTAACCCATTTACTCCCACTAAACCTCTAAACCCTTAACCCATTTAACCCCTGAACCCTAAACCTCTAAACCCTTAACCCCTACCCCTAACTTGTTAACCCCTAACCCATTTAAGCCCCTAAACCCCAAAACCCCTAACTAATTCAACACCCTAAACCCCTAAAAACCTAACCCATTTAAGTGTGGATTCCATTTAACCCCCAAAACCCTAACCCCTAAAATCCTTCACTGTTAAATCCCCTAACCCCCTAAACCTTTAAAATTGTAACCCATTTAAGCCCCTAAACCCCAAAATCCCTAACCAATTCAACACCCTAAACCCCTAAAACCCTAACCCATTTAAGTGTGGACTCCATTTAACCCCCAAAACCCTAACCCCTAACCCCTAAAATCCTTCACTACTAAATCCCCTAACCCCCTAAACCTCTAAACTTATAACCCATTTAACCCCCTAAACCCTAAACCTCTAAAACCTTAACCCCTAACCCCTTAAAACATAATTCCCAACCCATAACCCTTGACCCCTTAAACCCTAATTCCTAACCCATAAACCCTTAACCCCCTAAACCCTAAACCTCTAAACCCTTAACCCTAACCCATTTACCCCAACTAAACCTCTAAACCCCTAACCCATTTAACCCCTAAACCCTAAACCTCTAAACCCTTAACCCCTACCCCTAACCCGTTAACCCCTAACCCATTTAAGCCCCTAAACCCCAAAACCCCTAACCCCTTAAACCTTGATTCCCAACCCATAATCCTTGACCCATTAAACCTTAATTCCTAACCCCTAACCCCTTAAACCCTAATTCCTAACCCCTAAAAATCTAATCCATTTAACCCCCAAAACCCTAACCCCTAACCCCTAAAATCCTTCACTGCTAAATCCCCTAAACCTCTAAACCTATAACCCATTTAACCCCCTAAACCCTAAACCTCTAAACCCTTAACCCCTAACCCCTTAAACCCTAATTCCCAACCCCTAACCAATTCAACACCCTAAACCCCTAAAAACCTAACCCATTTAACCCCATTAACCCCTAACTTCTAACCCCTAAAATCCTTAACTACTAAATCCCCTAACCCCCTAAACCTCTAAACCAACCCTAACCTGTTTAACCCCCTAAACCCTAAACCTATAACCCCTTAAACCTTAATTACCAACCCATAACCCATTTAACCCCTTAACCCTTGACCCCTTAAACCCTAATTCCTAACCCATAACCCATTTAACCCCCTAAATCCTAAACCTCTAAACCCTTAACCCCTACCCCTAACCTGTTAACCCCTAACCCATTTAAGCCCCTTAACCCTAAAACCACTAACCCATTTGACGTCTTAAACCCTAAACATATAAACCCCTAAACCATAAACATATTAACCCCTAAAACTTTTGATTAAAACATTTAATAAAACACTCGGCCAAGAGTTTCATCGGGTAAATTCTCGGGCGCAAACTCTCAGGCGACTGAGAGTTGGGCCATGCGGTTAAATGTAACTTTAGGTGGGTTAAACTCTCGGTCGAGAGTTTTATAAATGTTTCGTCCGAGACATTATCTCGGCCGAGATTTTTTGGTCAACGAAAAACCCAGAAAATTCTGCAGTTTTCAGGAACCTGCAAATTTAGAGGGACGAAACACCTGCAAAAACAAAATGTTATATGTCGGACCAAGTACCATTAGATTCATCTCTGAATCTAGTTTCTGATGATGTGAGATTTGTGGAGTTTCATTAAAAAATTCAATTTTTTATTAATTTTTTACTAAATTGTATCACTGTGGAATTTCATTGTTCGAAAAATTGCACTGAATGAAAATTCAATAACTTTCAAATGACAAAACCAAAAAATTCAGAAAAATCATATTGCATTTCCTCTCCCTATCTACTTCAAAAGGGTACTCTCATTTTTCTTATTGACGATCACATTGAAAAGAAAATCTAGGGATCATAAAATGTACTAAAACATCACTGTTTTTTTGTCTTCGTCCATTTCAAAAAATAATAAAAAATAGTTATTTAATCTAAAAATTACCGAAAAGTAGTCTGTACACTAGTGCAATATATGCAGATTATGATGCTATGGTTTTTTTCCAAAAAATGAATAACCTTCCCTAAAAAAACTTAGGGATCATAAAATGACTATTTATGTTTGCCTGAAATTTTCAAGTATATGTAGTTAGTAAACAAGAAATTTACCCCTCTATATGTTAATATTTTTTTTTTTTAAATATGGATATGGAGGTAAGACAATTCTCTACAATTCTTGTTTTTATGGACATAAATGTGAATTAAATGGTTACAAAATGCATATGGTTAAAAAAAAAAAAACTAAAACTGACATTTAATTGTATATTTTAGAAATTTTTCAAAATAAAACAATTATAACTAAATAATTATTTTTACTTTTATTTTTTAATATTATAATATTTTTCTTTAATTTATATAGGTTTTAAATTTAAATAAATAACTCAATCAACTATTAGCTTTGTTTCTCTATTTTATATCTGGAATATTTGAAAATTATAATCAACATGAAGATGAGCCATAATAAATTGAGTGGGTAGAATTACAAGTTTAGGCAAGTTGCAAGTCTTATGATTGAAGAGAATGGAGTTGTTTTTAGTAAAAAAATTTAGATCTTTCTGTGTCACTTGAAGTATTTTGAGGTGAAATTTTGATTTGTGTTATTTAAATTGATTTTTTTACTGTATATGAATTCAACACCTTGAAAAACCCTAAAACATTTAAATTGTACAGAGATTATCTATCAAATTTATAATTTCAATAAATTTCTAAAAAAAATTAAACTGAAAAAATCCAAAAAAAAAAACTTTCAAAAAATCACACTAAAAACAACTCAAAAAAATTTACATTACCAAACCACCAAGTCATTTATAATTTCTTAAACATGTGAGAAGTGCTAGGTTCACGCCAAGTTATTGCTATCAATTTGATTATCTTGTTATTCGCACTAATCACAAGAATCGCATTCGGCATTTTTTTTTGTGATCATTTGATTTCACTTTATGTCAGGCATGACATCAGTCTGAAGAAGAAGCCAGAAGAAAGAAGAAAAAAAGTGTCATAGTTCAACTCAACCTCATTATAGGAAAATTTTTATTATTCATTTGGAAAATACTTTAAAATTGGAAAAAAAATTATATATCAAATTTTAAATTAGTCTGTAAATTTGTAATGTAAATAAAACCAATCAAATACAAAATAAATTATCCAACTATACACTTATTTTGAGATTGTGTCTTTATTCAGAAATTTAGTGTAAAAACTTTTATTTTGAAATTGTGTTTTTCTTTAAATTTTCTGTTTTGTATAGTGATCATTGTAGTTGGTCTTTACTGGAAAAAAATTATATTACTGTTTGGAATTGTTTTTCTGGAGTTTTCTGTGGATTTTCTGGCAGGAAAACTTTGAGGTGAAATATTGATTTGTGTTATTTAAACTGGTTTTTTTGACTACATATATAGATTCAACACCATGAAAAACTTTTAGGGCATTTCTATTGTGCAGAGTTTACTCATGAAACTTGTGTTTTCAATAAATTCCTACTAGATTTTAGACAAATTATATCCCAAAATAACCACCAAAAAATTTCCAAAAAATCACATTAAAAACAACTAATAACTGTTTGACTTTTTTCAACACTAGTCAAATTTCATATAGCTATTTAACTTGACAAATAATATAAAAAAACCACCAGAAAATCTCCAAAAAATTCACATTAAAAACACCAGTCAAAATCCATATAGCTGTTTAACTTGCTTTGGCTCCATGTTACCTAACAGAACTAAATGATCAAATCATGCACCTTTATTTTGAGAATTTGTTTTTAGGTCCTGTTTTCTTCTAGCGTTTTCTTTTAATTGTTAACCACATGATCTTGTTTTCTTTTTATCCAGCTCGCTGTTTTTATCAGAAGTTGATTGACATGTGCAAACTTGCAAAGGGGTTGGGATGCACGTTGTTGTTGCAAAATTCACATTATTAAATTTAAATATCATACATTACTCTCTTTATATATAAAACTAAACTAACCTTTATTGGCATTACAACAAAATAGGATATTACTTAAATATTAAATAAATTATAAAAATAATCTTACGAACTTTTCAAAAATGAAATGGCTTTTTTAAAAGTTGTCTACCCAGGCAGTGGAATAGTCTTGACGGAAGTTTTTTGCTTGAATCCGGTCAACTAAAATTCAAAAAATCAGGTAGTTAGAGTGTTAGAGTGTTTGGAATCCATTTTTGATAGTGGAAATTGATTCACCACTATCAAAAATCTTTAGAGCACTCAAAATACTAAGTTTAACAACCTTAAAAATCTTTAGAGCACTCAAAATACTAAGTTTAACAACCTTAAACAAGATTTTGATAAAATCTTTGCCGGATTTTTTCAAAATCTTTGCCGAATTCTGAGCCAAAAGCTGCTTTTTTAGACTACGTTCTTTCAAACAAACCATTAAAAAAGAAAACATCAAACAAATATGTTTTTAGATAGAATAAAAGAGTGACTATCTAACTTAATTAATTGTATGTTTTAACATTTTTATATTTAAATTCTTTTTTTAAACAAAATATATTTTTAAATATATAAATTAAAAATCCATATAATATTAAAATTACCTCAATTTCAAAACTCAAACCTGAAAACTCAAAGGATTTAAAATACGGGTTAGCTAATCATCGTGGGTAGTAGGAGGGGTTATGGATAATTCAAGATTTATGTGCTTTGTGGGAAAAATGGGAGGTTAATTTAAAAAAAAAAAAAAATCTAATTTATATAATAAAAAAATTATCCAAATTTCATAATCAAAATAATTTATTAAATTTTTATTCTTAATTAAATTTGAAGTTACATAATGGATAACTATTATATATAATGTATATATTAGATTATGCTTATATAATATTGCAATAATGTGTTATTATATTATATTCTGATATTTATTGAGGTTTTTATTAGATTTTATGTTTACTAAAAATTATGTTACTTTAATATATGTTGAATTGTAATGTTTTTTTATATTTATATTACATTGCAATGTTCATTAAGAGCCATGTTACTTTTTGACATTCTTTAAGGGTTATGTTTCAATGTGATCTACTAAAATGGCCATGATGCATTGTGATTCATCCTAGTCAAGTTGTATGGAATTGCAATATTCCTTGATGGTTTTGTTACATCGTGATGTTCATCTTAGTGGACTTATGTTGAGTTGTCATGTTTTTTAAGGGTTCTATTGCAGTGTGACATTCATAAAAGCATATGTTGGATTGCAATCCTCCTCAACAGTTATGCAACATTGTGCCATTCTTCTTGGCTTAATTATGCCAAATTGTTATATAATTCATCGATGGTTATGTTACAATTAAATGCTCCTGAAAGGTTAGGTTAGATTGTGGTATTCATTAGTTGTTATTTCCTATTATGATGTTTGTCATGGTTAACTTATGTTAACCATCGTTGACTATGGTTGGCTTTGGTTTACTATGGTGCATCATGGTTGATTATGTTTGACTATGATAGACCATGGTTGAATTTGGTTGAATACGACTAACTTTTGTAGACCATGGATGTACATGGGTCACTACAGTTGGCCATGTTGACTATATTTCACCTTGAGTGCCTATGGTCAACTATGATTATGTCACAATAATTGTGTTCATGTTAGTTGACTTATGTCAAATTATAGTGTTCCTCAAGGATCATGTCACATTACAATTTCTGTGAAGGGATATATTGGATAACAATATTCCCCAATGGTTACATGGCATTGTGACATTTATTTTCATTGATTTAGGTCAAAAAATTATATTCCTCAATAATTATGTTATAATGTATTGTTTCTCTAAAATAATTCATGATTGTGCATGATAGAACATGATCATATTAGATTATGACATTCCTGAATAATTTTATATTGATATTGTAAATAAAATGTTTACACAAAAAATAAATTATATTGTTCTCTTTTATATTAAAGTATTGATATCATTTCGAACTCTAATTGTCTTATTATTCTCATATATTCAGCAAAAGTTCCATAACAATCAACATCATGGCCATCTTTCAATATTTATGATTATTCTAAAATTCCAAAAAATAATCGATTTCCCTATACTAGATAATGTAATGAAAAATAATACAGTGCAACCAAAAAAATATAATAAATTTATTTATTTATGTTATTATATTTATATTCACTCATATGACTTTCCACATACAAAATGGGAAAATGTTCTTGCCCAATTAACCCGGCAAGAAAAAATA
This sequence comes from Pinus albicaulis, assembly GCA_034641835.2. Lineage (NCBI taxonomy): Eukaryota > Viridiplantae > Streptophyta > Pinopsida > Pinales > Pinaceae > Pinus > Pinus albicaulis. The sequence goes on along the minus strand of CM076574.1, from coordinate 1,278,822,961 downwards.
CCATAAATTACAACAATTTTTACTTGGCTCCTGAAAATTAATATGTACCAAGACATTCATTGTGTGTTTTCACTTTTATATATCTTCCTCAATTCATATATACCAAAGGTAATGATCCATATTTATGGAAGAACGCAACAGAATACACATATAGCCATAAATATAAAAATGCAGCAGAAATAACACTTCATTTCATTAATATCAAGAACTAAAATTTGTTTACAGACATAATGGAAATCAACTAGCTAGGGCGCTGGTAGCTTATCTCTGAGAAGAGATGTGGTGGCTACAGGCCTTTGAACTTTGTGTTACAATAAGGCTCAAAGGCCTGTATATTATTGAGAAACAATGGAAAACCCTAAACAACCAAAAAACCTAACCCTAGGAGATGAGACGCTAGAATATGGGCCCCGTCGAGGTAAATTGGTACACCAATTTCCCGGGGTCATAACTTTAGCATACTATCTCCGTTTGACGCAGATGATACATCGTTAGAAAGATCTATCCGAGGACTACAACTATTGACAACGAATGTGAAGTCAAAAACAGACTAAATTCACCGGAAAAGTGATGCCCAAAAAACGTCATTTAGGGCCTCAAAATGGCTCCGAAAGTTCAGGACCCAAAAAAATGCTAAAAATAATAAACTATGCTATAATTAAGGAAACTGGAAAACTAAAAGAAACAATGGTGGGGCGCCAAGTGGAATAGGCGAGTAGCACTAATACCCACTTGGATCATTCCTCCCCCCTTTGGAAGCAATGGTCCCCATTGCGTTGAGTTCCTCTATGAAATGAGGAAAATTCTACTAAACTTGGTCCCTAGTGAACCACTTGCCATGGTACGGGAGTTGGCCAGCTTTGACAACCCAATACAGTTGGATCTCCTGTTGGCGAGTGTTCTTGATTTTCATGTTCATGATACAATCTCTGGTGGCATGTTCCATGCATTATGGTTTTAACTATGTTGTTGTGAGGTGTTCTGCAATGTCAAAGGTGTCCAGTAGAGGTGGGAAATAGGACCGAAGGCGGTCCACATTGAATACTGGGTGCAGACAAAGGAATAGTGGAATACCGAGCTCGAAGGAATTGTTACCTACAGCCTTGGTAATGGTGTATGACCCATATCGGAGCAGGAAAAGCTTGCAGTGGGGTCCAGTCAGGCGCTCCTTCTGTAAATGTAGCCACACTTTGTTGCCCACCTAGAAGTGGTGTGGCACCTGATGTTGATCATGTCGTTGCTTGTACTTAGCATTGGCTCTGTCCAATATGTCATGAACCTGCTGGCAGATGTGCTGAATGTGCTCAATGAAGTTGTTCGCTTTGTCAGCTTCAGACTGGACATGAGCCGAATCGGCCTGAGTAGCCACAAATGGCATGACTACGCCAATGGGACATAATGGTTGGAGCCATAGGCTCAATTGAAAGGGGTTGTGGCTATTTGAGCTATGGAGAGCCCAGTTATAACTGTGTTGTACATAAGGAAGGCTCTCATACCATGTGTGTGTATGCTTTGAATTGTACATGTGTAGAATGTGTACAATCATCCTGTTGACAACCTCTATCTGGCCATCAGTTTGGGGATGAAAAGTTATGGACTTGGTGATCTTGGTGTCCAATATTGACCAGAGGATGGACCAAAATGTGTTGAGGAACCTGTTGTCCCGATCTGAGATTATAGACTGTGGCATCCCAAAGTGCACCACACTTGTTCAAAGAAAATTTTAGAAGTGGCTTCTGCTGTAATATTCTTCTCGCAGACCGACATAATGGGCATCTTTGAGAATCTGTCGATGACCATGAAAACATAGTCGTTTCCATGCTTAGTAGAAGGAAGGCCCAACATGTAATCAATGGAGATGGATTCTCAAGGTCGACTAGGGGTAGGTAGCAGAGTATAGAGGCCTTGCTTCTTGATGGTCGGTTTGGCAATGGAGCAAGCAGTACAGGATCTGATGTACTTCCTAACATCATGTTGAAGGTTAGGCCAATAGAAATACTTCTACAATACTGCCACTATTTTCTTGACCCCGAAATGCATAGTGACTTGATTGTAGTGTGCTTCCCAAATAATCTTCGAACACTCACTTGAAGGGACACAAAGGTGTCCTAGGTGACATAGCAGTGCATCCTGGAGGTGCTAATTTGGAACTTGTGTACCCTCGAAGAGTTTCTTGTATGTGTGGTCGAATGCCCGATCACTCTTGTAGAGAAGTGGCCAATCAGAAGTCTTGTGCCCACAAGAGTTGAGAACAGTGGTTAGCACCACGATTAATGGTCGACTGAGACAATCTGCAACATTATCGGTGTTTCCCTTCTTATACTTGATGTTCAAATGAAATTGTTGCATATATGTGGACCACTTCTGATGGCGATCGTTTTGCAACTTCCCTTGTGTCTGTATGAACTACAGGGGTGGTGGTCTGTGTGGATGACTATTTCCTTCCCCAAAATGTAATGCTTCCATTGGCGGCGCGCCTGCATAATGGAATACATTTCATTGTCATAAGTGGGATACTTGTGGACTATGTCCGATAGTGTCTCACTATGATATACCACTCGATACCCCTGTTGAGTAAGAACTTCCCCAATAGTATAGTCGGAGGCATCTGTCTCGATCTCAAACGATTATTGCAATTCTGGTAATGTAAGCACTAGGGCATAGCAGAGGTGATGCTGAGATTCTGACCAAAATAATTTTTCTTTCACTCCTCCCTTGGTGACTTGACTCAAAGGCCAAGTGATATGAGAGAATCCCAACACAAACCTGCAGTAGAAATTAGCAAGACCCAAAAAGCTGCGAAGCTCTGTTAGAGTGGTTGGGGCTATCCAATCCCGAATTACTTGGATCTTGGTTGGATCCACATGCACCCCCAGTTCATCAATAATGTATCCCACATACTGAAATTGGGTCATGCCAAAAGTACACTTCTCCAAATTGGCACACAACGTGTGTTGCCGCAGTGTTTGGAGGACCTTTCGGATGTGGTGGAGGTGCTCTTCCCAAATTTGGTTGAATATCAGGATTTCATCCAAGTAAACTACTAAAAATGAGTTAGTGAATGGCTGCAAGATGTCGTTCATCGGCCTCATGAAGGTTGCGGGAGCATTCGTCAAACCGAAAGGCATGACCAACCATTCGAAAAGGCCCTCCTTGGCTTTGAAGGCAATCTTCCACACGTCGGAGCGTTTGATTGGTACCTAGTGATACCCATACTTCAAGTCGATCTTGCTGAAATATTTCCCCCCTTTGAGTTGATCCAGAAGGTCATCAATCTATGGGATCAGGTGCCTATTTCAGCTAGTGATCTTGTTCAGTGCACGATAGTCAATACAGAGTCTCCAAGTCTCATCCTTCTTATACACTAACACGATCAGGCTCCCACAAGGTGATGAACTTGGCCATATGCAACCTTTCTGTAGCAGCTCCTGAATCTGCCTCTTGGTTTCATCTTTCTCCATAACAGAGTTCCGATAGATCAGTCCATTGGGAAGTGGTGCACCTGGGGTCAGATTGATGCGGTGCTTGACCTGACAGTGTAGAGGCACCCCTGTGGGTGACGTGAAGATGCCCCCGTACTCCTCTACAACCTCATCCATTTGTTGTTTTCGTGCAGAGGATCCCTATCTGGAGGTCATGGCCACAACCTTCTTCTTGCCCTAGGGGCGGATCATTAGAAAAACAAATTTCTCAGTTTTGGAAATGAGCTTATTGCATTGTTTTGTAGTAACCAAAGAGATAGCTGCAGGCGGTGGTACCTCTGGTATCCTGTACAACTTATTTCCCAAAGTAACAATAACAGTGCAAGGTTGGGACTCATACACAGCATGTCACTTCCACAAGTATGGTTGACATAGTAATGCATCACAAACATCAAGAGGAGCAATGTCACATAATACCTTATTTGTGAATGGCTTGATGTTCTAGCGAAGGCAGCACTGTTGGCTAACGCGTAAATCCCATCCTTGGTGAAGCCACCTGATGGTGTACGGTTGTGGGTGTGTTGTGGTTGCCAACCCCAAACGCTTCACTACCTCTGCTGAAATGAGGTTCTTTTGGCTCCCACTGTCAACAATTAACTGTAGTAGGGAACCCTTTACCCACATCTGAGAATGGAAGAGATGATCCTCCTGCTCTGGATCTTTCGGCTCCTCCTTTTGGATCTTTACAGTGGCAATGGTGGCGTTGGGCTCCGCATCAATAATCTTCTTCCCTTTATCATTTCCATTGTCAGTTTCTGATTCAGAGTTGGAGCATGCATCTGATTTAGAAGCCCTCATCTTGGCCACCAGTGACTGCTTGGCCTGACACTCACTTGTGTTGTGAGTGGAGCTCTTATGGAACTCACACCACTTTCTCTTGTCCTTCTTCAGCTTCATGGTGTTGTTCTTTGCTTACAGCTTTGGTAGGTTATCTTGGGCCGCCATGCCTTGGCTTTTTCCTTTCTTCTACATTTTGGGGGCACCTTTCCCTTGCTTTTGATTCACAAATCCAAAGTCTACCTTCTTTTGTTTGAATTTTTTCTCAATCTTGGCAGCATACCGGTATGCCATACCAAGCGAGGAGATGTCAAGGAACTCCATTTCCTCTTGAATCTATCTGTGCAGACAACTGTGGTACTTCAACACCAAATGTTTCTCTGAATCTATGATACCTAACTTTGTGCGCAGGGTATGGAACTGATTCGTCGGATCATGCACATCTTGATCTCTTTGTTGCTGCAGTGTAGTCCATTGTATATACTTGTCCTCATAGCTCCCCATGGGATAATATTGTTCCTTGATGACATCTCAGAAAGAATTCCAAGTGGGTACGACTGAAAACAGAGGGGGTTCCCCCTCGTCCTTTTTCTCACAGTCCTCGTCCTTTTTCTCACAGTAGGTTTCCCACTAGTCCTTGACATGGGGGGTAGCTTTGAGGAGTGCAAAAATAATCTTCTCCCAATCAGAAAAGTCATGAACTGAGAAATATCCTTCTAATAGATTCAACCATCTATCTATTGTGTTTGCATCTATTTGGCCCTCAAATATGGGAATGCCAAAGTTTAATTGTACCTTAAAATGATTTGCGCCTCCAGAGTGGTTGTTGGATGCAGATGCACTGCCAATGGGTAGTCATTGAAGGATCTGGGCAAAGTTACCCATCATCGCGTTCCTTTCTTTTTCGAGGGCCTCCTTGAGAAATATTTTGATAGGATATCCTACTCCCTCATCTTTCTTTTCGTCCCCCATGGGCGGCCATTGGGTTTTGTGAGGTTGATCTTGCAAAGGTTCAACCAGATCAACCCCTAACTCGTTATACCCCAACCTCGTTTGGGACATGCAAAGAAGGATCGAGAAAGAGCGGACCTCTCTGATACCACTGATCTAGATTTATGCAGGAGCACAACAGAATACACGTATAGCCATAAATATAACAATGCAACATAAATAACACTTCATTTTATTAATATCAAGAACTAAAAATTTTTTACAGACATAATGGAAATCAACTAGCTAGGGTGCTAGTAGCTTATCTCTGACAAGAGATGTGGTGGCTACAGGCCTCTGAATTTTGTGTTACAATGAGGCTAGAATGCCTATATATTATTGAGAAATAATGGAAAACCCTAGACATCCAAAAACCTAACCCTCGGAGATGAAAAGCCAGAATATGGGCCTTGTCGGGGTAAATTGGTACATCAATTTCCTGGGGTCGTAAATTTGGCATACTATCTATGTTTGACACACATGATACATCGTTAGAAATATCTATCCGAGGACTACAACTACTGACAACGAATGTCAAGTCCGAAACGGACTACATTTTTTCGGAAAAGCGATGCCCAAAAAATGTCATTTAGGGCCTCAAAATGGCTCTGTAAGTTCAGGACCCGAAAAACTGCTAAAAATAGTAAACTGTGCTATAATTAAGGAAACTGAAAAACTAAAAGAAAAATGGTGGGGCCCTAATTGGAATAGGTAGATGGCCACCAATATCCACCTGGATCAGGTAAAGTATTATAATCACAACTATTTCCATTGATTAGGAACAATGACTATAAATACTCCCCCACACCAGTAGTTTCTGTATATATATATATAACCACCAATGGATATGTAGAATGGTGAGAAATTGCATGATAATATGTCTGAGACGATTTCATTCAGCATTGTCTAATGAGGACAATTTTGTCAGGATTGTGAATTTTTAGTTGGAATCTGGCTAAAAATTCTTCAAGAAATCTTACTGTGAGAGTGTTTATATCATATTTTTGATGGCAGAAATAGATTTAACATTATTAAGAACCCACTTGGCACCGAAAATCCCAAAGCTTCACACTTGTAACTTGGATTTTTAAAAATTCATGTGAGATTTTCTTAAAATCATGCCCAAATTTCTATTATTTTCCCAACAAATTTGTGCCATGTTTAGACTACCCAATTTCATTTTTGCCAAAATAGTGTTGGAAACAGAATCAAAACTTGCATTTAATGGAAAAATGCATGGCAACAATGTGGTTTCAAATATTATGTTGGGACTTGTGGGGACAAAACCTTCACAAGTAGCCATTGAACCTTAGCATTGGGACTATGGAAACAAAACCCCTGTATTTTACATTCAGAATCTAACTAATTTTCTACATTAAAGTTCTTTATACTTTTGGAATCTAAGTTCAACATTATTATAAAATCCATTATAAATTGTAAAAATATTCTAGAATCTAAGAAAAAAGCTTTATATTTCTTCTTAAAGATAGTGGAGAGAGTTAAAGACTAACCAAGATTGTTCTCCTATTACACCCCTATCCAACCAAAAGAGCAATGGAATTTTCCTTTTATCGTATTCAATCAATATTAATGTCTTGACAAGATGTAAAAAGACTAAAAAAATAAAAGAAATATTCAATTAATATTAATTTCTTAACCAGATGTAAAAAGACTAAAGAAATCATTTTTTCATTGCATGATTTATAAGAATTGCTTATATAATTAAATACTTATTGTTCTTTTGTCTTATTCATTCAATATTAATTTATTAACCAGATATAAAAAGACTAAACCAATCATTCCCTTATTACATTGTCCATACAAAATATTAAAAAAAACCTAAGCCAATCATTCCCTTATTGCATTGTCCAAGTCCATAAGCAATTTCTTATATTTACTGCATGTGAACTAAACTCACCTAAACCCAGCTCAACTTCAATGACTAGCGTTAGCTACAATATGTCAAAACTCTTCAAAAGAGTTCATTATTGTTAAAGGATACGTATTATATGACAGAAAAATGACTCGTAGATTTTAGAATGTTAGAATATTCTGAACATAAAACTCCAATATGTGAGAACTTTGTGTGCAAAAATGTGAATTATATGGTTACAAAGTGTATATTGCAACAAAAAAAATAAATAAATAAATGTATGTTTTCCACATAAAAACGACGACCATAATTAAATAGTTATTTTTACTTATATATTTAATATTTTAAATATTTTGAAATTTAGAATATATATAATGATACTAACACTATTTTTGATTTATATAAAATTTAAATAATTATAAATACAGTGAAATCAAATAAATAACTCAATCAATTATTAATTTTATTCAGACCTATTTTATATCTGAAATATATTAATTTTATTCAGACCTATTTTATATCTGAAATATTAGAAAATTATAATATATTAATTATATTCAGACCTATTTTATATGTGGAATATTAGAAATTCATAATCAACATGAAGAATCGATTTTGTTGTAAAGAAGCGTGCAGACAAGAAGCCAGAAGAAAAAAGTGTTAAAGTTCAACTTAACCTGGTGTTAAAATTCAACGTAACGTGGGGTGTACATTTTTTGGAAAATTTTGATTATAAATTTTGAAAATATTTTAAAATTGGAAAAAAAATTATACATGAAATTTTAAAATATTCTATAAATTCCGAAATGAAAATTAAATCAACAAAACAAAACCCAAATTATCTATTTTGAAATTACAAATTATCTATTTTGAAATTTTTTCCATACACTTTTATTTTCAAATTTGTCCATACACGTTTATTTTGAAATTTTGTCTTTATTTAAATTTTCTGTTTTCTATGGTGACCGCTGGAGTTGGCTCTCACCCGTCAAAATCTATATAGCTATATAGCTTTCTTCGACACCAGTCAAAATGTATATAGCTGTTTAATTTGGTTTGGCTCTATGTTACCTGGCAGAACTAAAAGATCAAAGCATGCACATTTATTTCGAGATTTGGTTTTAGTGTGCTCTGTTTTATTATAGCTTTAATAGTGGGTTCACACCACTTTATTGCCTTTATTTCTAGATTTGGTTTTAGTGTGTTCTGTTTTATTATAGCTTTAATAGTGGGTTCACACCACTTTATTGGTTAACCACATGATCTTTGTTAGGTTGTTTTAGTGGTTGGTTAATTGGACCTTTGCAAATGCAACATAGGTAGAACTAGGAATCTAGTAGTTATTTTTTTTTTTATCAGACATTTATTGAAGTTGATTGGCATGTGCAGATTTGCAAAGGGTTGGGAAAAATGTTGTTGTTGTAAAATACATATTATTAAATTTAAATATAGTTAAAATTAATGAAGTGACTCTCCAGGTGAGAACCTAGAGAGTGTACAAAAACACTCACACAATCTGATATATACAATCAAGAGAACAGACTAGTACATATAGGCTTTCTCACAGTGAGGTGGTTTGAACCACTCCCTAAATATTAAGATCTGAGATCTAGAATTAGAACCCCAATCCTATCCTAACTTAACTTTTTCCATTAATTTCTAACACTCCCCCTTAATAGAGAAAGGGTACAGAACAATAACATATGATAACATACGCCTGCTAGTCTAGTCTCAGCTAGGCTTACAATGGTAAAAAGACATAAAAACTTGGTAACAGAGTTTTCATCTTGGTCTTTATTCTTGTGAAACCATATTTGTTCATTCGTGGATGAGGCTTCATCTTCACTTTCTTTGTCATGAGATAGTGATGTATCTTCGCCTCATTCCTTCCCCAGTGATGAAAAGTTTGAATGCTTATCCTCGCCCTTTTGAAAGTTATGACAGACTTAATAGGAAAATGTTTTTTCTCACCATTTCTTGTGTCACACATGTAAATTTCAGCAATGTTGTCATCTACACACACATAAATATTGATGAGATTATCACATTTTAAATTCTCTCCAACTCTATCTTCTTCTGCCACGTCTTCACCATTAGCTTCATGTGGCTCATCGAATTGATCTTCAACATTTTGTTCCTCTTTACATCCTTCCTGAAGATCAACTCGTGACTCTTTAATATCAGGATCTTGCACAACAGATTTTGCCTCTCGTTTCTCGTGGTCATCAACAGAACCACATTGTTTTTCTGAAAAAATTCCAGACTTAAAAATACTACTCATGCTAATGCCTCCAAATGCCAACATGAGAATATCATCATCATCATCATCATCAGAATCAAAAATATCTAAAAATATAGACATGTTGTTAAAGGTCCAGCTTATCTGGTTTTGTCTTCTTCGAGATTTCGACTCCACTCGGTCCTCTTACGAGCTCCAACAACCTCGTTACCACGCAGGTGGGAATCCTCCCTTTAGTAGCTCTTCAACAGTAGAACCTTGTAGACTGTGGCTTCTATGCCACGCAGGGCTTAGTGCCCTCAGCTCTTGCGACGAGCAACAAATGACCTCTCAACAAACTGACAACGCTATCAATTTCTAATTCTGATGCATGTAATTAGAAATTTCTCATGACACCTATTTGCGAAGATGAGTTTAAATCAGCAAAAAAACTTTCACGTTTTCATTGTGGCATATAATAAATTAGACGAAAATATAAGAGATCTACACTGCTCCATGCACCGCTTGGATCAAAAATTCGACAACGGTGTTTCAGAATGCAAACAGTTCTACAACCTCTTCAACCTCCACAGCGTTCCTCCACTCCTCTACGACTCCTATGCAGCACAGGAATGCTCCCCCAGCATAGCAAAAAATACTTGAGAATCGCTCCAATGGCTGCTTAAAACTTCAATATATCTTGAATTCACCACCTAAAATCTTAAAATAGGTCAAGGGTTTGACGTGGCATTACCACCTCCAACTGTGGGTTTGCATTTGCTTGCCTAGCCGATAGTAGGTTTAAGAAACCGTGATGCCAAAGAGCTGAAGGAGCCGAGGTTTACAACAACTCGGCATTTAATTTAATTGAGCCGCAAAAATTGGCAGCACAATGCTCACCACCGCAAGGGGTGGGTTTTCCTTTCCAAACTGCAATACAACTTTTTCACAAAGTGTTTTAGCCTATGTGTAGAACTGACCATTGTCCTTGTTGTGCCTGATGATGTGGAGTGAAGTTCAGCACGTTTCATCAATAAAGAGTAGAGACTCGTCTACTGGTATAGTTGCGCTTAAGGATGAAGTGAACACGACGCACCGCACGTTTTGTGCTCTCTTGCATGATTTCAGAACGTTTAGAGTCCGTTGGATTGCACCATCCACTATCTCATTCTGCGGATCCTTGGAGACAAACTCCATAGGAGTGGCAACATGAAAGACACCGTAGCAGCCATGGATGGTAGAATCAAAGCTCCCTTCTTCGCGTAGATCTACAAGTAGATGGAGGCAGCGGGACTATGGAGTAAGGCCGCAGGGCAAATTGGCTCCTATGAGATCAAGCAAGGGTTCGTATGGTAGCAATTTGGATTTCAATATCAACGATAGATCTTTGTAAGGTGCACTGTACATGATAACTTGTAAATAAAATATCTATACCGAAGAGAATTGTTGGAATAAACATCAGAATATTTTATCAACACTGGAATGCCCACGTTCGCCGCAGTCTGGTTGGCAGTGAAAAACTGAATGCACATCAAATAAGCCAAGAACTTCAGCGGCCCATCGAGTGCCAACGAGGCGAAGATCAAAAACTTCAACTATATTACAATTGCCCTTACATAGCGCGGACAATTTCTCATACCAGGCCTAATATCGAGAGCTCTGCAACAATCCTTCACGTCCTTATATCCCTATATGGCACAGGTTCTCTTAGCTTCAACCTGAAGCTTCGATTCCAAGTTAAAATTAATGAAGTGACTCTCCAAGTGAGAACCTGGAGAGTGTACAAACACACTCACACAATCTAATACATACAATCAAGAGAACAGCCGAGTACATATAGGCTTTCTCACAATCGGGTGGTTTGAACCACTCCTTGAATATTAGGATCTGAGATCTAGAATTAGAATTTCAATCATATCCTAACTTAACTTTCTCCATTAATTTCTAACAAATATTATACATCTTTTGTAATATAATAAAATGGAATATTAATTTTATTATTATTATTATTTAATTTTAAGATCATGGTCAAGCAAGACACTAAATTGGTGTATGAGATCACTTTGTTTGTATGACAAGGGACCCACTTCAGCACAGGGATTTCACTGCCAAGTACACACTCTACCCCCTCTACCTTTCTGGTTTTGCATTGTGACCCCTTAGGAGGAAACACATACTCTTAACCATTAAGCCCCTAAATATTAAATAAACTATAAAAGTGATTAAACATTACTAGCAATTCATGATCTTTCCAAAAATGAAATGTCCCTTCCAAACAAACAATCATATGAGAAAACACAAAACAATTTTAAACAAACCATTAGAAGAGAAAACACCAAACAAATGTGCTTTTAGATAGAATAAGAGAGTGGTTGGTAGATTCCTCTTGCATATATGTTTTTTAAAATGTTAGTTTTAAGTAAATTGTTTTATATATGTTTTGGTGAATTTTAAGTTTAAAATGTTGTTATTAAAAAATTGTTAGATTTTAACCTCAATTTTTTTAATAAAATTTAAATTAATAACTTAATAAAACTAGATTTTACATAAATTAGTTTAATGAATAAAAAAATTTGTAAAATACATAAACATTAAATTTTTGGGTACATAACCACTAAATTTTTATTTTCAATAAAATTTATATCATAAAATCTGCGCGCGCGCCCATGGTTGCTCTGCAGCTGCGCCTGGTCGACGCCCCTTCTTCGAGCGGTCTCCTCCACGATGGATCCTGGAGGGGGCCCTGCGGCCTCCCCCCCTCCGTCTCCTGAGCTTTCAGCCTTCATCTCCCTCGTTGCAGCTTCGGGTAACTAGCCCTCAACAGGTTCCCAGCAGAAATTCATGAAGAAATTGGTTGACATCCCCACGGTATCTTTGCCAGTGGAAGAAACGTGCAAATATGTGTTGAATCTGGCAGAAAGGGGCCTTATAGGCCAGTTTACTGGGCTATGGCATTCCCCGAAGGCAGTCGACGAATGGGTAAAAAGGAACTGGATTCCTCTGGTTAAGGAAAGCATCAAGAGCCATTTTGTGGGGAAAGGCTTTTTTGTTTTCGTCTTTGACAATGTGGAAGATAGAAGCTTGATATTCTGCAACGGGCCATATTTTATGGGGCCTCAAGGTCTTTACCTGAATAAATGGTCGCCAGATTTCGACCCTGCTCAGGATGTGCCCACGGCGGTGCCGGTATGGGTGCGTCTTCCCCATCTTCCCCTCCATTGTTGGAATCAGAGATCTCTGCAGTCTATTGGCAATGCCTTAGGAAGATACATCGACCAAGCGTCGAGGAAGGATCAGTTTTCCTGTGCTCACATTTGCGTTGAAGTTGACCTAGAAGTTGGGCTGCCTGAAGCCATCAAACTCACGGTAGCAGATTGGTCACACATCCAGGAGCTTGACTACAAGCAGCTCCCTTTCAAATGTCGACACTGCCATGAATACGGACACTTTGCAAGATACTGCAAGAGAAAAAACGAAGAGCTAACAAAGAAAGAAAAAGGAGAACAATGGAATCAAGTCAAGAAGCCATCAAACAGCAGACAGCACAACAAAAAAAAAAGGCCAAGGAGTGGAGAACAAAGCAGGGCAAGAAAACTCAAACACACAAACCTCAGGAAGTAAGGACAATTCCAGTATAGAAGCGGATAAAAATCCCTTCGAATCTCTAAATATTCAGCGAGACCCTCCAGAAGCAGAGCCGGATGGTTCAACCCCGATGGACAACATCACCGTTCCAGATCCTGGCATCATCTCAATCCCCTCTCAAGGTAATACCTCTTCCCCCTCTTATGCAGATATTATCAAGTCTAAAAAGAAGAATACAGAAATTATGGGATCCTCGGATGATGAGACCTTCGAGAGGCCATCAAAGAGAGTCGGTAGGAAATCAAATAGAGAAACTAGGGAAGAAGAATCAGAAAGACAAAAAACCCTAAGCAGCCAAACTACCATTGAGATGACCCTAGGCAGGAATACCAGATTAAGGACTCCCAAGGGAGGTGGACCTACCCCTTCTAGTTTTAAATGATGCAGATGGTCTCTTGGAACTGTAGGGGTTTGGGGAATCCCACCAAGGCAGAAGCAATTAAAGATCTATTGAAATCGGAATCCGCAGACATTCTAATGCTCCAAGAGACAAAAATAGAGGGGGAGCACCTTCTGAACACAAGCAACACCAAGTGGAAATTTGACTCAGGCAAGGCAATCAGTGCAAGAGGTACAGCAGGAGGAATAGGTACTTTCTAGTCTCAAAAACTCTTTTCATTAGAAAGATCTCATGAATCTCAACACTGGATTTTTACTGAACTTCGACATAAAGCAAGCAATCTAGTCCTGGCTTTGTTTAACTTATATGTTCCTGTACATTATGATGAAAAGAAAGAGTGTTGGAAATCACTCTCAGATTACCTAGAGCTGCATAATCCTCAGAACTTAATTTTAGGAGGTGACTTGAACATAGTTTTGGATTCTAAAGAGAAGAGAGGCGGGAGTTCTACGAGGGATCCCTTCCTCCCCATTGTGGAAGATCTTATTCTACAGTGGGACCTTGTAGACTTCAAGCCAGTAAAAGGAGAATATACGTGGACCAATAACAGAACTGGAGGAGACCACATCTCAGCAAGATTGGATAGGTTCCTCATCAGCAGCTCCATTATGCTGGACAATAGAATTGTTTTAACCAAGATCCTCCCAAAACTCACATCAGATCATAAACCAATTCTGCTATGTATTAAGGATGAAGAAGATTTAGGCCCTTTGCCATTCCGCTTTAACCCTCTCTGGGCAGGAATAGATGGGTTCTACGAAACAATTCAATCTGCTTGGAGAATCGAGGTCACGGGCTCTCCAAGTTATCTATGGGAGAAAAAGATAAAAAGCACAAAAAAGGCCTTAAAATATTGGATCAAGAAAGCTATTAAGACTCCCACAAGCCAGAGGAAAGAGGTTGTTCTTCAGTTGGCAGATCTACAATTTGATTTGGAAAAAAAAGACATCTCCCCAGCAGATCTAATAGAGGAAAACGCTGCACAAAGGAGGACATACAACTCATTTAGAAATGAGGAGGAGCACTGGCGATTGAAGTCTTGCAGCCTCTGGCTTAAAGCTGGAGATAGAAACACTGCTTATTTCCACAGACAGTACAGGGCCAGATTGTCAAAAAACCATATCACTGAAATCACCTTAGCCAATGGCCAGGTGTGTAAAGGTTTTGAACAAGTTAAGGCTGCTGCCGAGGAACACTTCCATAATCTTCTCACAACAGAAAGGAATGGGAGCGAGGAGGACACCAATGAGTTTCTATCAAACATTCCAAAGCTTGTTAACTCTGAAGACAACACTTCCCTCTTGAATTTGGTCTCGGAGGAAGAAATCTACAGGATAGTGTGGTCAATGGAACCGGATAAAGCACCAGGCCCAAATGGATTTTCAATCCATTTTTACAAAATATGCTGGGCGCTAATCAAATCTGACCTCCTAAAAATGATTCAAGGTATCATGAGAAAGGCTAAGGTGGGTGGTGGAATTAATTCCACATTCCTTGCACTAATCCCCAAGGAAGCAAATCCTGGTTCTTTTGACAGATACAGGCCAATCTCACTATGTAATGCCTCCTATAAGATTATGGCCAAACTTCTGGCAAACAGATTAAAACCCCTTCTGCAAAAATTGATCTCTCCAGCTCAAGGAGGATTCGTGAAATGCCGCCACATTCTGGACAATGTCATACAAGTTCAGGAAGCCCTGCACTCTAGCCACACTCGTAAAGAACAAGGTATGCTTATTAAATTGGACATGTGTAATGCTTTTGATAGAGTTAATAGATCCTTCCTGTACAGGGTCCTCTCCTCCTTCGGGTTCAGCCAAGACTTTATAAATCTGATCAAAGCCTGTCTAGAAAGGACATGGATCGCTCCATTGGTCAATGGCAGACCGGCGAACTTCTTTCTGGCCACCAGAGGGTTGAGGCAGGGCTGCCCCCTCTCCCCATTCCTCTATATTATCATGGCGGACTCCTTGAGCAGAAAGCTCACCAAAGAAAAAAACAATGGAAACATCCCTGGCATTAGAATTGCAAATGGCATCGACCCAGTGAATCATGCCTTCTTCGCTGACGATTCGATCCTGCTTGGGGGTGCCTCTGCTAGAGTGGCAAACTCCTTCAGAAACACTCTTCAGAAGTATTGTAGTGTTTCAGGTGCGCTCATAAGCGAAAAGAAGAGTGTTGTCTATGGTTGGAACACTGACAAATACACTATTGAGAAAATTGCCAACGATTTGGGTTTCACTGGCTTTGCAGAGTGGGACAAGCTGAAATATTTGGGACTCCCAATCACGTTAAGAACCAACAGGAATCATCTCAGGGAGGAAGTCATCTCTAAATTCAAGAAGAAGATATGTGTGTGGGGAGGATTCTGGCTCACCACCGGGGGAAAACTCATATTCATCAAGGTTGTCCTCTCAGCTCTGCCCACATACCAGGCAGCACTGATGCTAGCCCCAAAAGAAATCTCTGATCAGATATCCAGACTAATGAGAAATTTCTTGTGGAAGGGCGGTCGTGGCAATCACAGCAAGTTTCATTTAATCAACTGGGAAATCGTGAAACGCCCCCCCTTGGAAGGTGGACTGCAAATTCATGATCCCCAGAATGCCAATCTGGCTCTGGGCTGCAAACTCCTGTGGCAATTAATCAACAGTCCCCTACATCCTGTCAGTCAAATCTTCAAGATCAAATATCTAAAGAATCAGCCCCTTTCCTCTTTCATAGTTGACAAATCACCAAAAGGCACGCATGTATGGAAGCTTTGCAGCAAAGGCATTAATTTTTTCAGAACTCATTTGTACAGAGTACCAGGAAATGGGAAAAACATAAGGATCTGGAGAGACAGCATTATGGGTCACTCTCCACTTGAAGAATCCAACGATTTCAAAGAGTTAAAAGACTGGTTTAAAGCGAAAGGAATAAGGAGGATCGAAGATATATCGGAATGGGACACTAATGGTAATTGGCAGAAATGGAATTTACCCAAGCCTCCAGCGCAATTACAAAACCAGCTCGCTTCTTTTAAAAGCGCCATCTCAAACTTCGCCCCGGTGCATAAAGACGAAGAAGATCATTGGGGATGGGGGAAAATAGGGATCTATACAGCAAAGCAAGGATACCTCCAAATTCAAAGCAAAAAAGACTCGCCTCATCCGGTGACTGTTTGGAAGCTGATATGGGACAGATTTAGCATACCCAAAATTAACTTTTTCTTCTGGATCTTGTTCCAAAACAAAATATTGACAGGAGAAAATCTGAGCAAGAGGAATATTGCTGGCCCCCATCGTTGTTCTCTATGCAAAGTAGCGCTGGAAACTTCAAGGCATTTTTTTCTGGAATGTGAATTCGTGAAGGAGGTTTGGTCCTTCTTTCTGGTTGGACTGAATGTGCATTTACCTTCTCAAGGGGCGATAAACTCCATGTTTCTCTCTTGGAATTCAGCTTACCCACATAAAACAGCTAGCAATTCCTTATGGCATAAGGTGTGGACAGCAGCCCCCAAATATGTGTGTTGGAAGATCTGGCTAGCCCGTAACGAAACCATCTTCAGCAATAAAGAAACGACGGCAGCTAAAGTGGCGGACCAGGCCAAATCCCTCCTAATAGAGACCTTGATTCACTCTCAGAACAAAGAGGATAACACTCTTCGACCTGATGAAAGGATGTGGCTGGCTCCTTTCACCGGCTCGACCATCTCTCCTGCAAAGCTTCGCCCTGCCTACGTGGAACATTGGCAGATTCGCATTCCGGAGGAAAAATTCCAACAGTGGTGGAAATCTCAAGGCAAGATTTCCGTCTTCTTTGATGGTGCCTCAAAAGGCAACCCGGGAAGATCCGGTGCTGGTGGGGTGATTTACTATCCAAATTGGAATAAAGAGGAATTCAGCTGGGGTCTGGGGCTGAAATCCAATAATCAAGCAGAAATTCTAAGTTTATGGAAAGCATGTCAAATTGTTAGAAAATAAAATCCTAGCGAAATAACAGTCTTTGGAGACTCAGAGGTGTTGATAAAAGCCATAGCCAGCAAGAAGGGACTTAAGAATCCGGTGCTCAACAAACAATTAGTAAGAGTTAATAGAATGCTGAAGATTTTCCCCTCAGTAAATGTCTTCCATATTCTCAGAGACCTCAACAAGGAAGCAGATAAATTGGCTAACATAGGCTGCACGCTTCAAGAAGGAATGATAAGCTTAAATGCAGAAGCTCGGTATATGTCCATTATCCCTTAAAAGGCTAATGGAGGCCTTGTTGTAATGGCTGTTCTGGCTGAGATTTTGATTGTATTGGCTGCATAGGCTCTGTTCTATCAGCGTTTTTCCTATAATATAACCGTTCTAGTTAAAAAATAAAAATAAAAAATTATATCATAAAATTAAACTCCAGACAAACCAATTAATTTAAATTACATGGATAAAAAATAATATAAAAAAAGGAAAATAACTATTTATAGACTTAAATATTACATTTTTGTGTTACTATGCTCTCCAACAAAATATGATAGAAATGAATTTGGAAAATGCCATTAAGCTTATCTCATGTTCCATTCATTTAGATCTGAAGTATATGGAAGAAGAAAAGTAGGCCAATGGAGACTTATAAAGAATATATGATTCTTTAGAAGGAAATGATGTTGACAAGGCTAAGAAGGACCAAATAGTAGAACTAAAAATAGAAGAGGACTCTTTAGAAAATGGGTTAGTCGAGGATTTTGGAATCCATATGAGCTACATTATCTCACGGATTCAAGCAAGCGCTCAAAAAGAGACAAACAATAGTGATATAGAGACAATTTATTTAGAAACAAGAGAAATCTAGAATTATAGCTCGGAGATAGAGTTATGGGAAGAGAAACATTCCAATTGTAAAGAGGAGTTAGAGTTACATGAGTAGTAATTCACTCAACATAATTCTCCACTACTTATTCTGGAAGAGTTGGAGCTAAGAAAGTTCCTACTACCTCATCAGTTGAAGAAGGCCCACATGAGAAAATCAGAAGAGATTCCTCATTGTTATTTTCATTTGACATTTATTCACTCTGCTCTTTTTTGTCTAGTAGTCTCTTTACCTCTACCCTTAAATTCAATGGCTCAAAAAATACTAGACAAAAAACACTTACCTATGCAATTAGTTGAAAAAAAAGGTATATCTAAAGGGTCACTTGGGGAGGAATCTATTATTTAAAAGACTAGGAAAATAATTTCCTTTCAAAACCAAAATCAAGGGTCACTTGGGGAGGAATGTATTATTTAAAAGACCGGGAAAATAATTTCCTTTCAAAACCAAAATGTATTATCACCAGGGAAGGGAGTTATTACATGTAAAATTTGTTCACATTCTTGTCACTACAAAATTTGATTGTTTATTTTTATTTGATGGGAAAAAAAAATCTTTAAAAGGCACTAAAGTCTTGAATTATGATCCTTAAAGAAGTCGCTAGATTCCCTGATTATGAGCTGATTTTTTCTTCTTACTTTTGGGTCTTGATGATGTTTGTTATTCTGACTGAGGTGAAAAGTTCCAAAGAAGTGGAATATTGGTTGTTCAAAGACGAAATATGGAAATATGATTGTAGATAATTTATGAATATAAATTATCTAAAGTGAGATTAATTAATCATCCACAAGGGTTAAAAAAAGCCCAAATGTCTCTTATCCATAAAATTCACTATTAAGATAACTCTATTCTCTATGTTCAAATGATAGGTGAAGGTGGATTTACGGTACTTAAGCTTCTTAATAGTCTCTTATGAAGTAAAACATGTCATAGTGATAATTTTTTATTCCATTAAATAATTATAGTTGTAAAGTTGAGTCAAAGTTCTAGGAGTAGTATCATAGGAACTCAACATTGCGAATGTGATAGAAGCAAATCATTTCGTGGAGGGGTGAAGTCTGCGCAGCGTGGTCATAAAAACCAAGTTCATCCTTCATGGAGAAAAAAAAATAAACATGCAAATTTCGTCATATAAAGGTCTTGAGTACTTTGGCCAAAATGTCCCATCCATTATAAAAAACACATCTTACATGCAATTAATAACAAAGAAGTTGTTCCACATCAATTATCCAAGATGGATATTTTGATTTGAGGTCCAGTAAACGTAATTCTCCACCCCTTATTTTGGAGGATCAATTGTAGTTGAGAAAGTTCCTACTACCTCTTCTTTCTTATATGCTATTCTTTCCTATACTACAACCTTACGGCACTTCCTTTGCAACATATGATGCAATTGCTAGTTTAAAATTTAGCATTAATACTTTTGACACATAATCTTAAACAAACCATCATAAAAGAAAACACAAAACAATTTCAAGCAAACCATTAGAAAAGAAAATACCAAACAAATGTGCTTTTAGATAAAATAAGAGAGTGGCTATCTACCTTAATTAATTATGTATTTTAACTTTTATATTTTAATTTTAATTTTTTATTTAAAAGCAACCAATTTTTTAAAAATTTAGCATTATTTAATATTTAAAATCAACCAAATTTTTTAAAATTTAGTATTAATGCTTTTGACACATAATCTTAAATTTTCGAGGCAAAGTCAACAATTTTCAGATCGGACAAGCAAATTTATTATTGCCTTTCCATTATACTATGTGCATCATCAAGGTCGTCGAAGTGTGCACATTATTAAATGTTTTCGACATTTTATTATAATATATGTGTGTGTGTGTGTGTGTGTGTGTGTGTGTGTGTGTGTGTGTGTGTGTGATGGCATAATGTTATGTTTTCTTGTTATAATAGTATTAATTTTTAATCGTAAAAAGTTTAAAATATTTTATGTCATAGAATTTATTAATTTTTTATTCTTAAATTTAAGTTGGTATATATGGGAAAAGTATTTATATTTTAATATAAAAAATAAGTTTATATATATATATATATATATATATATATATATATATATATATATATATATATATTAAATTAACGATTTCAAAAATTTATATGGTTCCGACAAATTTTCCAAAAATTTATTGGTCTTACTCTTATTAGATTTGTTGGCCAACAATAACATGCCCATGTACAAAATGTAATACCACATAGACAATGATCTACCAACACTAATTGGTACCCATTTCCTAAAACAAACAGTACAAGAAAATAACCACACCACATTAATTGTCATATTAGTTTACCAAAAGTGGGTATTCTGGAGCTAAATCCGGAGGAGATGGGGGCTTAAACTCATAATGAACATGACCCTCCATGTGAGTAATATAGTTTTCCAGCCGCTCCAACTGACCTTGGAATCATCTTTGTCCTCGCGACAAGCCAAATTATTTGTCATGAGTTTTCCACGAATTTCATTACAAGTGTTCCATAAAGTCCAAGATATCATTGTGGTCATCCTCGCAAGCCTGGTCCAGTTGGACAATAGAGTTATGTAGTTGATGAAGTATGAGGACCATGTAATCTGGAGATGGAGGGAAGTCATCCTAAGGGAGAGAGAATGACAATGGAGATCCACAGTTTCTTCAAGACCCTTCTCTTGAGACAATTGTTGTCACTGGACTTTATAGATATTCATCCCACTCACCTGCTTGCGCAGAGATCGAATCCTACCAGCTTTTTCATTGAAATCTATGTGTACCCTCATATAATTTTCCAAAATGGAATCAATATCCAACTTTGATGGTTGAAGACAAGTCCCCCCACTTGGGCTTAAGCGGCCTTTCACCGCTCCCTACCTCAAGATAGAAGGATGACCCATAATATAATAAGTCATTGTTAGATAGACCTCGCTGGATTTCACCTACAAAACATTAAAAAATTGCACCTCTTCACATTCTACCAAAAGGAGGCCACTGTTGTGTGCTACACACGAGAAGAAAAGGGTTTACATTAGAGAAATGTTTAGGTCTAAAATGGGCCTCCTAAGGAATATTATAAAATAATAGTGGAAATAATAAAATAAGTTTGGATTATCTCATCAAATTTTGGAGGGAAAAAAAATTAAATTTTCAACTTATGAGCACTCATTGGATGCATAATTTAATTCCTCATCCAAGGAGTACAAATGTTGCATACTTTCAATGGACTTTGCTACACGAAAAATGAAAATACATGAAAAAACATGATAACAACCATATTTTTTCATGTATTTCTCATTTTTCGTGTAGCATGATCCATTGAAAGTATGCAACATGAGTACTCCTTGGATGAAGAATTAAATTATGCATCCAACGAGTGTTTCTTCTCAAAATATGAGTAAAATAGTGGGGATATTTGCTGAAAATGCGAGTTGAAAAAGTAGCTTTTTATTTTTTTCTAATTTTTTCTTTTTACTTTTTTATTCCAAAAATGGTGGATCATCCCCCATGGTTGACATCATTACCATATAATCCTATTGGTTCTTATAAATTGATTTTTGTTATACATTTTTGTTTTGAGGCTCATTTTTTACCTCAAAATTTCTCTAATAGGAAGACACAACCCTATGTCCACCAGAATGAGAAATTTCTTGTCATAGAAGCATGTTAAATTACTTCCTTAACCTCACACCACCATTTTGTTTCCTTTAACTCCGAAGAAATAACACATTACGACACTCCTCTACAATCTGTCGAGATAAAACCCCACTATTCTTTGTCCAAACGCACCACAAAGACCAATAAACTAAAGAGGAAAAGAAATTAGAATTTCAAAGTATGAGACAAGTATAAATTACCCACAAGATCACCATGAGATACGCACATGAATCAAATTTAACATAGTCCCTCACCACCTTGTCGTGATCGTTGCACAACTTCTCAGGTTTCAGAGCTAATACCCCAGACTTCTCTGTCCTGGCACACCACAAAGACCAAGCAGCTAAATAGGAAAATAAATTAGAGCTGAAAAGTTTCAGATGAGTATAAATTACCCACAATATCACCATGAGACATGTCCATGCACCATAGTTAATTTCGTCCCTCACCACCCTATCGTAATTTTTATGTAGCTTCTCAGGTTTTCACACAACCTAACAATATAGTACCACATAAATTCTATGTTGGACATCCCTGCTTAGACTGGAGCTCAAAAACAAAGATATTTTCTCTAAGGGGAAATACAGAATAATATCTACCACCATCGGAGCACATAAATTCCATAGAGTACCTAACCACCATCGTTGGAGACTCCACCCAAGATTTCGAAACACAACCATTAATTTTATTGTAAATTCCATCAATCCTCAATACAGTCCAAACTACAACCTCAAAATATCCTGCATGTTTTCCACCTGCCATGAATAATCTAACCCATATTATGGAGGGATCATGTGGTGAGTATCCATCACTGCAGTTCCCAATATCCATCACTGTATTTGGTTAAATGGTATACAATATTTAGAATAGAAAAACACCAACAAAATTTTTTGAATGATGATGGAGATGGAATTAGGACTAGGGTTGGTGGAAAATGGTATTCATACATGTCAATTGGTTTTATATCTAGTGGTTGAGAGGAATAATTGTTATCCTCCTCACTGAGGCTTAGTTCTTGCAAATGATATGGCAATATTTATTGCAATGGCTTCAAGCCTTGTTACTGATGAGCTATTCCTTGAAAAACAAAACATGGGTATTGCTCATATGGAATATAAATATATTTCTCATAAAAAAAGAGTGATAGTGAAATGTTGTTGAAAAGACAAACATTGTGAGGCATTGACACTATTAAGACTATTGATGTTGATAATGGCGAACATTTCCAACTACATATATCATCACTATCATATGAATAGCTTAGTGTGATGTGCCACTAGTTGAGGTTTACAATGGTTTAAGGTTTTTTTCCCTTTGACAATAAATCCAGGCTATTCATTACTACTTTTGAATTCATGGCTTCTCAAACCTTTAGTTGGTACTACATATGAATGGATTTCATTGACCATCACATAAGAGGAAAGAGAGGAATTTCTTAGTTATTTTCAATACTTCAAAGTTGAATTTTAGAACCAACTATTGAGGGCTTGATACTTCTTCATTAAGGAAGGAATGATAAGGATGTTAAAGGTCGATAAGGATATATATGAAGAATTAACTTAAAACAAGTTATTTCAAATATTTACTAAAATGAAGCAAATTTTGTATCATGCTAATAGATAGGGCCTTTTAAAACTTGGAATAAATTATCCTCGGGAGGTTTGAATTCTTGACACCTCACAATGCCGTTTTAACATAATATCTTATGTAGATGAATTATTTTAAATAAATTACTCATTAATGCACTAAATAATTTATGGTTTTATATAAACTAGCACAACCACAGAATTAAGAGTAGTTGGTATATACTTATAAACACTACTTTCCATATTTTTTAACTAATGGTGCCAATAAATATATATCAATCACTTCAATCATGTGAAGAGAAAATTTTAGGGGATAAATTTTTCCCATTGGCTAATTTTCCATGCGTTTTCTAGAAAGGGATTTGTTAATTTCCATTTTCTAAAAATGATTGTCCCAAATGTTGTAGGAAAAAATTATTTTACCTTAAAAATGTCAAAGTTTTATAGAAATAATATAAAACCTTAGAAATTTGAATATTTTCAGAAAAATGTCGTCAAAAATTCAATATATTGCATATTAAGGACTAGCATGATTTGCTAAACTTTCTACACTTTAAAATAAATTTCCATCCTTCATATTTTCTCTGATTATGTGGTTGCATCAATTGGCAGTTGTAGTGCATGGGGAAGATTAGTAGATTTGTGAATTAAAAAATCAATATAATTATAAAAGAAATATCTATGATATTTTAGTATGTTTGACCAACTTTGACTATGGCTTACCATTATCAACTATTTCTAACCATGTTCATTTATGTTTGATTACACTTGTCCATGATTTACTTGGATCAAACATGGTCTATATGGTTGAATTTCATTGACCATAGCTGACTATGGTTGACCACGGTTGATTGCACTAAAGATTTGATTCACTTTGGATGACCATGTTTGAATCTGAATAACCATGGTGGACCATGTTAAAACATGGTTGACCATGGTCGAACAAGTTTGGCTATGGTTGACTATTATTAATTTGATTGAATATGGTTGGCCATGTTTAACTATGGTTCCCCATGGTTGTCTACAGATTAGGCATGTTTGACATTAGTTAACCATGTTTTCTTAGGGTTTAACATGTCTTCCTATGGTTGACCATGGCTATTGTTTGTGACCGTGTTTGATTATGGTAGACTTTAGCTAGGTATATTTGACTATGGTTGATTATGATGGACCATGTTTGCATATGGTTGATTCTAGTTGACTATAGATTACTTAGGTTAATAATAGTTGAAAATGTTTGACTAGGTTCGACCATGTTTGACTATGTTTGGATTTAATTTACTAAGGTTGACCATGGTTGATTATGGTTGACCATGTTGATTGTGGTTAACCATACTGACTATGGTTGACCCTGTTTTTCTATGATTATTGTTGGTATACCATGGTTGCCTTTGGTCAAAATTGTTTTTATTGTGGTTTACCATGGTTTACTATAGATGAATATGGTCAACCATATTAAATATGAATGAATTTGGTTGTCCATGGATTACTTTGGTTTTCTATTATTGACCATTTTAACTATGGTTGACCATAATTGACTTAGGTTGACTATGATTCACTTTTGTTGACCATGGTTGAGCACGGTTATCCATGGTCAATTATGGTTGTGTTGAGGCCTCATAATTTTGTTGCAACAACATGGTGGAAATCCACCCAGTCCAAACCTTAGAGCAAGTCCTTTTCCATTTGGTGTGGTGGCTCCGACTGCGGATAAAGGGACCAGTTTCCCAATAAGGATGATTTTGGGGTGTGTTTTGCTTATATAACATGCAAATGGGAAATGATTTAATCTATCATATGCATTTATCTAGAACTATATATTCTACTATATACCTGGGGTGTTCATTCCTTTATGCGATCTAAAAAGATATCTTCCAACTGTTAGTAATGAAGATTTTTTTAAAGTTGAAAGAGATGAAAATTATGTAAATATAATTCTTTTAACAAAGTAGTTTTATGAAAAGAATTGTGAAATATATATCGCATTTATATGTTTGATTATATATAAGATAAGAAATCATAAAGAAATATTAGTACATAAGTGCATTTAACATTCATTTATGATAATAGTTCAAATATATAATGCAAAAAAAATATAACTGTCAATTTAAAAATTAAAACTTAATATAACATGTAGAAGTACCATATATAAGAAGTCCTACTCATTCAAACTGACAGTAGTTTTATGCTCCTCTTCACTTTCAAGAAATTTAAAGAGTAAAATAGTGCAACTTCAGTTAAACAACTTCAAATGTCAAAAGATAACAAATTGTGTTTCATTAATCCATCAAAGCATTTAAAAACTTACAGAAGTGCATTCTTTGCAAATGATTTTGACAATTTTCTGGACCCTTCTCTAAATGCATGAGAAGGGTTTAAATACTAAACTACAGTATGTTTAAAAATGGATTATTACATGAAAATAAAGGAGTTTTTAAACAACCATCCTCGTAAGGAGTAACTTGAACTACAATCTGGGAAATAAAATAGCAACGTGATTATGTGTGTTGATCCTCTTTGCGCATTTGATCTCAGAGTTGACAAATATCCACCATTGGCTTAGTTGAGCTAGCTGCGAAATTCCTAATCTTACCTGGCCTTGGAACACTACATTCAAAAGTTTTGGTTGCGACTTATTTGCTGAATCAATTAATGACTACAGAGTTAGGCACTTATGATAAGGTTTGATCAAAAGATTCCAGTAATTTTCTTCACCAAACTTATTTATCTTTTTAATCATTTCTTCCTGCATCTCTGTACTTTCTTCCACTGTGCTTCTAATGGTTTGAGCTTTGAGAGCACTTCAGTTGTAGATTCTTTAATAAGTTCAGCTTTCAAAAGTTGTTCATTAACAAATTCAATAATTTCATTTGTTAACCTTGATGCCTTTGTCGTTTCCTTTTTTTCTTGTCCCAACTGTATTTCCCAATCCTTAAATAAAATCTCTTTGTGAAATTTATCTATCTGAGATAGGTCAACTTTTTTTCCTGAATCATATCCTTGCCACTAAATGAACTCATTAATATTCTTTTCGATTTTCTCACATTCAAGTCTCATGTTAGCCACTTGTTGGCTCAGGATTTTTCTTGTATCACGGTAATATCTGGTGATTGAAGCTTGTTGACAAAAGGTTTCTTGCTCCTGCTTTAGCTTTTCATTAATTTCCACTCATTCTCTAAATATATATATATATATATATTTGACAGCTTCTACATAAATAAATAGATTTAGAATGGTGATTTTCTAAATATATTTATTTATTAAATAATAATTTTAAACAAATAAATAAGTTTTGAATACTAAAAAGGTATGTCAGACTTTTTATTTTGGAGGAAAGAGTAAGTTTAGATTTTTATTTTTTTTGAGGTAAATTGTATTTATAAAGTTGTTATATGATATAGATTTATTAGAAATTATTTAAATTTTAAAATAAATTAGGACAAAAATGAACAATATATATATATATATATATATATATATATATATATATATATATATATATATATATATATATATATATAGATATATTCAAATTAAGATGTATACTATCAAATTTTTTCCAAATTAAAAATTTTTCATTCAAATTTTTATCGTGCCTGATAACTATTATTTAGAATATTGATCTAGAATATGGCCTAGGAAATCCTCGTGAGGAAATATGGGTTTCCCCTCCAAAAACTAACGACGATTTCTGATTTACATACTTTTCTTTAAATTTGTTCCAGTCTTACGTGCATTGCATTCGGCATGAAACCTAATTTTTTGGGGTTGAAACTTCAAATCGCTTTGGAGCAATCAAAATTTTTAAATTGCTTAAATTTAACATTAATACGTTGGACACGGAATATTATTTTCCCAGGAAAAGTCACTTTCCACTAAAAAAACAGATTATTTAACTATTGTACTTTACAATTTAAGGCATAGTCATGAGTTTAAGAAAATTTCAAGGAAATTTTTGAAAGTTCAAGTTACATTTTTTAGGACTTTAGGCGCCCAAAATTTTTTAGAGTACTCACTCAATTTTCATCATTAAAAAAATCATTTAAATACTCTATATTCAAATTTTTTGAAAAAAATCTTACCCAAATTCAAGAACAAATTCACCATCCAACAATGTGTTAGAAATTAATGGAGAAAGTTAAGTTAAGATAGGATTGAGATTCTAATTCTAGATCTCAGATCCTATTATTCATAGAGTGGTTCAAACCACCCGATTGTGAGAAAGCCTATATGTACTAGGTTGTTCTCTTGATTGCATGTATTAGATTGTGTGAGTGTGTTTCTACACTCTCCAGGTTCTCACCTAGAGAGTCTTTTAATTAGTTTTATCATGGTATTAGAGCGCACAAGATCAAAGATCTGTGTGTTGAGAGGCCAAGAGCCTGTGTGAGGAGCGCTACTGTTAGCTGCTCCTCAAACGCTAAGAAGGCATTTATTCTGTCGGTTCATAAGGCATCGTGGAGTGGAGGCCGTGAAGGCCGTGCTCAACAGCAGAGTCTAGGAGTTGAGGGCGTGGAGGCCGTGAAGGCAGATCGGAGCGACAAGTCTGAGAATGTGCCTGTGTGTCTGAGTGGCAGTTTTTTGTGGATAGCTCGTTGCGTAAGGTCTGAGTGCCCGAGTTAGCCCACTGTTGCGTGGTGTTGTGCTGGCTACTGTTGATCTGTGTAGTTGTGTTCTTGGAGTGCAAAGAAGGTGGAGTACGCTTGTGTGTGAGCAGTCGCTCGAATGATTGAGCATACAAACCGATTTGAAGTTTGATTAGATTCAAAGCTTGAGTGAGGATTGAAGCTTGGGCAGATCGTGTGTCTTCAGATCTGCTTCGTGCGAGGCCTGTGCGCGGTGACCCAAATCGCTTGATCGTGGAGTCGATCTGGTGATTGATTGTTTTCCCAGCACTTTGGTTTGAACTAGGATCAACATTTCTGTAAGCAACATTTCTAAGCATGGATCTTGTATCTTGAAATCATTACAGCTTGAATCCATCGTTAAAGGAAATTTTTTAGTCACCATTTTTTGTGTGATCGATCTCTTTCGTGAGAGTCGTAGTAAACCCGACCTAAGGTGGCATTGGCTACGCTAATGTTTGATAAGGTCATGGTGCTTTGGATCAGATATTTGTCATGTTGATGCATTTAGTCATGTAAAAAAAAATGCAGGCTGTGGGTGTGAGCCAGATAAGCGATGTCTCTTTTTTTTAACAAAGATAATCTTGAGATATGTATTGATGAAACCGCTTTTTTGACCAGTTTTATTGGCTGATTTAAGCATCAATCTCTGTGCATGCTTTCTCAATGCACTGCAATTGCCAAACTCCGACGTTATATATGATCCTCACGAGATTTTTTTTCCACATAAGAATTCTGTGTAGATTCTGCAGCGTATCATAGGTATCGAATCAGAAAGTTCATTCCCATAGCTACGCAGTCTTCGGCCTTCACCGGAATCGATTCTCACTTGGCAGAAAACAGTTGATGATTCTGCTTGTTTGGAGCAGGCTGCATGGATCGAATCAAATTTTTTAGAGAAGAGTTCGGATCTGTTGATCCTTTGGAGCAGAGTTCGGATCTATTGAGCCTTTGGAGCATAGTTCAGATCTGTTGAGCCTTTGGAGCAGGGTTCTGCGTGGGTCAAGCAGCGTGGAGATGCTGGAGGAGCATTGAATCCACGTGGTGTGATAGCAGTAGACCGGTGAGGTGTGGTCGGCGAGTGACAACTTTGCTGGAAGAGCAAGCCTGAAGGTGTGGGCTGAGGAGACCTTCCCATGGATCGGCTTTGTGGAGCGGATTTTTCCATAATTTGTGTGGTAAGACGACATATTATCCAGTGCCAAGCAATTCTTCGTCGCTGCACTAGGCTCTGTAGTTCCAGGGAGAAAAGTGTGACCTTCTAAGAAATGTTCCTCCCTATCTTCTAGGGTCAAAATTATTGGTTTCTCAAGGAAGCGACAACTTACAAGTAAGTTTATATAATCATCAGCTATCTCTTTGTTGTTAACAAGCCCCTCTGTGATCCACTTTGCCACCAAAATTATTACATTAATCATTAGATGTCAGGGAAAGAGGCCAATACAATACAAAAAACAACTCTTCATGTTACCATCGGGCAAACTATTTATAAACAGCTTTTCACAGTTCAATTGATGTTTCCTTAGAGATTACCTTGCTGCCTTGAATGAATTTTATGTGGTCAAAACCCTTGGATATGGCAAACCAATCTTTGTGCATTTGTGATCTTGTTTCAAATTTGTGCGTTGCTGTGTGATGTGATTGTATGATATAGACATCACATCCTAGAGCAGCGATCTGGAGAATCGCAAATATATGACGACACGTTAGTCAAAGAAGTAATATGCAATTCAATAGTGTGTTGGTTAGCGTGAATCGGTGGAGCAACCCGGTAAACTGCATGGAGGTCGTGAAAGCCTAGCTTGGCAAGTCCTTTGGTGAAGGCTGTGACAAAGGTCATTGCTAGATTGAGCCTGTCAGCTGTAGCCCGATCTGGATCATTGGATTCCCATTGGAGATATAGTGGCTGAAGTGGCAAAGACTAGAAAGACTCACGTATCTGCTGGTGTGGTGTATGATTTGATGTTGGTGCGTGGATTGATCGAATATGCTAGTGTGTTAATCGATCCAATCTGCTGGTGAATCTGAATTGAGGGGGTGTTGTCTCAACCCTCAGACAAGAGGAGCGTGAGAAGTCGTGGTGCCCGTGTGGGTTAACAGTGTTCTTGCAAGGGAGAAAATACAATGAGAAAATGGGTCGTCAAAGTAAATTGAAAGAGTCTCGAAGAAAATTCAGGAGAAAGCATCAACAGAGAACTGCAAAATATTGTGTTGCAGAATTTTGTGATTTGTTTTAGGTTGACGGTGACAGACTAGCTGCTGATCAAGGTGCTGATTTGGAATTTGGTGAGATTATTAAATTCTTAATGCTAGATTTACCATCTTTTTTAGGTATGAATTATGAAAGCTAGACAAATAAA
Source organism: Pinus albicaulis (assembly GCA_034641835.2). Classification (NCBI taxonomy): domain Eukaryota; kingdom Viridiplantae; phylum Streptophyta; class Pinopsida; order Pinales; family Pinaceae; genus Pinus; species Pinus albicaulis. The sequence goes on along the minus strand of CM076574.1, from coordinate 1,278,792,531 downwards.
ATGAAAACAGTACTATGGAAATTAAACTTACTAGATTATGTTGAAGATGTTATTAATGATAGTGGAGATACAGTAGCATTAAGTCTTATAACATCTGCAGTAGAGGACAACATCATATTCAGCATAATATATGAATATGGAGAGATTCCTAGTACAAAATTTTTATGGATGTTTTACAGATGAAATACTATTTGAATAAGAGAAATTATGTTGAAGATATTGCTCTTGATAATGATCCCATGTTTGATTATGAAACTAAAGATGCAATGATGGGTGATGCATGTGTATCTATAACTGAAACTTGTAATGATAAAAACACATCCATTATTGTAGAACCTGAAAATTTTCCTAATGTATAACCCGAAAGTTTTCCTGATGCAGAAATCAAGTTTGATGAGACTTATATATCTCATGATGAGTGGATCAATTTGATGATTGAAAAACATCAAATTGATGAATTATTGTTTGGTGAGAAGGAAGGCCTATCTTCACATACAGATCAAATGCAGAACATTCTTGTAGCGACATATCTGGATGAAGGCATAATTATGTCAGCAGAAAAGGATGAAGTAGGGAGAGATGGTGAAATGGAATCTCTTCTGAAAGAGTAGGAAGATGAAAAGAATCAGCAATAAATTTTGAAGAAGAATTGAAGTTTCTTGAAGCATGGCTTGAAACACCATGTCTTTATGAAATTAACACAGAAATTTATGTAATCAATGGTGAACATATCATCGTTGATGTTCACATGATTGACACTGGAAATAGTGAGAAGGAACAGTCTCCTATTGAGCCTTCCATTATTCCGAGAAGGATGGGAACAGGAAATCAAGGTTTCCTTCACAGGGGAAGAAATGAGGCGAAGATACATCACTATCCCATGGCAAAGAAAATGAAGATGAAGCCTCATCCATGAATAAACAAATATGGTCTCACAAGCATAAAGACCAAGATGAAAACTCTTTTACCAAATTTTTTATGTCTTTTACCATTGTAAGCCTAGCTGAGACTAGACTAGCATGCGTATGTTATCATATGTTATTGTTATGTACCCTTTCTCCATTAAGGGGGAGTGTTAGAAATTAATGGAGAAAGTTAAGTTAGGATAGAATTGAGATTCTAATTCTAGATCTCAAATCTTATTATTTAGGGAGTGGTTCAAACCACCCGATTGTGAGAAAGCCTATATGTACTAGGTTTTTCTCTTGATTGTATGTATTAGATTGTGTGAGTGTGTTTCTACACTCTCCAGGTTCTCACCTGGAGAGTCTTTTAATTAATTTTATCACAATGTATATCTTCCTTAAACAACCCCACCATTTAAGATCACGTAAGAAAATTTATTATTGTTTCCATTATACTGAGTGCAACATTGGATTTTGGGAACAAGGTTGTCCCTACAATTTTGAAGTTGTGCACATTATTGAATGTTTTTAGCCTGGCCTTTTTTTATTTATGGTGTTATGTTTATAGTTTGGATATAGTGTTATGTTTATGTAAGTATTTAAATTTTTTTTTATTTAATTTTTTTTTTAAATGTTTTATTAATTATTATTTTTGAGATTCAAATGTTTTAAGTAAATTATTTGTCTATAATCATTATAATCATTAAAATATTTTATGTTAAATAATTTATTAAATTTTTATTTTGAATTAAGTTTAAAGCTATATATGGATTATTATTATATATAAGGCATATATTAGATTAAGATTATATAACATTGCAATAATATGTTATTATAATATATTGTGATATTCATTGAGGTTTTTATTAGATTTTATTTTTTTAAATATTATGTTACTTTAACATATGTTGAATGGTAATGTTTTTCAATAGTTAGGTCACATTATAATGTTCAATATGTTACTTTGTGGCATTTTTTAAGGGTTATGTTTTAATGTGATGTACTAAATTGATCATGATGCATTTTGATTCATCCTAGTAAAGTTGTATGGAATTGCAATGTTCTTTGATGGTTTTGTTACATCGTGAAGTTTATTTTAGTAGACTTATGTTGAGTTTTCTTGTTTTTTAAGTGTTTTATTGCAATGTGACATTCATAAAAGCATATGTTGGATTGCAATCCTCCTCAATGGTTATGTAGCATTGCGACATTATTCCTGGTTGACTTATGCCAAATATTTGTATAATTCATCAGTGGTTATGTTACAATTCAATGTTCTTGAAAGGTTAGGTTAAATTGTGATATTCAACAATGATTATTTCCTATTATGATGTTTTTCATGGTTAACTTATGTTAACCATGGTTGACTATAATTGGCTTTGGTTTATTGTGGTGGATCCTGGTTGATTATGTTTGACTATGGTAGACCATAATTGAATTTTGTTGAATATGACTAACTTTTGTAGACCATGGATGTGCACGGGTCACTATGTTGACCATGTTGACAATGTTTTACCTTGAGTGTCCATGGTCAATTATGAATATGTCACAATAATTTTGTTCATGTTAGTTGACTTATGTCAAATTCTAGTGTTCTTCAAGGATAATGTCACATTACAATTTTTGTAAAGAGATATATTGGATAACAAAATTTCCCAATGGCTATATGGAATTATGACGTTTATTTTCATTGAATTAGGTTAAAAGTCTATATTCCTCAATAATTATGTTACAATGTATTGTTTCTCAAAAATAAATCATAATTGTGCATGATAGAGCATGATCATATTAGATTATGGCATTTCTCAATAAATTTATATTAATAAATTGTAAATATAATATTTATACAATAACTAAATTATATTGTTCTATTTCATATTATAAATATTGATATTCTTTCACACACTAACCATCTTCTTATTCTCATATATTCAACAAAAATTTCATAACAATTAATATCATGACCATCTTCCAATATTAATGATTATTCTAAAATTCCAAAAAAAATTCTCCCCCTATACAAATAATGTAATGATTAATAATACATTAAAAAAAAAAAAAATTTATTTATTTATATTATTATAATATTTATATTCAGTCATATGAAATATTAGGTCTTTCCACATATAAAATGGGCTAATTTTCTTACATAGTTAATCTATCAAGAGAAAATACTATAAATTACAACAATGTTTATTTGATTCCTCAAAATTCAGATGGACCAAGATATTCATTATGTGTTTTCACTTTTATATATTTTCCTCAATTCTATATATATCGAAGGTGAGATACTATAATTACAATTCTTTCCATTCATTACGAATATCAACCATAAATAACATAGTTACTGATCAAACATGAACTGTTACCTCAAAACGAAAACTTTAGCCCAAAAACACTCAAAAAACATGAAAAAACAACCCAAAAACGAAAAGTGTGTCTTCCCGAATGCACTGTTTTTTTTAGTGTCAAATTTCAACATTTTTTTAAATTATGCTAAAAACCAATTTTTTTTCTTGAAAAAGGATTGAAAAAACACCCTTGAAACAAAGTATTGATGGTGGAATAACATCGCCAATTTTTTTTGTGCAAAAAACAACTTGAAAACAAAAAGTGTTGATGTTGGAATAATGTTGCCAACTTTTTGTGTGCAAAAAACAACTTGAACGTGAAAAGTATTGTTGTTGGAATAACATCATCAATTTTTTGTGTGCAGAAAGCACCTTGAAAATGAAAAGTGTTAATGTTGGAATAACATTTTTTTTTCGGTGTAAATTGTCAACAATTTTTAATAATGACATTAAAGATTAAATATCATGACTCTGAAAAAACTTAAGATTTCAACGATAAACATGACCTTAAAGATAAAATATCCAAGGTCTTAAAATTGTAATAATTTTTACACATGGTGTTAAAGATAATCTATTATCGTGCCTCTGAAAAGCCTTGAAAATCCAAGGATGACATTCAAGATTAAATATCACCTTTATGAAAATAAAATTCCAACGATTTTTATGTATGGCATTAAAGATAAAATATCACTTGTAAAAATAAAAATAAAAAGTAAAAATAAATAAATAAAAAATTAAAACATAAAAATTTTAAAAAACAACACAATTTAAAGGAAAAAATTAAAAATTAACCCAAAACAAAAACAAATATTATATTTTTTTATGTTTTAAAAAAATAAGAATAAAAAAACCAAATAATTAAAAAAATATAAAATAAAATAATTAAAATTTAAAAAAAGTTAAAATTAAAAAATTAAAAAAAATTAAAATTAAAATATAAAATAATTTAAATTTAGAAATTTAAATTAAAAAATAAATAAATTTAAAATGAAAATAAAAATAAAATTTAAATTAAAAATAGATAAATAAATAAAAATAATAATTTAAATTTTAAAAAAAGGCATATAAATATATACATATATGGAAATTACATTTTTAAATAAAAAAATTAACAAAACTCATTAAAAAAAACTATAAAATATAAAAATATAAAATATAAAATATAAAATATAAAAAATATATTAAAAAAATAAAAATTTAAAATTAATTTAAAAAAATTAAAAATAAAATTAAAAATAAAAAAAATAAAATAAAATAAAAAAATTATTAAAATTTATATTAAATCGCACCGCCGCCACCCTAGGGCCCTGGGCAGGCTTTAGAATTGACGCTCGTATGCATGTTTTGAGGTTTTTTAGACGTAAAATACGGTTTATTTTAAAATATTCATGTTATTCTTAACTGGCCAATCATTTTTAAAACAGTCATATTGACGGGCATATAAAAATTGACAAGTTTTAATATATATATAACTTCAGATTCAGAATCTGATTCCCCAATGTCCATATTGATTCCTCGATGTACCATGTCATTTCGAATAGTGTGAGAAAACTATGAATAGGGCGAACAAAAATTAAAATGGTTTGTTCACACTATTGTTATGGTTTTCTTTTCTTTATCACACATTACAATATTTCTTGAGGTTCCACATTAAGGGGAATATCTATAAGACGACGCAAAAATAAACTTTGAGATATACGATTTTCTATCCATTAAGTGGGTTGGTGAAGTCTTTACTTCCCAAATCTGAGGCTCCCATGTTCATATCCACCTTTTCTGGGGGCAGCAGATCCAGATTTCAAGATTTCAATGTCATTAAGGCAGTAAGGTACACAGTTAAAATGATGGACATCGCTTTTTGGCGAGTGAAATATTTAACGCATTAACTCATACAACATTGTTAATTTGGCATTGGTTTGGTAAGAAGTTGATGATGGAGTTCAATCATTTATGAATATATGACCCACTCATTTGTAAAACTATAACTTTTTTTCCATTTGATAATCTCACATCGATCTTCTATAATCCAAGTTTTATAATAGTCTCAAATCTTATGCGGCATTGTTGTGGAACCTAGAAGATTGGGCAAGATTGCGCAATGAATGCCAAATGCCCATGCCCATCACAATGCTCGATCCTAGATCTTTCGTAGAGGGAATACATGATATTGTTGGAGTCTGAAGTTTGCAAAAGAAAAAAAACTAGGAAGTCATAAATTCGCAACCAGTGAAGGTAAACTCCTCTCTTGTATTTTTCCTCTGCTAATTTTTTTTTTTGGTTTGATATGTTACCACAGTACTTTGGTCCCTAATTTTTTTTCAGTTTCAGCAATAGTATATTAATATTTTTTCATATTCCAAAAGAAATGCAATTTGTAGGTGAAATTATTGATTGAGTCACTTTAATGATTTTTGTTCTCTTTTCTTTTTCAGTAGAAAAATAAATTCTATTATTCAAAACAACAATTTACCACACATATCTTTCTCTATTCCTCAGTAGTTGCATCACAATTAATCAGATAATTTAGTTGCATCACAATTATACTGAACAACACTATAATTGTAGTTGCATCACAATTATATTAAACAACACTATAATTAATTGTAGTTGCATCACAATTATATTGAACAACATTATAATTTACAAAAGGTCAACACTGTAATATCCACCATTGGAATCAATCAACACAGTAAATTTTGTTTTATAATTTTTTTAACAGTAGAATTTTTTTTATAATTTTTGTCATGCTTAAATATTAAGGTATGGATGCTTGTACTATTTTTCTCCCTTGGCATCATATTTTACTCTTTTGCATCCTTGTGGTTATAGATTTGACCAACAATGTGCATTTGTGCATTTTGAAAGGCCTTGCAACAAGCATTATTATTATAATCAATTGAAAATATGTTTTATTATTATAATTAATTGGGAAGGTGTTTTCTATAGTTAAATTATATGCGGCATCTATGGCCTCTAGCATGGCAGTTTTGTTTAAAATGGAAAAAAATAATGTATGAAATAATGGATTCCATCCCCTTCAATGCCCACATAAACATTTTTGCAGATTTCTGAATATTCATTGTTGTTGTATGATCGTGTTCCAAATAAAATCATACCCCCTCTCCCCGCCCGCCCCCCCCATAGAGTAGTGAACTTAAATGATGTGTGCCTCTATAATTTCTTAGAGAATTACAAGAGTTATTAAGCATATGGTATATTTTAAATAGTATAAGTTAAAGTAAAGATTCATATTAAGACGAAATAAAATGAGTATTTTACAATGAATGTTTTGTAGTGAGCTAATAGAAGGTTATGCAACATATTTTTTTTATATGAGGAGATATGTTGTGAATTGACAATTAAAAAAATAAAATTAAAGTAATGATTTATAATACATGATTTTAGTTAAATAAAAATGATTTTTGATATATATATATAACACGATGAATTTATATAAAGCACAATTCCCTTCATAGGTTTGTGAAGCAAGATGATAACCACTGTAGTAGAGTTGCACTACTTGTATATTCATATTATAGCTAATCTTTTCGAACACTTGTGGCGTTAACGTATTTTGAGTATAGCCTTTGATTGCAATCCTAATCCTTTGTTAACTAAGACAGTCACTAGTTTCATCTCACAATGCAAGTGTAATGCTATAGTTTTAAGCTTAATCCTAGCTATGAGTACAAGTGAAAGTGGGGAAGCTTGTGGTCTCATTTTCCAATGGATTTTTATGGGAATACAAAAGAGGAGGTCTTGCAGCTGAAGTTACATAATAGAGAGGGATAAATGCCTACATATCTGAATAGGTTTCCTGAGCTAAGTTCGGATCTTAAAGATTTCAATAATCTTTCGTAACGGTACGTCATGCTTCTGTTGTTGCAAATGGAGTGAAGAGAGTCACCAAAACATTATTGAAGATCTGAGCATGTTGATTTCCCCGTATGGTTTTAGAGAATGCTTTATATTTTAAAATATTTTGCAGCACTAATTCATGGCTCAATTCAGGTTTACATGTTGATGGTGAGGGAAAGAGGTGTGTGAGAGAACAAGATGCATATTTTAGTGAGATTTACCCATTGTTGTTGGATCAGCAGTGAGCATATAATTTACACAATTCTCGATACTTTTATTGAATATCTAAAACTTAGTAAAAAAAATTGTTTTAATTTAATTTTAAATTTCAAAATAAATGATTTAAAATTTTAGATAATTGTATAAAAGTTTATTGTAGTTTTGAAATAAGATTTAATTGTTTTAATTTAATTAAAAATAGTTTTTTAAATATGTTAATAGCTTAAGGTTTTGGATATATTTGGTAATATTGGAAGTTTCTCTATTTATTTAAGATTCTAGATCCATCTTTATCTAAGATTCCAGATCCATCTTAAATCTTTGATCTATGAAGGAAAGCACATGAATATAATTTGAAGAAGTTGAATAAAACGGATAAATACAAATATTAAAAGTCATACAATGGGGAGTGAATATAATTTGAATAAATTAGATAAAACTGGTAAAAATAAATATTAAGTGTCATACAATGGACAGTTTAAAAAAAAAAAAAAAAAAAAAAAAAGTCATAAAAAAATTCAGTGATGGGTAGGGGGACTCGTCAAATTTAACCAATGGCCACGAGGCTCAGTCGACAAGCGGCGAAGAGCTGCCAGCTCTCCACCGCCCATTGGCCAAGCCCTACAGACCCCAATGCAGTGGGGGTGCAGCTTAATACACGTTTTAATTAATTTACTATTTTTTTTTTAATTAAAATTTTTTTTTTATTTTTTAATTTTTTTAATTTTTTTGTTTTATTAATTTTTTATTATTATTACCTTTTTTTAATTCGTTTTTTTATTTTTTTATTTTTTTTATTTTTATTTTTTTAATTTAATTTATATTGTTGGTTTGAGGCTTCTGCGACTTGTGTTGTATGTAGAATCTTTTGGGTGTATCGCATCCATTTTTGTTTGAATCGACGTTTCGAACTAATTCTCTGTGGTTCATCATCAAGATAGATCAAAGAATTTTGTAAGATCTCATCATCAGGTATAAATGAAGGAGAATGAAAATAAACAAATGGAAAATAGGAGGCCAACCTTTAATTTATATTTTTAAATTTATTTGTCTTTATTTATGTTTATATTTTAACCTTAAATATTTTTTTTATAATTTTTTTTTAAATTTGTTCTTTTGAGTTTTTTGAAATTTAAATTTTTTTTAATATATATATATATATATATATATTCCTTTTTGAAATTTTGGTTTTTTTTTTTTTGAATTTCAATGTTTATTGTTTTAAATTTTGTTTTATTTTTTTTAATTTAAATTTTTATTGTTTTAAAAAATTTATTTGAATGTTGTTTTAAAAAAAAAAAATTATTTATTTAAATTTCCGAATTTTACTTATTTTTAATTTTAATATTTTAATTATCTGATTTTTTTAATTTTAATTATTTTTAAATTTCTTTATTTTTTATTTTTTTATTTCATCATTTTCTTTAATTACGTTGTTTTTTTAAACTTAAAAATAATTGTTTTTTTTTCAATTTTTTGTCTTTAAATTATGAGTTTTTTTTTTTTTGACAAGTTATTTTTTATTTTTACACTTTTATTGGTTTTTTCATATCTTTTTATATTTGATTTTTTTTGTCATGTTTATTTTATTTTACTTTTATGTCTTATTACCAAGATGAAAATCACAACTCTAAACAAAAAGGATTGATGTTGCATCAACACTTTTCGAAATTAGCATGAAAATCATTAACATTTTAAAATAAATGTTCATACTTGATAAATAAAAAAATTTAAAGTGCTGAAAAAATTACCATTTTTCTAAATCGACATGATATATATATATATATATATATATATATAATAAAAAATAAAAATAAAATGTTACAAAAATATGCTAAAAAAACAAGTTATTCTACATCACCACTTTTCAAAATTGATATGAAAATGATGACATTTAAAAAAAAAGTCATAAGAAAATTTGAAGTGCGAAAACTATGCTCCCAAAAAAGAAAGGGTGATTCAGCATCACCACTTTTCAATATCAGGTGTTTTTCCTACTACCTCAAAAAAACGAGTGCCAGGTAATCTTCTCGTTTGATCGATAACTGTGTTAAATATTCAAATTCTATGTTATACATATCAATGATATCACTACAAATGAATATGCAGAATGGTGAGAAATGGCAAGATAAGAATCCCAACAACGTTTCATTCACCATTGTCTAATTAGGACACAACTTTGACAGGAATGTGAATTTTTAGTTGGAATTTGGCCAAAAAAAAATTCAAGATATTTCATTGTGAGTATGTTTAAATTATTTTTGTATGGTTGAAATAAATTCAACACTATTAAAAACTCTTGGGAACTCAAAATCTTAAAGCTTAACAACTGTAACTTATATTTTTTTAAATTTCTTGCAGATTTTCTTAAAATCATACCCAAAATTTCTATTTGTTTCCTGTGCCATGTTTAGACTATGAAATTTCATTTTTTCCTATACAATGTTAGAAATCGGAATCAGAACTTACATTTAATGTAAAAACTCATGGCAACAACGTGGTTTAAAATATTATTATGCATGGAAAATTCTATTGAATTTGATCATATATTTCTATAAACATTGCTAAATATACCAAATATTCCCACTTCCACAAATTATTTGCAAATGCTAATCATCTTGGGATCGATCTAATTGTTTATAAGTGAAGCCCATAGTTACTCAGTTTGAATTCAAATTCGGAAACGAATTAAATATGATACAATAAAAATTCAAATGAAAAAATTTCAATTCGGAAAAATTTAATAGTAGACATTATAAACATTTAGAAATAAATAACTTTCTTTTTGTAACATCAACTACTTTTTCTCATTAATTTTGAAATTAAAATAATTTCTATTAATTTTAACTAATATAAACAATTTTAAAATTAAAATTCACGACAAAAACCCTTCACTCTTCCCTCCAAAATTTACCTTATTTTCAAAATTCAAAACATTAATCTAAAATTCATCCCTAATTTCAAAATCTTTATAAATTCATTTTATAATTAATACATATTTAAACATTAAATATTAAAAACTTATATAAAATTTCTGCTTAATATAAACCTATTTAAAAATTCATTTAAACATAAAATTAGTTGACTTCCTTGGATATTTGTTAAACTCTGAACCTAATTGAGTTTAACCAGATTTCCTTTCATGCAGACCATTAACTACTTACCATACAAACCACATATAATTTTTTGCGAACTTGGCAACTATGGTGAAGCTGCAGTTGCCTCATGATATAAAACAGAATACAGGTTCTTTCCATGACATCATTATAGGGGAATCGAACTTGAACCCACTTCGTTGACATTGCAATGATGTTATGTTTAATGACACATAGATTTATTCAACAACCCGTTTTATGGAAACACAACCTTTGTATTATTATTTTCCCCAATGGAGGAAAAGGTGTCCGGAACGACTCTCAGTCATACATAGTCATGAATTAGACAAGAAGACTTCTGGGAACCAAACCATAGCTACCAAATTGAATCAAATCAGCCAAAAAGATACCAAAAATTTCATCATTGATTAATATTATATATTAGGCTTACCAGATGTTGTGTTAAAAAATTGTCAAAACCTAAAACTCATTTAGAGCTCATCAGATTTTTTTTTGGAGAAAAAGTGATTGTCAAGCATATGTCCATTGTTAAAGGGCGAGCATTGGTTGGGGTCAAAGGATGAGCATTGAGGGGGGATTTTATTAGCCAACTCATTTTCAGTTATTTATCATAAAAATTGTTATTTTACTAATTTCATAATATTGTTAAATAAATTTAGATAGGATAGTTATATGATTTTAATGTTTTTAAATGAGTTTAATAATATCTAGGTTCATATGGATTTGTTTATGATAGAAATTGAGATAGAGAGTAGAGAGAGTTTGTGCACACAAATTACACACTTCATTGTCTTATTATTGATCACAACAGTTACACATATATAGGACATAAATCATTGACATCGACACATCTATATCATGACTACAACTCATACATAAGAAACAACAACATCTAGACTAACTCCTCGTGACTCATAATTACAACTATGCATGACATGGAAGCATTACTTCCAACACCCTCCCTTAATGCATACATGGAAAACATCAAAAACGCATATTACAACAATAATATTAATCTATGTCTGACTGGTATTCATCAGCACTTATACCCACTTTGAAATATCGCAAACATTGCTCTTTATTCACTACCACATCTTCGAGATTCCACGTGATCCATTTAAGATATAACCACTTCAAACCATATTTTGCGTACTTTGCAGAATTGATGCTTCTCGACCTATTGGAGCACGACAGGTTAGTCTTGATACTGAACAATCCTATGGACATGCCTCCATATGTTGAACACATGGTTTTCTGTTGTATTCCCCATTTATCTAGGAAAGCAACCTCCATACTAAATGTATTCAAAAGTCAATTATACAAGGTGACCTCTAAAACAAATAATAAAATTAACTTGTGTCTTGATGTTCATGGCTCCACACAATGCCACCATATTATAAAAAATTATACATAATCAAATTAGAGATATGTTCGTGTGTCACTGTATGCATCAAAAAACACTAATTTGAAAATATGTTAATATGTTCTATAATTGGTTCTTATTTGATTTTTTACATTACACTTGGGCAATAACACACTATAATATAATAAAATTGCCACACACACCACATACTTGGTCACAGTAGAAAACACACAACAACCAAAAAATTCTTGCAGCAAAACATCAAATTGACCTATTTTCTTATGGCAACATTACAATATAAACCTTTTCAAATCCCTCGTACTACTCTCACATTTTATTCTTCCACAAATTATGTTAAGTAAATGGTGCTGTCCCTTCCTGTGAGTGTTGACCGTGTGCCACATGCAATTATAGGAAGTGCTTTAATTTGAATAATAGACACCAAAACAAGCTCAACGCCTAGCAGAATTACAGACTTCGAGAAGGAGTTGAAGCACATCGACCTTGATTCTATCATATATGAATGTCTAGTCGGCTATGACTGTGACTCTCCATCACAACAAGTTGAACTTGTACACTAAGATTCCAGCAAGTCACTGTGACATAAAATTAGTGTGCATTGTATAAGTAATCAATGATATGATGCTCCATAACCCTATTCTAAATGATGGTGATGCAAGCCAACCTTATGGGAAATCAATGATCAGATACGTCCCCCCATCATTAATTGCAAAGAGAATTTATTTTTTTTTCAACCACTCATACCGCATTTGTTGCACATTTTCTACATGTTTTTGACTCCCTTGCAAGCAATGACTACATCATCAATACTCTCGGTTCTAGAAACATGTACGTAGGTCTATAAAGAGCTCCAAAAATGTGACATCCATCTTATTGGATAGATCCATCCATTTCACCTTTCTTTCTCCGTCAATCTCTGGTATGATGTCGGAGATCAAATTGTTGGAAAAATATAATAAATTAAGATATTCGTCGGTGATCCGTATCTTTTAACTTCAAGGATGCATATACATTTTCATATAAAATAGCATATTCACCAAGTAACTTAACACATGAAAAGGAAACGGAAATCACAAAGAAACCATGAGATCAACGGCACACAAACAATTTAATTATGGATTTTACCCAATGTGGGCTATGTCTCTAGACCTTGCTTAAAGTGGGGAGACCTTCTTTCATTAAGCGGCAACAAAGAAATTAGTTACAAGAAACTTTACAAAAATGACCCTTATACCTCTATTTATGATGATGGATTTAAAATGTAGACCTCCACTGGATAAACTAACTGCACAGTTGGATTCCTAGCATGAAAACATGCAAAAATGACTATAAATTTGTCAAATTCTGAAACTGGCACCTCTTGCCCTATAAGGGAATATTTTCAGCATCTTGGGAGATCCCTCGTGCATGGTTCTAGCCCACCTGGCCGCTCAAGGTTCTGATATTCCGCTCTTCGCTAGTCTCATGGGAAAATGAATCGATATCTTATATAAAAGTCGTGGTGGAGCTGCCAATGTTTGGGTCATTGGCTTGTTGGTTTGGAGTGCTATGTTAAGGCAGATGGTTACCGATGATCCCAAGGTCCAATACCCGTGGGACCCTTTTATGGCATATGTTTCAGCAAAATTATTTTTAATACATGACATAGTGTTTTATGGTTGTCGGCGTTATATTTTAATTGGGGTCGCCCGTTGGGGGCTGACCCACTAGGGTCGAACAGGGCCAAACCCTATCGGCTCCACCATATACGTTGCTTGCGTTGAGTCGTCTCGTGGGTCGGGCAGGTCCATCGGGGCTAGTCCGACCACCACATTTAAACATATTCAATATATGTATGCCATTTCTATTTGATTCAGGTGTGCATGGGTCGTCGAGCGGGGTCAAACCCTACCGGCTACACCATATACGTGGCTTGCGTTGAGTCGTCCTGTAGGTCAGGCGAGTCCACCGGGGGTGGTCCGACCACCATATTTAAACATATTCAATATATGTATGCCATTTCCATTTTTATGGTTTTCAAACTTATGTGGTTGTCATTGATTGCAAAATTTGGATTATCCACGGTATCATAAAACAAAGGTCGATGTTTCGAATCCCAATGGAGATCCATCTCCAGGACAAGAAATGAATGAAGAATGAAAAATTTTCACAAAGATCAAGGTATAAATAGTGAAGGATTATGATGATGAGAATAGTCGACAACAGATTTTGTTAATCTATCTAAAATAAATTTTATTTTATTCTTTATAAAAAATTTATAAAGTTTTTAAAAATTAAATTTTTTTAAATAATAAATATTTAAAATTTTATTTAAAATTATTTATATAATATTACTAACAAATTTCATAATTTAATTTTTTTTTTAATTTTTTTTTTTAAATTCACAATTAAAAAATAAATTTATTATAAATCCTAAAGTGCTACTAAATTAATTTTAATAAATTAATTATAATTATAATATAATAACCTTAATTTAAATTTTTTTTAGTTTCATAATTTATATTTATAAAAAAAATTAATTATTATTATTTTTTAATTATTATTTTTTTAAGTTTTTTAAAAAAAATTTTAAAGGTTTTAAAAAACTTTATAATTTTTTATATTAATTTCATAATTTGTTAAAATTTTTAATTTAATGTCTAAATTTTTTATAAATAAACCTTGAGAGTTACTAAATTTTTTAATTTATTACCTAAAAAGTTTAACCTAAAATAGTATAATCAAATTATTAATCTAAGGGTTAATTAAATAAATAACATTAATATGAAGAATATGAAGAATATCTATTTTTATTTAATTCTAAATAATAATAATAATAATATATGTTGATAAATAAACGTTAATAATTAATATTTATTAATTCTACTAATGAATTTTTATTAAATATATTTTTATCAATTTAATTAAATCCTAATAAATTTTAAAATTTTAAAATTTTAATTTTATTATATCATTGTTAAATATAAATTAATTTAATTTGAATTTTTATTTATAATTTACTTCTACAATTATTAATTAATTAATTTTTATTAATAGAATAAAAATTAATTAATAAAAATAATTATTACTAGCGAGTGAAATAATAAGTGTTTTGAGTTGTCACGACCCTAAACTGTTTACTAATAAGGAGAAGAAGCAAACCTGCGATATTATACCTGGGATGAGGATGAACCTAAGGAGCAAATTTGTCTAATTAGAGGTCGCCGACTGTCACTAATTTCGTATCCTCCGTCCCTGTTGATGTTATGTGGGTGTTCTATAATCTCCAACACTTCTCTAATCTTTCGTCTCTGATAGTGTTCCTCCCTTGCAATGATTTTAGCATCCTCAAGACGTAAGTGATGTTTTGTTTTCGAGGAGTGATTAGCAAGAGTCAAGGTTCGAGATCGCTCATGTTTAATATCAGCGCCATGCTCTTCAGACGCTTTTGAAGAAAGCGCCCACTTTCACCAATATAACTCTTCCCACATGAGCGGTCAATCTTGTAAACACCTTTAAGCTGCTCCTGACTAATGCTATCTTTAACTAAGCGCATATTCTGTCTAATGGTTCCTGCTGCTGAGAATTGTGTGAAAATGTCACTCCTCCCCAAAACCCTGGCAATCTTATCTGTCACACCTTTAATGTATGGCAGAAAAACCCTTCCACCACTCTCTTGAGGATCCTGGCATCTCTTTCCTTATACCCTATACCTAAGAAAACATATGTCAGGTGAGAGATTTCTTCTTCCATGTGCTCCTCATCAGATATCCTTAGGGCTCTTACAGCAAGAGTGTTAAGGACACCAAATTTTTGAGCAGGATGATGGTAAGACTTAGCGTGAAGGTCGCTATGGACCTCCGGGTCACGCGTGGACCAACCCTTTTTATTTAAAATTGAAACGATAACAGTTGGTCCGTTGGGGATGGTGGGGGTGGTACCACCCCCCAAAACATATATATATAAATATATATATATTTATTTATTTATTTATTTATTTATTTATTTATATATGTAAACAATATAAGGTTAAAAAATTTTCCACTAGAAATTAAGGGTTACTCGATGAATTAAGGAGGCTAATAAATTCTCTTTTTCCAACTCGGTCGATTTTATTGTGTCGTCCCTTGCCAATTTCTCGCGTTGTTAGTGACCGACACTTGGCCAAGTTTGCCAAGAACTTTGATCAACTATAACTTGAGCATATGAACTCGGATTTGAGTGGTGTTCACACCATTGGAATCAAGGAGATGAGCACTACAATATGGTCCTGGTTCCACTTCCATATGATGAATTTAATTTTGAGCTATTTTCAAGGCCACTTCTATTTTTGGATCCACTCGGATCATTTGGGGGAAGAACAAGCACTAGAGAGGCTGTATAAGATGTTTTTAATGGGTGCAAATCAACTCTGTTGATCATATACATATGGGATGGTTTTTCTTTTGGAAAAAAAATCTGCAAAAATATTGATCCAATATGTTCCCAACTACAGTTAGAAGTTGACCTGTCTCCTCCAAAAAATAGACTAGTTGAGTGGAGTGGCTAAATCACAACGACGACTCCTCCTTTGATACCTTGCAGGAAAATTCACTCCTAACAGTCAAGCTACAACTTTCTTATAAATAAATCCACCCAATTCTCACAGTTGGCATGTGAAGAGTATAAAGTTTTTAAATCAACCTTGTCAAATTCCAGTGGCGGCTTTGGATATCCATGAGTTTTCACACCACTCCCTATCTCGCTAAATGACTCAAATGATCCACATCTATATGTCGCAAATAATCACAGAACCAAAACAATCACGTAACCAATCACCACTCTTCAAGAACGAAATTCTATACAACCGCTACTATTAAACTCTATGAACTTTGTTGTCTTTTACACGCATCTATCTCCCACGAAATAATAACAGGACAGCCTCTCGATGTGAAGAAGTCATCGTTTCAACATCTTATTAGATGGTGTGTCCCTTCTTACTTTAGAAGCAGGATGTACTTTAGAAGCAAGATGCACAACCTTTTATTCATAAATTTTCACAAATGTGTTCAAATCTCACACAAAACAAACTATTATCACATAGAAAAAAATGTACACAAGAATGAAAATCCACACGCAAATGAAATATTCACTCACAATTTAAAAAATAAATCGCGAAGTTGGGAAACACTCTTTGGCGGACGGCTAGAATTTGGGAGAAATTTTTAATTTCTCGTCTGAGAAAATAGTCAACTCTATTTCTCGACCGAGAGTTTTAAAAACTCTCGTCCGAGAGTTTTATTGGGTTTAACCGCAGTTAAAAATCTCTCGGACGAGAGTTATGCATTTTCTCATCCGAGAGTTTTATTGATAGAAACTCTCGAGAAGACTTTCAGACGAGAGTTAAAAAAACTCTCGGATGAGAGTTTAAATAACTCTTGTATGAGAGTTTTTCAACTCTCATCCGAGAGTTTTTTCAAATCTCGTCCGAGAGTTTTATTCCTATAATAAAACGCTCAAAATTATTAAGTTGTTAGAATTGGTACTTTATTTTATATAAAACTCCTTGCATTTTTAGAATCGTACTTTATATAATTTTAATAAGATTTTATTAAAATTAAAAATGATAAAAAATAATAAAATTTTAATTTTATTTTAAATTATTTTATTATTATTAATGATAAAAAATACATGAAGATTTAATTAAATAATATTTGTTACAATATTTTGTAATATCAATATTATATAAAAAACTAAAAATATTTTATATAAAACTAGTTGATATATTAATAAATAAAATTAAATTCTAAAACAAAAATCAAAATATAAACAACTATATATATATAATATTTTTTTTGAAATTAATGAATAAATTTAAATTTAAAAAACAATTGACTAAATGCAATGAGGTGATAAAGGAGACAATGCATAGCACCTTAATATCGTTATATTGGAAATCTCGAGAACTTTTTGAAGTGAGATGAGCTTCTTGGAATGGGTCACTTTATCTTCCACTTCAGTTTCACGCGATTAGCTTAAAAGGAAATCTATTTTCTTAGGTATGGATGTAAGGGGATAAACAATATTATTTGAACATTGAGTGAGATGCCCTTCTTGGAATGGGTCCTCTTATCTTCCACTTTAGTTTCACAAGATTAAAATGAAATGAAGTCTATTTTCCTAGGTATGGATGTAAGGGGATAAAGAATATTATCCGAAAAGGAAAGGAATGTTAAGTGTGACATTCCAAGCAGAAGTGTATGGGATTAGAGAATTATGTTATTGCAGAAAAATAACCTCGAATTCCCCTTAAACCCTAATTCCTAACCCCCAAACCCTTAACCCCCTAAACCCTAAACCTCTAAACCCTTAACCCCTACCCCTAATCCATTAACCCCTAACCCATTTAAGCCCCTAAACCCCAAAACCCCTAACTCCTAACCCCTAAAAATCTTAACCTAAGCAACTCTAACCCCCTAAACCTCTAAACCAATCCTAACACATTTAACCCCCTAAACCTCAAAACCTCTAACCCCTTAAACCCTAATTCCCAACCAATAACCCTTGACCCCTTAAACCCTATTTCCTAACCCCTAAACCCTTAACGCCTAACCCCTTAAACCCTAATTCCAAACCCTAACCAATTCAACACCCTAAACCCCTTAAAACCTAACCCATTTAAGTCTTTATTCCATTTAACCCCAAAAACCCTAACCCCTAACCCCCAAAATCCGTCACTGCTAAATCCCCTAACCCCCTAAACCTCTAAACCTGTAACCCATATAACCTCCTAAACCCTAAACCTCTAAACCCTTAACCCCTAACCCGTTAAACCCTAATTCCAAACCCTAAAAACCTAACCCATTTAACCCCATTAACCCCTAACTTTAACCCTAAAATCTTTAACTTCTAAACTCTAACCCCCTAAACCTCTAAACCAACCCTATCCCATTTAACCCCTAAACCCTAAACCTATAACCCCTTAAACCCTAATTCCCAACCCATAACCCATTCAACCCTTAAACACCTAAACCTCTAACCCCTAACCCTTTACCCCTTTAAACCCTAATTCCAACCCCAACACATTTAACCCCCTAAACCCTAAACCTCTAAACCCTTAACCCCTAACCCATTTACCCCCACTAAACCTCTAAACCCCTAACCCATTTAACCCCTAAACCCTAAACCTTTAAACCATTAACCCCTACCCCTAACCCGTTAACCCCTAACCCATTTAAGCCCCTAAACCCCAAAACTCGTGACCAATTCAACACCCTAAACCCCTAAAAACCTAACACATTTAAGTGTGGATTCCATTTAACCCCCAAAACCCTAACCCCCAACCCCTAAAATCCTTCACTGCTAAATCCCCCAACCCCCTAAACCTCTAAACATGTAACCCATATAACCCCCTAAACACTAAACCTCTAAACCCTTAACTGCTAACCCCTTAAACCCTAATTCCCACCCCATAACCCTTGACCCCTTAAACCACAATTCCTAACCCCTAAACCCTTAACCCCCTAAACCCTAAACCACTAAACCCTTAACCCCTAACCCATTTATAACCCCTAAACCATAAACCTCTAAACCCTTAACCGCTACCCCTAACCCGTTAACCCCTAACCCATTTAAGCCCCTAAACCCCAAAACCCCTAACCAATTCAACACCCTAAACCCCTAAAAACCTAGCCCATTTAAGTGTGGATTCCATTTAACCCTAAAAACCCTAACCCCCAACCCCTAAAATCCTTCACTGCTAAATCCCCTAACCCCCTAAACCTCTAAACCTGTAACCCATATAACCCCCTAAACCCTAAAACCCCTAACCAATTCAACACCCTAAACCCCTAAAAACCTAACCCATTTAAGTGTGGATTCCATTTAACCCCCAAAACCCTAACCCCTAACCCCTAAAATCCTTCATTGCTAAAATCCCTAACCCCCCTAAACCTCTAAACTCGTAACCCATTTAACCCCCTAAACCCTAAACTCTAAAACCTAACCCGTAACCCCTTAAACCATCATTCCCAACCCATAACCTCGACCCCTTAAACCCTAATTCCTAACCCCTAAACCCTTAACCCCCTAAACCCTAAACCTCTAAACCCTTAACCCCTAACCCTTTTACCCCCACTAAACCTCTAAACCCCTAACCCATTTAACCCCTAAACCCTAAACTTCTAAACCCTTAACCCCTACCCTTAACTCGTTAACCCCTAACCCATTTAAGACCCTAAACCCCAAAACCCCTAATCCCTTAAACCCTAATTCCCAACCCATAACCCTTGACCCCTTAAACCCTAATTCCTAACCCCGAACACCTTAAACCCTAATTCCTAACCCCTAACCAATCCAACACCCTAAACCCCTAAAAACCTAACCCATTTAAGTGTGGATTCCATTTAACCCCTAAAACCCTAACCCCTAACCCCTAAAATCCTTCACTGCTAAATCCCCTAACCCCCTAAACCTCTAAACCTATAACCCATTTAACCCCCTAAACCCTAAACCTCTAAACCCTTAACCCCTAACCCTTTAAACCCTAATTCCCAACCCCTAACCAATTCAACACCCTAAACCCCTAAAAACCTAACCCATTTAACCCCATTAACCCCTAACTTCTAACCCCTAAAATCCTTAACTACTAAATCCCCTAACCCCCTAAACCTCTAAACCAACCCTAACCCATTTAATCCCCTAAACCCTAAACCTATAACCCCTTCAACCTTAATTCCCAACCCATAACCCATTCAACCCCTTAAACACCTAAACCTCTAACCCCTTAACCCTTGACCCCTTAAACCCTAATTCCTAACCCCTAACCCATTTAACCCCCTAAACCCTAAACCTTTAAACCCTTAACCCCTACCCCTAACCCATTTAACCCCCTAAACCCCAAAACCCCTAACCCATTTGACCCCTTAAACCCCTAAACATATAAACCCCTAAACCCTAAACATATAAACCCCTAAAACTTTTGGTTAAAACATTTAATAAAACTCTCGGCTGAGAGTTTCATCGGATAAACTCTCGAGCACAAACTCTCGGCCGAGAGTTTCATCGGGTAAACTCTCGAGCGCAAACTCTTGGCCGATATTTTTTTTAACTTTCGACTGAGAGTTTGGCCGCGCGGTTAAATGTAACTTTAGGTGGGTTAAACTCTCGATCGAGAGTTTTATAAATGTCTCATCCGAGACATTATCTCGGCCGAGAGTTTCTAGTCAACGAAAAACCCAGAAAATTCTGCAGTTTTCAGGAACCTGCAACTTTGGAGGGACGAAACACCTACAAAAACAAAATGTTATATGGCAGACCAAGTACCATTAGATTCAGCTCTGAATCTAGTTTCTGATGATGTGAGATTTGTGGAGTTTCATTAAAAAAATCAATTTTTTATTCATTTTTTACTAAACTGTGTTACTCTGGAATTTCATTGTTCGAAAAATTGCACTGAATGAAAATTCAATAACTTTCAAATGACGAAACCAAAAAATTCAGAAAAATCATATTGCATTTCCTCTCCCTGTCTACTTCAAAAGGGTACTCTCATTTTTCTTATTGACGATCACATTGAAAAGAAAATCTAGGGATCATAAAATGTATTGAAACATCACTGTTTTTTTGTCTTTGTCCATTTCAAAAAATAATAAAAAATAGTTATTTAATCTGAAAATTACCGAAAAATAGTCTGTGCACTAGTGCAATATATGCAGATTATGATGTTGTGGTTTTTTTCCCAAAAATGAATAACCTTCCCTAAAACAAGTTAGGGATCATAAAGTGACTATTTATGTTTGCCTGAAATTTTCAAGTATATGCAGTTAGTAAACAAGAAATTTACCCCTCTATATGTCAATATTTTTTTTTTTTAAATATGGGTATGGAGGTAAGACAATTCTCTACAATTCTTGTTTTTATGTCAAAGCATAATTTGCAATAAAAATATGAGTTTAGTGGAGTTGAAGTTGAAAAACATAGAAAATTACAATTTTCAACATCAAAAAAGGGCAAAAAGTGTTTCCCAACTTCACATTTTAGAGAATCAATCCTCAAGGCTATGCCGTCTTCCTTTCCCTCTCGTGAGGAGTCAAGCCAGTACCTACTCTAATATCATGACAGAAATTGAGATAGAGAGCAGAGAGAGATTGTGCAGACAAATTACACACTTCATTATCTTATTATTGATCACAACAATTATGCATAAATAGGAGACAAATCACTAACTTTGACACATATATATCATGACTACAACTCATACATAGGAAACAACAACATCTAGACTAACTCCTTGTGACTCATAATGAAAAGTACACATGACATGGAAGCATTACCTCCAATAGTTTAATGTTTAAGAGATAATTTTTCAGGTATCTAGAGATTATTTGAAGTTTACTTTTGATATGTAGAAGTTTTCTAATATTATTATATTTTTCTCTCATTTTACCTATTATGTGATATTAATAAATTTGATAAATTTTGTTTCTGGTTATTTCTAGATAATCTTACACACGAGGTGTATATAGTATTTTAGAGGTGACATATATATATATATATATATATATATATATATAATCATTTTTAAATTTTGAAAAATAATATGCTTGAATAGATGTAAGATCTATACTCCCGAATTTTTTCCATATCAAAATTTATGGACTTTATGGTATCAAATCGAACTTGAATTCGAATTTGAAATAGAACTTAGTAACTATGGACCAAAGCTCCACACTGAAATGCTGGACCACAACCTTGAGAATATGGAAACAAAACCCTTGCATTCTTCATTCAAGTTCTGACTAAATTTCTACATTCATGTGTTGAATATAGTTTTGAAATTTAAATTCAACATTATTATAAAAGCCATTAAAAATTCTAAAAATATTATAAAATTTAATTAAGAACATTTTTATTTATTCTTAAAGATAACCCTCCAAGTTAAGACTAACCAGGATTGTTCTCCTATTGTAACCTTCTCCAACCACAACAATATAGGAATCCCTTTAAAAAAAAAAGAAAACGAATTCTACCTTTTCAATTAGGAAGCTCATAACAATAAGCTAAATAAATTCAGGGACAAATATTATTAATCCTTTGAACCTGTAACTTTGTGTGAAATCAAAATGCAAAATCTAATCACTCGAATGGGTATTTCATGATTAAAACATCAACCTAAACACTAAAATGTAAAAATCGTATAGAAATTCAGATTTCAAAATTCAAATTTCCAGTCAATTTAAAATAAAGTGTGTTTCCGACGATAATTCAAATTTAAATTTAGTGGCTTTGTAACTCAATTTTTAATTCATCATCTATGGAATGATAACCCGGATGGGATGGGATGGGATGGGATGGGATGGGAGTACTATGCAATAAGTTAATTATTGGTTGAATTATTGCATTTTCCATGTTGTTTGTTTGTTGAAAACAAAGTGATATTCAATAGATATAAATTCAATCATTGAATTATAGGATAGTGCTTACTATTTGTCTTATTTTTATCATATTCACTAAATATAAAAATTTGGGTGGACTAAAATTATTTCCAATCCAAATAATTAAATAATAATTGACTTATTGTCCTTTTGTCATATTCAATCAATATTAATTTCTTGACAAGATGTAAAAAGACTAAGCCAATCATTCTCTTATTGCATGATTCATAGGAAATTGCTTATATGATTAAATAGTAATTGATTTATTGTTTTTCTTTCTTATTTATTCAATATTAATTTTTTATTGCATGGTTCATAAGAAATTGCTTATATGATTAAATAGTAATTGATTTATTGTTTTTCTTTCTTATTTATTCAATATTAATTTATTGACAAGATGTAAAAACACTAAACCAATCATTCCTTTATTGCATAGTTCATAAACAATTTCTTATATTTACCGCATGTAAACTAAAACTCACATATTATTAAATAATAATTGACTTATTGTTTTTCTATCTTCTTCATGCAATATTAATTTATTAACCAGATTTAAAAAGATTAAGCCAATCATTCTTTTATTGCATAGTTCTTAAGCAATTATCTATATTTAGTGCAAGTAAACTAAAACTCACATAAACCTACCTCAAGTACAATATGAAAACTCACATAGACCAAGTCATTTATAATTTCTTAACTTAAACATGTGAGAAGTGCTAGGTTCACGCCAAGTTATTGCTATCAATTTGATTATCTTGTTATTCGCACTAATCACAAGAATCACATTCGGCATTTTTTGTTTTTTTTTTGTGATCATTTGATTTCACTTTATATAGGCATGACATCAGTCAAAATCCCATAGCTGTATGCTTTGGCTCGATGTTAAACGTGAAGAAGAAGCCAGAAGATAGAAGAAAAAAAAGTGTCAAAGTTCAACTCAACCTCATTATAAGAAAATTTTTATTATTGATTTGGAAAATATTTTAAAATTGTGAAAAAAATTATATATCAAATTTTAAATTAGTCTGTAAATTATTAGGAAATTTTCGGATAAAATCACATAAGAGAAATTTTTGTGGACGCTTTTCGAACCAACCAGTGTGGTTCATCACGACAAGATAAAAACAATCAAATACAAAATAAATTATCCAACCATACACTTATTTTGAGATTGTGTCTTTATTCAGAAATTTAGTGTAAAAACTTTTATTTTGAAATTGTGTTTTTATTTAAATTTTCTGTTTTGTATAGTGATCACTGTAGTTGGTTTTTACTGGAAAAAATTTATATCACTGTTTGGAATTGTCTTTCTAGAGTTTTCTGTAGATTTTCTGGCAGGAAAACTTTGAGGTGAAATATTGATTTGTGTTATTTAAACTGGTTTTTTGACTACATATATAGATTCAACACCATGAAAAACTTTTAGGGCATTTCTATTGTGCAGAGTTTACCCATGAAACTTGTGTTTTCAATAAATTCTTGTTAGATTTTAGACAAATTATATCAAAAAAAACCACCAAAAATTTTCCAAAAAATCACATTAAAAACAACTAATAACTATTTAACTTTTTTTAACACTAGTCAAATTTCATATAGCTATTTAACTTGACAAATAATATAAAAAGACCACAAAAATTTCCAAAAATCATATTAAAAACACCAGTCAAAATCCATATAGCTGTTTAACTTGCTTTGGCTCCATGTTACCTAACAGAACTAAATGATCAAATCATGCACCTTTATTTTGAGAATTTGTTTTTAGGTCCTGTTTTCTTCTAGCGTTTTCTTTTAATTGTTAACCACATGATCTTGTTTTCATCCAGCTCGCTGTTTTTATCAGAAGTTGATTGACATGTGCAAACTTGCAAAGGGGTTGGGATGCACGTTGTTGTTGCAAAATTCACATTATTAAATTTAAATATCATACATTACTCTCTTTATATATAAAACTAAACTAACCTTTATTGGCATTACAACAAAATAGGATATTACTTAAATATTAAATAAATTATAAAAATAATTAAGTATTATTAGCCATTTACGAAGTTTTTAAAAATGAAATGGTCTTTTTAAAAGTTGTCTTGACTGCAGTTTTTTGC
Source organism: Pinus albicaulis (assembly GCA_034641835.2). Taxonomy (NCBI): domain Eukaryota; kingdom Viridiplantae; phylum Streptophyta; class Pinopsida; order Pinales; family Pinaceae; genus Pinus; species Pinus albicaulis. Next base: position 1,278,767,206 of record CM076574.1, on the reverse strand, counting down.
TTGAATCCGGTCAACTAAAATTCAAAAATTCAGATAATTAGAGTGTTAGAGTGTTTGGAATCCATTTTTGATAGTGGAAATGGATTCAGCACTATCAAAAATCTTTAGAACACTCAAAATACTAAAGTTTAACAACCGTAAACAAGATTTTGATAAAATCTTTGCCGAATTCTGAACCAAAAGCTGTTTTTTTAGACTACTTGCTTTCAAACAAACCATTAAAAGAGAAAACACCAAACAAATATATTTTCAGATCAAATAAAAAAGTGACTATCTAACTTAATTAATTATGTGTTTTAACATTTTTATATTTAAATTTTTTTTTAAACAAAATATATTTTTAAATATATAAATAAAAAATCCATATAATATTAAAATTACCTCAATTTCAAATCTCAAACCTGAAAACTCAAAGGATTTAAAATACAGGTTAGCTAATCATCGTGGGTAGTAGGAGGGGTTATCGATAATTTAAGATTTATGTGCCTTGTGGGAAAAATGGGAGGTTAACTTTAAAAAAAAATAAAATCTAATTTATATAATAAGAAAATTATCCTAATTTCATAATCGAAATAATTTATTAAATTTTTATTCTTAATTAAATTTGAAGTTACCTAATGGATAACTATTATATATAATGTATATATTAAATTATGCTTATATAATATTGCAATAATGTGTTATTATATTATATTCTAATATTTATTGTGGTTTTTATTAGATTTTATGTTTACTAAAAATTATGTTACTTTAATATATGTTGAATTGTAATGTTTTTTAATATTTATATTACATTGCAATGTTCATTAAGAGCTATGTTACTTTTTGACATTTTTTAAGGGTTATGTTTCAATGTGATCTACTAAAATGGCCATGATGCATTGTGATTCATCCTAGTCAAGTTGTATGGAATTGCAATATTCCTTGATGGTTTTGTTACATCGTGATGTTCATCTTAGTGGACTTATGTTGAGTTGTCATGTTTTTTAAGGGTTTTATTGCAATGTGACATTCATAAAAGCATATGTTGGATTGCAATCCTCCTCAACGGTTATGCAACATTGTGCCATTCTTCTTGGCTTAATTATGCCAAATTGTTATATAATTCATCGATGGTTATGTTACAATTAAATGCTCCTGAAAGGTTAGGTTAGATTGTGGTATTCATTAGTTGTTATTTCCTATTATGATGTTTTTCATGGTTAACTTATGTTAACCATGGTTGACTATGGTTGGCTTTGGTATACTATGGTGCATCATGGTTGATTATGTTTGACTATGATAGACCATGGTTGAATTTGGTTGAATATGACTAACTTTTGTAGACCATGGATGTGCATGGGTCACTACGGTTGGCCATGTTGACTATATTTCACCTTGAGTGCCTATGGTCAACTATGATTATGTCACAATAATTGTGTTCATGTTAGTTGACTTATGTCAAATTATAGTGTTCCTCAAGGATCATGTCACATTACAATTTCCGTGAAGGGATATATTGGATAACAATATTCCCCAATGGTTACATGGCATTGTGACATTTATTTTCATTGATTTAGGTCAAAAATTTATATTCCTCAATAATTATGTTATAATGTATTGTTTCTCTAAAATAATTCATGATTGTGCATGATAGAACATGATCATATTAGATTATGACATTCCTCAATAATTTTATATTGATATTGTAAATAAAATGTTTACACAAAAAATAAATTATATTGTTCTATTTTATATTAAAGTATTGATATCATTTCGAACTCTAATTGTCTTCTTATTCTCATATATTCAGCAAAAGCTCCATAACAATTAACATCATGACCATCTTTCAATATTTATGATTATTCTAAAATTCCAAAAAATAATTGATTTCCCTATACTAGATAATGTAATGAAAAATAATACAGTGCAACCAAAAAAATATAATAAATTTATTTATTTATGTTATTATATTTATATTCACTCATATGACTTTCCACATACAAAATGGGCAAATGTTCTTGCCCAATTAACCCGGCAAGAAAAAATACCATAAATTACCAAAAAATTTACTTGGCTCCTGAAAATTAAGATGTACCAAGACATTCATTGTGTGTTTTCACTTTTATATATCTTCCTCAATTCATATATACCAAAGGTAATGATCCATATTTATGGAAGAACGCAACAGAATACACATATAGCCATAAATATAAAAATGCGATGGAAATAACACTTCATTTCATTAATATCAAGAACTGAAATTTGTTTACAGACATAATGGAAATCAACTAGCTAGGGCGCTGGTAGCTTATCTCTGAGAAGAGATGCGGTGGCTACAAGCCTTTGAACTTTGTGTTACAATAGGGCTCAAAGGCCTATATATTATTGAGAAAAAATGGAAAACCCTAAACATCCAAAAAACCTAACCCTAGGAGATTAGACGCCAAAATATGGGCCCCGTTGAGGTAAATTGGTACACCAATTTCCCGGGGTCATAAATTTGGTATATTATCTCCATTTGACACAGATGATACATCGTTAGAAAGATATATCTGAGGACTACAACTATTGACAGCGAATGTGAAGTCCAAAACAGACTAAATTCACTGGAAAAGTGATGCCCAAAAAACGTCGTTTAGGGCCTCAAAATGGCTCTGAAAGTTCAAGACCCAAAAAAATGCTAAAAATAATAAACTAGATATAATTAAGGAAACTAAAAAACTAAAAGAAACAATGGTGGGGCCCCAAGTGGAATAGCCCCAAGTGGAATAGGCGGGTAGCCACTAATACCCACTTGGATCATTCCTCCCCCCTTTGGAAGAAATGGTCCCCATGCGTTGAGTTCCTCCATGAAATGATGAAACTTCTACTAAACTTGGTCCCTAGTGAACCACTTGCCATGGTGTGGGAGTTGGCCAGCTTTGACAACCCAATACAGTTGGATCTCCTGTTGACAAGTGTTCTTGATTTTCATGTTCATGATACAATCTCTGGTGGCATGTTCCATGCATTATGGTTTTAACTATGTTGTTGTGAGGTGTTCTACAATGTTAGAGGTGTCCAGCAGAGGTGGGAAATAGGACCGAAGGTGGTCCACATTGAATATTGGGTGCAGACAAAGGAATAGTGGAATACCGAGCTCGAAGGAATTGTTACCTATAGCCTTGGTAATGGTGTATGACCCATATTGGAGCAGGAAAAGCTTGCAGTGGGGTCCAGTCAGGTGCTCCTTCTGCAAATGTAGCCACACTTTGTTGCCCACCTAGAAGTGGTGTGGCACCTGATGTTGATCATGTCGTTGCTTGTACTTAGCATTGGCTCTGTCCAATATGTCATGAACCTGCTGGCAGATGTGCTGAATGTGCTCAATGAAGTTGTTCGCTTTGTCAGCTTCAGACTGGACATGAGCCGAATCGGCCTGAGTAGCCACAAATGGCATGACTACGCCAATGGGACATAATGGTTGGAGCCATAGGCTCAATTGAAAGGGGTTGTGGCTATTTGAGCTATGGAGAGCCCAGTTATAACTGTGTTGTACATAAGGAAGGCTCTCATACCATGTGTGTGTATGCTTTGAATTGTACATGTGTAGAATGTGTACAATCATCCTGTTGACAACCTCTATCTGGCCATCAGTTTGGGGATGAAAAGTTATGGACTTGGTGATCTTGGTGTCCAATATTGACCAGAGGATGGACCAAAATGTGTTGAGGAACCTGTTGTCCCGATCTGAGATTATAGACTGTGGCATCCCAAAGTGCACCACACTTGTTCAAAGAAAATTTTAGAAGTGGCTTCTGCTGTAATATTCTTCTCGCAGACCGACATAATGGGCATCTTTGAGAATCTGTCGATGACCATGAAAACATAGTCGTTTCCATGCTTAGTAGAAGGAAGGCCCAACATGTAATCAATGGAGATGGATTCTCAAGGTCGACTAGGGGTAGGTAGCAGAGTATAGAGGCCTTGCTTCTTGATGGTCGGTTTGGCAATGGAGCAAGCAGTACAGGATCTGATGTACTTCCTAACATCATGTTGAAGGTTAGGCCAATAGAAATACTTCTACAATACTGCCACTATTTTCTTGACCCCGAAATGCATAGTGACTTGATTGTAGTGTGCTTCCCAAATAATCTTCGAACACTCACTTGAAGGGACACAAAGGTGTCCTAGGTGACATAGCAGTGCATCCTGGAGGTGCTAATTTGGAACTTGTGTACCCTCGAAGAGTTTCTTGTATGTGTGGTCGAATGCCCGATCACTCTTGTAGAGAAGTGGCCAATCAGAAGTCTTGTGCCCACAAGAGTTGAGAACAGTGGTTAGCACCACGATTAATGGTCGACTGAGACAATCTGCAACATTATCGGTGTTTCCCTTCTTATACTTGATGTTCAAATGAAATTGTTGCATATATGTGGACCACTTCTGATGGCGATCGTTTTGCAACTTCCCTTGTGTCTGTATGAACTACAGGGGTGGTGGTCTGTGTGGATGACTATTTCCTTCCCCAAAATGTAATGCTTCCATTGGCGGCGCGCCTGCATAATGGAATACATTTCATTGTCATAAGTGGGATACTTGTGGACTATGTCCGATAGTGTCTCACTATGATATACCACTCGATACCCCTGTTGAGTAAGAACTTCCCCAATAGTATAGTCGGAGGCATCTGTCTCGATCTCAAACGATTATTGCAATTCTGGTAATGTAAGCACTAGGGCATAGCAGAGGTGATGCTGAGATTCTGACCAAAATAATTTTTCTTTCACTCCTCCCTTGGTGACTTGACTCAAAGGCCAAGTGATATGAGAGAATCCCAACACAAACCTGCAGTAGAAATTAGCAAGACCCAAAAAGCTGCGAAGCTCTGTTAGAGTGGTTGGGGCTATCCAATCCCGAATTACTTGGATCTTGGTTGGATCCACATGCACCCCCAGTTCATCAATAATGTATCCCACATACTGAAATTGGGTCATGCCAAAAGTACACTTCTCCAAATTGGCACACAACGTGTGTTGCCGCAGTGTTTGGAGGACCTTTCGGATGTGGTGGAGGTGCTCTTCCCAAATTTGGTTGAATATCAGGATTTCATCCAAGTAAACTACTAAAAATGAGTTAGTGAATGGCTGCAAGATGTCGTTCATCGGCCTCATGAAGGTTGCGGGAGCATTCGTCAAACCGAAAGGCATGACCAACCATTCGAAAAGGCCCTCCTTGGCTTTGAAGGCAATCTTCCACACGTCGGAGCGTTTGATTGGTACCTAGTGATACCCATACTTCAAGTCGATCTTGCTGAAATATTTCCCCCCTTTGAGTTGATCCAGAAGGTCATCAATCTATGGGATCAGGTGCCTATTTCAGCTAGTGATCTTGTTCAGTGCACGATAGTCAATACAGAGTCTCCAAGTCTCATCCTTCTTATACACTAACACGATCAGGCTCCCACAAGGTGATGAACTTGGCCATATGCAACCTTTCTGTAGCAGCTCCTGAATCTGCCTCTTGGTTTCATCTTTCTCCATAACAGAGTTCCGATAGATCAGTCCATTGGGAAGTGGTGCACCTGGGGTCAGATTGATGCGGTGCTTGACCTGACAGTGTAGAGGCACCCCTGTGGGTGACGTGAAGATGCCCCCGTACTCCTCTACAACCTCATCCATTTGTTGTTTTCGTGCAGAGGATCCCTATCTGGAGGTCATGGCCACAACCTTCTTCTTGCCCTAGGGGCGGATCATTAGAAAAACAAATTTCTCAGTTTTGGAAATGAGCTTATTGCATTGTTTTGTAGTAACCAAAGAGATAGCTGCAGGCGGTGGTACCTCTGGTATCCTGTACAACTTATTTCCCAAAGTAACAATAACAGTGCAAGGTTGGGACTCATACACAGCATGTCACTTCCACAAGTATGGTTGACATAGTAATGCATCACAAACATCAAGAGGAGCAATGTCACATAATACCTTATTTGTGAATGGCTTGATGTTCTAGCGAAGGCAGCACTGTTGGCTAACGCGTAAATCCCATCCTTGGTGAAGCCACCTGATGGTGTACGGTTGTGGGTGTGTTGTGGTTGCCAACCCCAAACGCTTCACTACCTCTGCTGAAATGAGGTTCTTTTGGCTCCCACTGTCAACAATTAACTGTAGTAGGGAACCCTTTACCCACATCTGAGAATGGAAGAGATGATCCTCCTGCTCTGGATCTTTCGGCTCCTCCTTTTGGATCTTTACAGTGGCAATGGTGGCGTTGGGCTCCGCATCAATAATCTTCTTCCCTTTATCATTTCCATTGTCAGTTTCTGATTCAGAGTTGGAGCATGCATCTGATTTAGAAGCCCTCATCTTGGCCACCAGTGACTGCTTGGCCTGACACTCACTTGTGTTGTGAGTGGAGCTCTTATGGAACTCACACCACTTTCTCTTGTCCTTCTTCAGCTTCATGGTGTTGTTCTTTGCTTACAGCTTTGGTAGGTTATCTTGGGCCGCCATGCCTTGGCTTTTTCCTTTCTTCTACATTTTGGGGGCACCTTTCCCTTGCTTTTGATTCACAAATCCAAAGTCTACCTTCTTTTGTTTGAATTTTTTCTCAATCTTGGCAGCATACCGGTATGCCATACCAAGCGAGGAGATGTCAAGGAACTCCATTTCCTCTTGAATCTATCTGTGCAGACAACTGTGGTACTTCAACACCAAATGTTTCTCTGAATCTATGATACCTAACTTTGTGCGCAGGGTATGGAACTGATTCGTCGGATCATGCACATCTTGATCTCTTTGTTGCTGCAGTGTAGTCCATTGTATATACTTGTCCTCATAGCTCCCCATGGGATAATATTGTTCCTTGATGACATCTCAGAAAGAATTCCAAGTGGGTACGACTGAAAACAGAGGGGGTTCCCCCTCGTCCTTTTTCTCACAGTCCTCGTCCTTTTTCTCACAGTAGGTTTCCCACTAGTCCTTGACATGGGGGGTAGCTTTGAGGAGTGCAAAAATAATCTTCTCCCAATCAGAAAAGTCATGAACTGAGAAATATCCTTCTAATAGATTCAACCATCTATCTATTGTGTTTGCATCTATTTGGCCCTCAAATATGGGAATGCCAAAGTTTAATTGTACCTTAAAATGATTTGCGCCTCCAGAGTGGTTGTTGGATGCAGATGCACTGCCAATGGGTAGTCATTGAAGGATCTGGGCAAAGTTACCCATCATCGCGTTCCTTTCTTTTTCGAGGGCCTCCTTGAGAAATATTTTGATAGGATATCCTACTCCCTCATCTTTCTTTTCGTCCCCCATGGGCGGCCATTGGGTTTTGTGAGGTTGATCTTGCAAAGGTTCAACCAGATCAACCCCTAACTCGTTATACCCCAACCTCGTTTGGGACATGCAAAGAAGGATCGAGAAAGAGCGGACCTCTCTGATACCACTGATCTAGATTTATGCAGGAGCACAACAGAATACACGTATAGCCATAAATATAACAATGCAACATAAATAACACTTCATTTTATTAATATCAAGAACTAAAAATTTTTTACAGACATAATGGAAATCAACTAGCTAGGGTGCTAGTAGCTTATCTCTGACAAGAGATGTGGTGGCTACAGGCCTCTGAATTTTGTGTTACAATGAGGCTAGAATGCCTATATATTATTGAGAAATAATGGAAAACCCTAGACATCCAAAAACCTAACCCTCGGAGATGAAAAGCCAGAATATGGGCCTTGTCGGGGTAAATTGGTACATCAATTTCCTGGGGTCGTAAATTTGGCATACTATCTATGTTTGACACACATGATACATCGTTAGAAATATCTATCCGAGGACTACAACTACTGACAACGAATGTCAAGTCCGAAACGGACTACATTTTTTCGGAAAAGCGATGCCCAAAAAATGTCATTTAGGGCCTCAAAATGGCTCTGTAAGTTCAGGACCCGAAAAACTGCTAAAAATAGTAAACTGTGCTATAATTAAGGAAACTGAAAAACTAAAAGAAAAATGGTGGGGCCCTAATTGGAATAGGTAGATGGCCACCAATATCCACCTGGATCAGGTAAAGTATTATAATCACAACTATTTCCATTGATTAGGAACAATGACTATAAATACTCCCCCACACCAGTAGTTTCTGTATATATATATATAACCACCAATGGATATGTAGAATGGTGAGAAATTGCATGATAATATGTCTGAGACGATTTCATTCAGCATTGTCTAATGAGGACAATTTTGTCAGGATTGTGAATTTTTAGTTGGAATCTGGCTAAAAATTCTTCAAGAAATCTTACTGTGAGAGTGTTTATATCATATTTTTTATGGCAGAAATAGATTTAACATTATTAAGAACCCACTTGGCACCCAAAATCCCAAAGCTTCACAGTTGTAACTTGGATTTTTAAAAATTCATGCGAGATTTTCTTAAAATCATGCCCAAATTTCTATTATTTTCCCAACAAATTTGTGCCATGTTTAGACTACCCAATTTCATTTTTGCCAAAATAGTGTTGGAAATAGAATCAAAACTTGCATTTATTGGAAAAATGCATGGCAACAATGTGGTTTCAAATATTATGTTGGGACTTGTGGGGACAAAACCTTCACAAGTAGCCATTGAACCTTAGCATTGGGACTATGGAAACAAAACCCCTGTATTTTACATTCAGAATCTAACTAATTTTCTACATTAAAGTTCTTTATACTTTTGGAATCTAAGTTCAACATTATTATAAAATCCATTGTAAATTGTAAAAATATTCTAGAATCTAAAAAAAGAGCTTTGTATTTCTTCTTGAAGATAGTGGAGAGAGTTAAAGACTAACCAAGATTGTTCTCCTATTACACCCCTATCCAACCAAAAAAGCAATGGAATTTTCCTTTTATCATATTCAATCAATATTAATTTCTTGACAAGATGTAAAAAGACTAAAGAAATAAAAGAAATATTCAATCAATATTAATTTCTTAACAAGATGTAAAAAGACTAAAGAAATCATTTTTTTATTGCATGATTTATAAAAATTGCTTATATGATTAAATACTTATTGTTCTTTTGTCTTATTCATTCAATATGAATTTATTAACCAGATATAAAAAGACTAAACCAATCATTCCCTTATTACATTGTCCATACAAAATATTAAAAAAAAACCTAAGCCAATCATTCCCTTATTGCATTGTCCAAGTCCATAAGCAATTTTGTCACATACAACCGAAGAAATAAATATTACCATAAAAAAAAAATTTAAATGTTACTATTACCATGGTAATCATTGCAAGCGAAATGTAATCCTACAGCAAGGCTTTTGTCACTACATACATTCACAATATAAAGTACAGGGATTAATGATTAAAATCTGGTACTGTAATGTCATTGAAAATATTATTCCGTGGTGATTGATAATCTTTGCGCTATAGCTAATTCAATGATTTAATGATTCTGACTGATCTTATTAAATACCCATAAGTATGTTTGGAGTTTTATGAGTTGTATTGGCGCCATATGTCCAAACCTCAGCTTGGAGCGTTACTCAGCTGGTGTTATCGGATATGGTGTTATTGCGTTTTAGTTGGTATTTAATTGCGCCCATACCAAGGCTAGGACGGGGCCGACACCTGGCTTACCTTACGCCCTTCCCGCTGTTCTTCCCGTAATGCAATTCATTGTTTAGCTGTACTGCCAGGTCTACTTGGCACAGCTATCAACCCGGACTTGAATTCCCTCCATTCCTTTCCGTGGAAGGCTACACTTCCAGCTTGCTAGTCTCACTTGCCGGGGACACAGCGCGGGTTTCTGGTAAGCTCACTTCCAGTAGGTAGAAGATCATGGATTGGCGGTTTCCAAGAGTTTCATCGGCGTCCATGGTGCCTTTGAGATGCCTGCTTGAGATCTCCGCCCGGTTTCCTCTAAATACAGGTAACCCATACTCTTTCGCATCTTAGTCAGGAGGTTCACAATTTTTCTCAGTTTGTCTTCTTTCAATTGAATATCGGAACGATATCTTGTTGTTGTTCTTGTTTTTAATATTGAAGGGTGTTTTTCCTCCTTTTACTTATGAATGCCTGCGATAAAAGGGTGTCGAGAACTTGAAGCTTACCCATGCTCTGGGGTCGATTTCTCTCCAAGAGGGTTCTTTCCACTTCAGGATTACGCTGGTAAGTTCTCCACGCGTCCATCCTACACTTTCTAACCCCTGCCGGCAACCATACTTGTGGTTAGAGTACTACTCGTCTCCATTTTGGTGAAAATCTAATGACCCTTACCTTCTCTGTTTCCTACAGGAATATCCAGCTTCGTGTCTCGGACTCACAGGTAAATTATACCTGCGAGGGTTAACCCATCACTTCTGCTTACTATCTTCAGCACTGTTATCTGGATTCTAACTATCTTCTCCGTGGTTTTTGCAGGTAAATCGGCTCCTTCACCTTTCTGCGTTTATCAAGATTCGGCTCCTTAACCCTGGCTAACTATCAGAGCCATTCTCACAGGTACACACCTTCCGATGGCAGAAAATAATGAAACCTTGTCGAAGCCCTCGTCGAGGCTACAGGCCTTCGACCGGCTTTGTGAATTTAGGATTTGATTTAAGTTAAAGAAATTAGTCATCAGTTCTATTCTCTCTGCGCTAGGGTTTTTCATTCTACTCAAGGGTTTTCCTGTCGGTTGGACAGCGCTCACAGAGCATTGGTTTTTAACTTGATTTAAGCATATCTTCCTTATTACGGCTAGTTGATATCCATACTTTGACTCGGGGGTTACAGACAGTCTTTTTCTTGACATTTGAATGTTTGTAAATCTAAGCACAAATTATTGTTTATTATCTATACGCAGTAATGTGAGATTTAAGATTTGACTCCTCACCCCTCAGTGGGAGCGGAAACCCTATGTTTTGTGCTCTATTTGCATGCACAGTTATTATGATATTTCTCGTGTACTGATATTTCTACTTTGCCAGAGGTTCTCGTTAACTCTACTAAATCTCTATTTATTCGTTTTGTTTTACATATTTCATTACTCTCGGAATGAATACAGTTACCCATAGTTAACAGGTTTTTAGCGTAAATATTATTGCGCTCATACCTTCTTCCATCGGTATGAGCGTTACAGGGTTCGGTTCATATCACTATTCGAACCTGTCAGGTGTGATTGTGACACCAAACCATGATGTATATATGTTTATTGGTACTTGCTTACATGTTTCACATCTTTATCGTAGTTTCACCAACTGTGGCCTGATAACAGGTTTTCTTTCTTATTGATGTTTATATTCTACTCAGTTTCCACTTGACTTCACTGCAAGGAAGTTTGAACTCTGCTGTCGATTGTATTAAATTTGTTTTCTATTTCTCTCTCTGTTGTTGCTTATCTAATACAAGATAATAGAAATAGTTATATAGGAAGGAACTGCATAAGAAGGAAACAAATGAATGCACCATCCTTACAAATTCCACTGAATGATCTCTCTCCTTGTCTCAACAGAGTTTAAACTTGAAGAACCCTTGACCAAAGTATTTACCAGCTAGACATTTTAAGCTTTCTAGAACATTTCCAGGAGAGATACCAATTGTAAATATTGTACTTAAACTCATTTTTCCACAGTATCTTTAGACAGGGCACACTTTACAATTTTGTTTTCCAGAACAACATTGAAAAGAACATTGAGAAGAGATACAATAAAACAATACATATCTGTTCATTCATAATCGTATTAAACTCAAGATTCCACATTAGTACTTATCTGCAAGGGTAGATTTTTCCAAGCTGCTATCCACCCAACCTTCAAGGGAGGCTATCACGTCCTCCGCTTGCCCCCTAGCTCTAGAAAACTGAATGGTGCCACGGAAGTAATGGTGGAGAATCCTGTTGTGACCTCTGGATATTCCAATCCAGTCACCAACAGTAAAATCTGGCTCACACAAGGGTATCCAAAGTTGTTTTCAACTGGCCTCTTACCAACTCTAGAAAACACTTTCCCTTTCTTGCCAATTTTCCAGAACCCCCTCTCCTCCTCTGGATTCCAACTTTATCCAATGAGGAGAGGGTAACTGTTTTCCAACCGTTTCCAACCACCATCTATTCTGGGAAACTAATACCAACAGCTTAGCAAATTCCCTTTTCATTCATTGGTTTCCTTTTAATAATTTCAAAAATAAAATAAAATAATAATTTTTGCCTCAACATATAATCATCAAGTCTTTCTTGTCAAAAAATAAAATAAAAATAAACAAATTGTTTAAACTAGTTAATGTCAATTAATCTTTAATTGAGGCTGTCACAAATTTCTTATATTTACTACATGTGAACTAAACTCACATAAACCCAGCTCAACTTCAATGACTAGCCTTAGCTACAATATGTCAAAACTCTTCAAAAGAGTTCATTATTGTTAAAGGATAGGTATTATATGACAGACAAATGACTCATAGATTTTAGAATGTTAGAATGTTCTGAACATAAAACTCCAATATGTGAGAACTTTCTGTGCAAAAATGTGAATTATATGGTTACAAAGTGTATATTGCAACAAAAAATAAATAAATAAATAAATGTTTTCCACATAAAAAAAATCATAATTAAATAGTTATTTTTACTTAAATATTTAATATTTTAAATATTTTGAAATTTAAAATATATATAATGATACTAACACTATTTTTAATTTATATAAAATAGTGTTAATTTATATAAAATTTAAATTATTATAAATACACTGAAATCAAATAAATAACTCAATCAATTATTAATTTTATTCAGACCTATTTTATATCCGAAATATATTAATTTTATTCAGACCTATTTTATATCTGAAATATTAGAAAATTATAATATATTAATTATATTCAGACCTATTTTATATCTGGAATATTAGAAAATTATAATCAACATGAAGATGGCCCATAATAAATCGATTTTGTTGTAAAGAAGCGTGCAGGCAAGAAGGCAGAAGAAAAAAGTGTTAAAGTTCAACTTAACCTGGTGTTAAAATTCAACGTAACCTGGAGTGTACATTTTTTTGGAAAATTTTGATTATAAATTTTGAAAATATTTTAAAATTGGAAAAAAAATTATACATGATTTTTTAAAATATTCTATAAATTCCGAAATGAAAATTAAATCAACAAAACAAAACCCAAATTATCTATTTTGAAATTACAAATTATCTATTTTGAAATTTTTTCCATACACTTCTATTTTCAAATTTGTCCATACACGTTTATTTTGAAATGTTGTCTTTATTTAAATTTTCTGTTTTCTATGGTGACCACTGTAGTTGGCTCTCCCCAGTCAAAATCTAGATAGCTATATAGCTTTCTTCGACACCAGTCAAAATGTATATAGCTGTTTAGTTTGGTTTGGCTCTATGTTACCTGGCAGAACTAAAAGATCAAAGCATGCACCTTTATTTCGAGATTTGGTTTTAGTGTGTTCTGTTTTATTATAGCTTTAATAGTGGGTTCACACCACTTTATTGCCTTTATTTCTAGATTTGGTTTTAGTGTGTTCTGTTTTATTATAGCTTTAATAGTGGGTTCGCACCACTTTATTGGTTAACCACATGATCTTTGTTAGGAATCTAGTAGTTTTTTTTTTAATCAGAAATTGATTGAAGTTGATTGGCATGTGCAGGTTTGCAAAGGGTTGGGAAGCATGTTGTTGTTGTAAAATACATATTATTAAATTTAAATATAGTTAAAATTAATGAAGTGACTCTCTAGGTGAGAACTTGGAGAGCGTACAAAAACACTCACACAATCTGATACATACAATCAAGAGAACAGCCTAGTACATATAGGCTTTCTCACAATCGGGTGGGTTGAACCACTCCCTAAATATTAGGATCTGAGATCTAGAATTAGAACCTCAATTCTATCCTAACTTAACTTTCTCCATTAATTTCTAACACTCCCCCTTAATGGAGAAAGGGTACATAACAATAACATATGATAACATACGCCTGCTAGTCTAGTCTCAGCTAAGTTTACAATGGTAAAAAGACATAAAAACTTGGTAACAGAGTTTTCATCTTGGTCTTTATGCTTGTGAGACCATATTTGTTCATTCGTGGATGAGTTTTCATCTTCACTTTCTTTGTCATGAGATAGTGATGTATCTTCGCCTCATTTCTTCCCCAGTGATGGAAAGCTTGAATGCTTATCCTCGCCCTTTTGAAAGTTATGACAGACTTAATACGAAAATGTTTTCTTCACCATTTCTGGTGTCACGCATGTAAATTTCAGCAATGTTGTCATCTGCACATACATAAATATTGATGAGATTATCACATTTTAAATTCTCTCCAACTCTGTCTTCTTCTACCACGTCTTCGCCATCAGCTTCATGTGGCTCGTCGAATTGATCTTCAACACTTTGTTCCTCTTTACATCCTTCCTGAAGATCAACTCGTGACTCTTTAATATTAGGATCTTGCACAACAGATTGTGCCTCTTGTTTCTCGTGGTCATCAACAGAACCACATTGTTTTTCTGAAAAAAATCCAGACTTAAAAATACTACTCATACTAATGCCTCCAAATGCCAACATGAGAATATCATCATCATCATCATCAGAATCAAAAATATCTAAAAATATAGACATATTGTTAAAAGGTCCAGCTTATCTGGTTTTGTCTTGCTTCCACATTTCGACTCCACTCGGTCCTCTTACGAGCTCCAACAACCTCGTTACCACGCAGGCAGGAATCCTCCCTTTGGCAGCTCTTCAACAGTAGAACCTTGTAGACTATGGCTTCTATGCCACGCAGGGCTTAGTGCCCTCAGCTCTTGCGACGAGCAACAAATGACCTCTCAACAAACTAACAACACTATCAATGTCTAATTCTGATGTGTGTAATTAGAAATTTCTCATGACACATATTTCTGAAGATGAGTTTAAATCAGCAAAAAAACTTTCACATTTTCATTGTGGCATATAATAAATTAGACGAAAATATAAGAGATCTGCACTGCTCCATGCACCACTTGGATCAATAATCTGGCAACGGTGTTTCAGAACGCAAATAGTTCTACGACCTCTTCAACCTCCACAATGTTCCTCCACTCCTCTACGGCTCCTTCACAGCACAGGAGTGCTCCCCCAGCATGGCAAAAAATAATTGAGAATTGCTCCAACGGCTACTTAAAACTTCAATATATCTTGAATTCACCACCTAAAATCTCAAAACAGGTCAAGGGTTTGACGTGGCATTACCACCTCCAACTGTGGGTTTGCATTTGCTTGCCCAGCCGATAGCATGTTTAAGAAACTGTGATGCCAAAGAGCTGAAGGAGCCAAGGTTTACAACAACTCAGCATTTAATTTAATTGAGCCGCAAAAATCGGCAGCACAATGCTCACCACCACAAGGGGTGGGTTTTCCTTTCCAAAATGCAATGCAACTTTCTCACAAAGTGTTTTAGCCTCTGCGTAGAACCGACCATTGTCCTTGTTGTGCCTGATGATGTGGAGTGAAGTTCAACACGTTTCATCAATAAAGAGTAGAGACTCGTCTACCGGTATAGCTGCGCTTAAGGATGAAGTGAACACAATGCACCGCACATTTTGTGCTCTCTTGCATGACTTCAGAACGTTCAGAGTCCCTTGGATTGCACCATCCACTATCTCATTCTGCAGATCCTTGGAGCCGAATTCCATAGGAGTGGCAACATGAAAGACACCGTAGCAGCCATGGATGGCAGAATCGAAGCTCCCTTCTTCGCGTAGATCTGCGAGCAGATGGAGGCAGTGGGACTATGGAGTAAGGCTGCAGGGCAAATTGGCTCCTATGAGATCAAGCAAGGGCTCGTATGGTAGAAATTTGGATTTCAATCTCAACGACAGATCTTTGTAAGGTGCACTGTACACGATAACTTGTAAATAAAATGTCTATACTGAAGAGAATTGTTGGAATAAACATCAAAATATTTTATCAACGCTGGAATGCCGATGTTCACCACAGTTTGGTTGGTAGTGAAAAACTGAACGCACAACAAATAAGCCAAGAACTTCAGCGGCCCGTCGAGTGCCAACGAGGCGAAGATCAACAGCTTCAACTATCTGACAATCGCCCTTTCATAGCATGGACAATTTCTCGTACCAGGCCTAATATCGAGAGCTCTGCAGCAATCCTTCAAATCCTTATATCCCTATACAGCACAGGTTCTCTCAGCTTCAACCTAAAGCTCCGATACCAAGTTAAAATTAATGAAGTGACTCTCCATGTGAGAACCTCGAGAGTGTACAAACACACTCACAAAATCTAATACATATAATCAAGAGAACAACCTAGTACATATAGGCTTTCTCACAATCGGGTGGTTTGAATCACTCCCTGAATATTAGGATCTGAGATCTAGAATTAGAATCTCAATCCTATCCTAACTTAACTTTCTCCATTAATTTCTAACAAATATTATACATCATTTGTAATATTAATTTTATTATTATTATTATTATTTAATTTTAAGATCATGGTCAAGAAAGACACTAAATTGGTGTATGAGATCACTTTGTTTGTATGACAAGGGACCCACTTCAGCACAGCGATTTCACTACCAAGTACATACTCTACCCCCTATAACTTTCTGGTTTTGCATTGTGACCCCTTAGGAGGAAACACATAATCTTAACCATTAAGCCCCTAAATATTAAATAAACTATAAAAGTGATTAAACATTACTAGCAATTTATGATCTTTCCAAAAATGAAATGTCCCTTCCAAACAAACAATCATATGAGAAAACACAAAACAATTTTAAACAAACCATTAGAAGAGAAAACACCAAACAAATGTGCTTTTAGATAGAATAAGAGAGTGGTTGGTAGATTCCTCTTGGTAGATTCCTCTTGCATATATGTTTTTTAAAATGTTAGTTTTAAGTAAATTGTTTTATATATGTTTTGGTGACTTTTAAGTTTAAAATGTTGTTATTAAAAAATTGTTAGACTTTAACCTCAATTTTTTTAATAAAAATAAAATTAATAACTTAATAAAACTAGATTTTACATAAATTAGTTTAATGAATAAAAAAAATTGTAAAATACATAAACATTAAATTTTTGGGTACATAACCACTAAATTTTTATTTTCAATAAAATTTATATCATAAAATTAAACTCCACACAAACCAATTAATTTAAATTACATGGATAAAAAACAATATAAAAAAAGGAAAATAACTATTTATAGACTTAAATATTACATTTTTGTGTTACTATGCTCTCCAACAAAGTATGATAGAAATGAATTTGGAAAATGCCATTAAGCTTATCTCATGTTCCATTCATTTAGATCTGAAGTATATGGAAGAAGAAAAGTAGGCCAATGGAGACTTATCAAGAATATATGATTCTTTAGAAGGAAATGATGTTGACAAAGCTACGAAGGACCAAATAGTAGAACTAAAAACAGAAGAGGACTCTTCAGAAAATGGGTTAGTCGAGGATTTTGGAATCCATATAAGCTACATTATCTCACGGATTCAAGCAGGCGCTCAAAAAGAGACAAACAATAGTGATATAGAGACAATTTATTTAGAAACAAGAGAAAGCTAGAATTATACCTCAGAGATAGAGTTATGGGAAGAGAAACATTCCAATTGTAAAGAGGAGTCAAAGTTACATGAGTAGTAGTTCACTCAACATAATTCTCCACTGCTTATTTTGGAAGAGTTGGAGCTAAAAACGTTCCTACTACCTCATCAGTTGAAGAAGGCCCACATGAGAAAATCAGAAGAGATTCCTCAATGTTATTTTCATTTGACATTTATTCACTCTGCTCTTTTTTGTCTAGTAGTCTCTTTACCTCTGCCCTTAAATTCAATGGCTCAAAAAATACTAGACAAAAGACACTTACCTATTGCAATCAGTTGGAAAAAAAAGGTATTTCTAAAAGGTCACTTGGGGAGGAATCTATTATTTAAAAGACTAGGAAAATAATTTCCTTTCAAAACCAAAATCAAGGGTCACTTGGGGAGGAATGTATTATTTAAAAGACCAGGAAAATAATTTCCTTTCAAAACCAAAATGTACTATCACCAGGGAAGGGGGTTATTACATGTAAAATTTGTTCACATTCTTGTCACTACAAATTTTGATTGTTTCTTTTTATTTGATGGGAAAAAAAAAAATCTTTAAAAGGCACTAAAGTCTTGAATTATGATCCTTAAAGAAGCCACTAGATTCCCTGACTATGAGCTGATTTTTTCTTCCTACTTTTGGGTCTTGATGATGTTTGTTATTCTGACTAGGGTGAAAAGTTCCAAAGAAGTGGAATATTGGTTGTTCAAAGACGAATTATGGAAATATGATTGTAGATAATTTATGAATATAAATTATTTGAAATGAGATTAATTAATCATCCACAAGGTTTAAAAAGCCCAAATGTCTCTTATCCATAAAATTCACTATTAAGATAACTCTATGCTCTATGTTCAAATGATAGGTGAAGGTGGATTTACCATACTTAAGCTTCTTAGTAGTCCCTTATGAAGTAAAACACGTCATAGTGATAATTTTTTATTCCATTAAATAATTATAGTTGTAAAGTTGGGTCAGAGTTCTAGGAGTAGTATCAGAGGAACTCAACATTGCGAATGTGATAGAAGCAAATCATTTCGTGGAAGGGTTAAGTCTTCATAGCGTGGTCATAAAAACCAAGTTCATGGAGAAAAAAAAATAAACATGCAAATTTCGTCATATAAAGGTCTTGAGTACTTTGGCCAAAATGTCCTATCCATTATAAAAAACACATCTTACATGCAATTAATAACAAAGAAGTTGTTCCACATCAATTACGCAAGATGGATATTTTGATTTGAGGTCCAGTAAACATAATTCTCTACCCCTTATTCTGGAGGATCAGCTGTAGTCGAGAAAGTTCCTACTACCTCTTCTTTCTTATATGCTATTATTTCCTATACTACAACCTTACGGCATTTCCTTTACAACATATGATGCAATTGCTAGTTTAAAATTTAACATTAATACTTTTGACACATAATCTTAAACAAACCATCGTAAAAGAAAACACAAAACATTTTCAAGCAAACCATTAGAAAAGAAAATACCAAACAAATGTGCTTTCAGATAAAATAAGAGAGTGGCTATCTACCTTAATTAATTATGTATTTTAACTTTTATATTTTAATTTTAATTTTTTATTTAAAAGCCACCAATTTTTTAAAAATTTAGCATTATTTTATATTTAAACTCAACCAAATTTTTTAAAATTTAGCATTAATGCTTTTGACACATAATCTTAAATTTTCGAGGCAAAGTCAACAATTTTCAGATCGGACAAGCAAATTTATTATTGCCTTCCATTATGTCAAAGTGTGCACATTATTAAATGTTTTCGACATTTTATATATATATATATATATATATATATATATATATATATATATATATATGTTTGTATGATGGCATAATGTTATGTTTTCTTGTTATAATAGTATTAATTTTTAATTTTTAATCATAAAAAGTTTAAAATATTTTATGTCATAGAATTTATTAATTTTTTATTCTTAAATTTAAGTTGGTATATATGGGAAAAGTATTTATATTTTAATATAAGAAATAAGTTTATATATATAATTAATGATTTCAAAATTTTATATGGTTCCAACAAATTTTCCAAAAATTTATTGCTCTTACTCTTATTAGATTTATTGGCCAACAAGAACATAACCATGTACAAAATGTAATACCACATAGATAGTGATCTACCAACACTAACTGGTACCCATTTCCTAAAACAAACAGTACAAGAAAATAACCACACCACATTAATTGTCATATTACTTTACCTAAAGTGGGTATTATGGAGCTAAACCCAGAGGAGATGGGGGCTTAGACTCATAATGAACATGACCCTCCACGTGAGTAATATAGTTTTCCAGCCACTCCAACTGACCTTGGAATCGTCTTTGTCCTCGCCGCAAGCCAACTTATTTGTCATGAGTTTTCCAAAAATTTCATTACAAGTGTTCCATGAAGTCCAAGATATCATTGTGGTCATCCTCACAAGCTTGGTCTAGTTGGACAATAGAGTTATGCAGCTGACGAAGTATGAGGACCATGTAATATGGATATGGAGGGAAGTCATCCTAAGGGAGAGAGAATGACAATGGAGATCCATAGTTTCTCCAAGACCCTTCTCTTGAGACAATTGTTGTCACTGGACTCTATAGATATTCATCCCACCCACCTCCTTGCGTAGAGATCGACTCCTACCAGCTTTTTCATTGAAATCTATGTGTACTCTCGTAGAATTTTCCAAAATGGAATCAATATCGAACTTTGATGGTTGAAGACAAGTCCCCCCACTTGGGCTTAGGCGGCCTTTCACCGCTCCCTACCTCAAGATAGAAGGATGACCCATAATATAAGAAGTCATTGTTAGATAGTCCTCGCTGGATTTCACTTGCAAAACATTAAAAAATTGCACCTCTTCACATTCTACCAAAAGGAGGCCACTGTTGTGTGCTACACACGAGAAGAAAAGGGTTTACATTAGAGAAATGTTTAGGTCTAAAATGGGCCTCCTAAGGAATATTATAAAATAATAGTGGAAATAATAAAATAAGTTTGGATTATCTCATCAAATTTTGGAGGGAAAAAAAAATAATTTTTCAACTTATGAGCACTCATTGGATGCATAATTTAATTCTTCATCCAAGGAGTACACATGTTGCATACTTTCAATGCACTTTGCTACACAAAAAATGAAAATACATGAAAAAACATGATAACAACCATATTTTTTCATGTATTTCTCATTTTTCATGTAGCATGGTCCATCGAAAGTATGAAACATGGGTACTTATTGGATGAAGAATTAAATTATGCATCCAACGAGTGTTCCTGCTCGAAATATGAGTAAAATAGTGGGGAGATATGCTGAAAATGCGAGTTGAAAAAGTAGCTTTTTATTTTTTCTAATTTTTTCTTTTTAATTTTTTATTCCAAAAATGGTGGATCATCCCCCATGGTTGACATCATTACCATAGAATCCTATTGGTTCTTATAAATTGATTTTTGTTATACATTTTTGTTTTGAGGCTCATTTTTTACCTCAAAATTTCTCTAATAGGAAGACACAACCCTATGTCCACCATAATGAGAAATTTCCTGTCATAGAAGCATGTTAAAGTAATTCCTTAACCTCACACCACCATTTTTTTTCCTTTAACTCCGAAGAAAGAACACATTATGACACTCCTCTACAATCTGTAGAGATAAAACCCCACTATTCTTTGTCCAAACACACCATAAAGACCAATAAACTAAAGAGGAAAAGAAATTAGAATTTCAAAGTATGAGACAAGTATAAATTACCCACAATATCACCATGAGATATGCACATGAATCAAATTTAACATAGTCCCTCACCACCTTGTCGTGATTGTTGCACAACTTCTCAGGTTTTAGAGCTAAAACCCCAGACTTCTCTGTCCTGGCACACCACAAAGACCAAGCAGCTAAATAGGAAAATAAATTAGAGCTAAAAAGTTTCAGATGAGTATAAATTACCCACAACATCACCATGAGACATGTCCATGCACCATAGTTAATGTGGTCCCTCACCACCCTGTCGTCACTGTTATGTAGATTCTCAGGTTTGCACACAACCTAGCAATATAGTACCACATAAATTCTATGTTGGACATCCCTACTTAGACTGGAGCTCAAAAACAAAGATAGTTTCTCTGAGGGGAAATACAGAATAATATCTACCACCATCGAAGCACATAAATTCCATAAAGTACCTAACCACCATCGTTGGAGACTCCACCCAAGATTTTGAAACACAACCATTAATTTTATTGTAAATTCCATCAATCCATAATACAGTCCAAACTAACACCTCAAAATATCATGCATGTTTTCCACCTGCTATGAATAATCTAACCCATATTATGGATGGATCATGTGGTGAATATCCATCACTGCAGTTCCCAATGTTTCATGATTCAACAACCTTGTTGGGGTGAAAAATGTATATTTTAAATAAAATATTGCTTTTCAATTATTTAAATGTTAAAATTTATAGATATAAAGAATTTTTTAAAAAGTAATAATATGTATACATTATAATTTAAAAATATTTTATTATATATAGTGTGATAAATTATCGAGCGGAATATCCATGATAGTTTTATGATAATTTATGATATTTTAAAATCTTTTTGCTAAAAAATTGTTAGTAGATATAACAATTGAATCATTTAGATTTGAGGCCCCTAGAGAGAGTACAAATAAAATGGTATACAATATTTAGAATAGAAAAACACCAACAAATTTTTTTGAATGATGATGGAGATGGAATTAGGACTAGGGTTGGTGGAAAATGGTAGTCATACATGTCAATTGGTTTTATATCTAGTGGTTGAGAGGAATAATTGTTATCCTCCTCACTGAGGCTTAGTTCTTACAAATGATATGGAAATATTTATTGCAATGGCTTCAAGCCTTGTTACTCACGAGCTATTTCTTGATTTTCATGTTCATGATACAATCTTTGGTGGCCTGTTCCATGCATTATGGTTTTAAATATGTTGTTGTGAGGTGTTCTGCAATGTCAGAGGTGTCCAGTAGAGGTGGGAAATAGGACCAAAGGCGGTCCACATTGAATACTGGGTGCAGACAAATGAATAGTGGAATACCGAGCTTGAAGGCATTGTTACCTACAGCCTTGGTAATGGTGTATGGCCCATATTGGAGCAGGCAAAGCTTGCAATGGGGTCCAGTCAAGCGCTCCTTCTGCAAATGTAGCCACACTTTGTTTCCCACCTAGAAGTGGTGTGGCACCTGATGTTGATCATGTCGTTGCTTTTACTTAGCATTGGCTCTGTCCAATATGTCATGAACCTGGTGGCAGATGTGCTGAATGCTCTCAATGAAGTTGTTCGCTTTGTCAGCTTCGGACTGGACATGAGCCGAATCGGCCTGAGTAGCCACAAATGGCATGACTACGTCAATGGGACATAGTGGTTGGAGCCCCAGGCTCAACTGAAAGGGGTTGTGGCTGGTTGAGCTGTGGAGAGCCCGGTTATAACTGTGGTGTACATAAGGAAGGCTCTCATCCCATGTGTGTGTATGCTTTGAATTATACATGTGTAGAATGTGTACAATCATCCTCTTGACGACCTCTGTCTGGCCATCAGTTTGGGGATGGAAAGTTGTGGACTTGGTGAGTTTGGTGTCCAATATTTACCAGAGGATGGACCAAAATGTGTTGAGGAACCTGTTGTCTCGATCTGAGATTATAGACTGTGGCATCCCAAAGTGCACCACACTCGTTCAAATAAGAGTTTAGAAGTGGCTTCTGCTGTGATATTCTTCTTGCAAATCGACATAATGGGCATCTTCGAGAATCTTTCGACGACCATGAAAACATAGTCATTTCCATGCTTAGTAGAAGGAAGGCCCGACATGTAATCCATGGAGATGGATTCTCAAGGTCGAATAGGGGTAGGTAGCAGAGTATAGAGGCCTTGCTTCTTGATGGTCGGTTTGGAAATGGAGCAAGCAGTGCAGGATCTGATGTACTTCCTAACATCCTGTTGAAGGTTAGGCCAACAGAAATACTTCTGCAGTACTGCCACTATTTTCTTGACCCCGAAATGCATAGTGACTCGATTGTAGTGTGCTTCCCAAATAATCTTGGAACACTTACTTGAAGGGACACAAAGGTGTCCCAGGTGACATAGCAGTGCATCCTAGAGGTGCTAATTTGGAACTTGCGTACCCTCGAAGAGTGTCTTGTATGTGTTGTCAAATTCCCGATCACTCTTGTAGAGAAGTGGCCAATCAGAAGTCTTGTGCCCACAAGAGTTGAGAATGGTGGTTAGCACCACGATTAGTGGTCGACTGAGACAATCTGCAACATTATTGGTGTTGCCCTTCTTATACTTGATGTTCAAATAAAATTGTTGCAGATATGTGGACCACTTCTGATGGCCATCGTTTTGCAACTTCCCTTGTGTCTATATGAACTACAGGGGTGGTGGTCTGTGTGGATGACTATTTCCTTCCCCAAAATGTAATGCTTCCATTGGTGGCACACCTGCATAATGGAATACATTTCATTGTCATAATTGGGATACTTGTGGACTGTGTCGGATAGTGTCTCACTATGATATATCACTCGATGCCCCTGTTGAGTAAGAACTTCCCCAATAGTATAGTTAGAGCCATCTGTCTCGATCTCAAATGGTTGTTGCAATTCTGGTAATGTAAGCACTAGGGCATAGCAGAGGTGATGTTGAGATTCTGACCAAAAGAAATTTTCTTTCACTCCTCCCTTGGTGACTTGACTCAAAGGCCAAGTGATATGAGAGAATCCCAACACGAACCTGCAGTAGAAATTAGCAAGACCAAAAAAGCTGCAAAGCTCTGTTAGAGTGGTTGGGGCCAACCAATCCCGAATTACTTAGATCTTGGTTGGATCCACATGCACCCCCAGTTCATCAATAATGTATCCCACATACTGAACCTGGGTCATGCCAAAAGTACACTTCTCCAAATTGGCACACAACGTGTGTTGCCGCAGTGTTTGGAGGACCTGTCGGATATGGTGGAGGTGCTCTTCCCAAGTCTAGTTGAATATCAGGATGTCATCCAAGTACACTACTAAAACTGAGTTAGTGAATGGCTGCAAGATGTCGTTTGTCGGCCTCATGAAGGTTTCAGGAGCATTCATCAAACCGAAAGGCATGACCAACCATTCGAAAAGGCCCTCCTTGGCTTTGAAGGCAATCTTCCACACATCGGAGGGTTTGATTGGTACCTAGTGATACCCATACTTCAAGTCGATCTTGCTGAAATATTTCCCCACTTTTAGTTGATCCAGAAGGTCATCAATCTATGGGATCAGGTGCCTATTTCAACCAGTGATCTTGTTTAGTGCACGATAGTCAATACAGAGTCTCCAAGTCTCATCCTTCTTATACATTAACACGATCAGGCTCCCACAAGGTGATGAACTCAACCAGATGCGACCTTTCTGTAGCAGCTCCTGAATCTGCCTCTTGATTTCATCATTCTCCATAACAGAGTGTCGGTAGATCGGTCCATTGGGAAGTGGTGCACCTGGGGTCAGATCGATGCGGTGCTTGACCTGACAATGTAGAGGCACCCCTATGGGTGAGGTGAAAATGCCCCCGTGCTCCTCCACGACCTCGTCCATTTGTTTTTTTCATGCAGAGGATCCCTGTCTGGAGGTCATGACCACAACCTTCTTCTTGCCCTAGGGGCGGATCATCAGGAAAACAAATTTCTCAGTTTTGGAAATGAGCTTATTGCATTGTTTTGTAGTAACCAAATAGATAGCCGCAGGTGGTGGTACCTTTGGTATCCTGTACAACTTATTTCCCGAAGTAACAATAACAGTGCAAGGCTGGGACTCATACACAGCATGTCGCTTCCACAAGTATGGTTGACATAATAATGCATCACAAACATCAAGAGGAGCAATGTCACATAATACCTTATTTGTGAAGGGCTTTATGTTGTAGTGAAGGCGGCGCTATTGGCTGACACAGAGATCCCATCCTTGGTGAAGCCACCTGATGGTGTACGGTTGTGGGTGTGTTGTGGTTTCCAACCCCAAACGCTTCACTACCTCTGCTGAAATGAGGTTCTTTTGGCTCACACTGTCGACAATGAACTGTAGTAGGGAACCCTTTACCCACATCTGAGAATGGAAGAGATGATCCTCCTGCTATGGATCTTCCGGCTCCTCCTTTTGGATATTTGCAGTGGCAACGGTGGCATTGGGCTCCACATCAATAATATTCTTCCCTTTTTCATTCACCTTGTCGGGTTCTAATTTATAGTTGGAGCATGCATCTGATTCAGAAGCCCTCATCTCGGCCACCAGTGATTGCTTGGTCTGACACTCACTTGTGTTGTGAGTGGAGCTCTTATGGAACTCACACCACTTTCCCGTGTCCTTCTTCGGCTTCATGGTGTTGTTCTTTGCTTGCAGCTTTGGTAGGTTATCTTGGGCCGCCATGCCTTGGATTTTTCCTTTCTTCTGCATTTTTGGGGCACCTTTCCCTTGCTTTTGATTCACAAATCCAAAGTCTAGCTTCTATTGTTTGAATTTTTTCTCAATCTTGGCAGCATACCGGTATGCCATACCAAGCGAGGAGATGTCGAGGAACTCCATTTCCTCTTGAATCTATATGTGCAGACAACTGCGGTACTTCAACACCAAATGTTTCTCTGAATCTATGATACCCAACTTTGTGCGCAAGGTATGGAACCGATTCTTCAGATCATGCACATCTTGATCTCTTTTTTGCTGCAGTGTATTCCATTGTATATACTTGTCCTCATAGCTCCCCACAGGATAATATTGTTCATTGGTGACATCTCAGAAAGAATTCCAAGTGGGTACGACTGAAAATAGAGGGGGTTCCCCCTCGTCCTTTTTCTTACAGTCCTCGTCCTTTTTCTCACAGTAGGTTTCCCACTAGTCCTTGACATGGGGAGTAGCTTTGAGGAGTGCAAAAATAATCTTCTCCCAATTGGAAAAGTCATGAACTGAGAAATATCCTTCTAATAGATTCAACCATCTATCTATTGCGTTTGCATCTATTTTGCCCTCAAATATGGGAATGCCAAAGTTTACTTGTACCTTAAAATGGAGTTGCACCTCTAGAGTAGTTGTTGGATGCAGATGTGTTGCCAGTGGGTAGCCATTGAAGGATCTAGGCAAAGTTATCCATCATCGCGTTCGTTTCCTTTTCGAGGGCCTCCTTGAGAAATATTTGGATAGGATATCATGCTCCCTCATCTTTCTTTTCATCCCCCATGGGTGGCCATTAGGGTTTGTGGGGCTGATCTTGCAAAGGTTCAACCAGATCAACCCCTAACTCCTTATACCCCGACCTCGTTGGGGACATGCAAAGAAGGATCGAGAAAGAGCGGACCACTCTGATACCACTGATCTGGATTTATGCAGGAGCATAATAGAATACACGTATAGCCATAAATATAACAATGCAACATAAATAACACTTCATTTTATTAATATCAAGAACTGAAATTTGTTTACAAACATAATGGAAATCAACTAGCTAGGGCGCTAGTAGCTTATCTCTGAGAAGAGATGTGGTGGCTACAGGCCTCTGAACTCTGTGTTACAATGAGGCTAGAATGCCTATATATTATTGAGAAATAATGGAAAACCCTAGACATCCAAAAACCTAACCCTAGGAGATGAAAAGCCAGAATATGGGCCTTTTCGGGGTAAATTGGTACATCAATTTCCCGGGGTCGTAACTTTGGCATACTATCTATGTTTGACACACATGATACATCGTTAGAAATATCTATTCGAGGACTACAACTACTGATAACGAATGTCAAGTTCGAAACAGGCTACATTTTTTTGGAAAAGCGATGCCCAAAAAATGTAGTTTAGGGCCTCAAAATGGCTCTGTAAGTTCAAGACCCAAAAAACTGCTAAAAATAGTAAATTTTGCTATAATTAAGGAAATTGAAAAACTAAAAGAAAAATGGTGGGGCCCCAATTGGAATAGGCGGGTGGCCACCAATATCCACCTAGATCAGGTAGAGTATTATAATCACAAATGTTTCCATTGATTGGAACAACGACTATAAATACTCCCCCACACCAGTAGTTTCTGTGTGTGTGTGTGTGTGTGTGTGTGTGTGTGTGTGTGTGTGTGTATATAACCACCAATGGATATGTAGAATGGTAAGAAATTGCATGATAATATGTCTGAGATGATTTCATTCAGCATTGTCTAATGAGGACAATTTTGTCAGGATTGTGAATTTTTAGTTGGAATCTGGCTAAAAATTCTTCAAGAAATCTTACTGTGAGAGTGTTTATATCATATTTTTGATGGCGGAAATAGATTTAACATTATTAAGAACCCACTGGGCACCCAAAATACCAAAGCTTCACAGTTGTAACTTGGATTTTTAAAAATTCATGCGAGATTTTCTTAAAATCATGCCCAAATTTATATTATTTTCCCAACAAATTTGTGCCATGTTTAGACTACCCAATTTCATTTTGGCCAAAATAGTGTTGGAAACAGAATCAAAACTTGCATTTAATGGAAAAATGCATGGCAACAATGTGGTTTCAAATATTATGTTGGGACTTGTGGGGACCAAACCTTCCCAAGTAGCCATTGAACCTTAGCATTGGGACTATGGAAACAAAACCCCTGTATTTTATATTCAGAATCTGACTAATTTTCTACATTAAAGTTCTTTATACTTTTGGAATCTAAGTTCAACATTATTATAAAATCCATTGTAAATTGTAAAAATATTCTAGAATCTAAGAAAAGAGCTTTGTATTTCTTCTTAAAGATAGTGGAGAGAGTTAAAGACTAACCAAGATTGTTCTCCTATTACACCCCTATCCAACCAAAAGAGCAATGGAATTTTCCTTTTATCATATTCAATATTTCCTGACAAGATGTAAAAAGACTAAAGAAATAAAAGAAATATTCAATCAATATTAATTTCTTAACAAGATGTAAAAAGACTAAAGAAATCATTTTTTTATTGCATGATTTATAAGAATTGCTTATATGATTAAATACTTATTGTTCTTTTGTCTTATTCATTTAATATTAATTAATTAACCAGATATAAAAAGACTAAACCAATCATTCCCTTATTACATTGTCCATACAAAATATAAAAAAAAACCTAAGCCAGTCATTCCCTTATTGCATTGTCCAAGTCCATAAGCAATTTCTTATATTTACTGCATGTGAACTAAACTCA
The DNA here is from genome assembly GCA_034641835.2 of Pinus albicaulis. Taxonomy (NCBI): domain Eukaryota; kingdom Viridiplantae; phylum Streptophyta; class Pinopsida; order Pinales; family Pinaceae; genus Pinus; species Pinus albicaulis. The sequence goes on along the minus strand of CM076574.1, from coordinate 1,278,738,443 downwards.
CATAAACCCAGCTCAACTTCAATGACTAGCCTTAGCTACAATATGTCAAAACTCTTCAAAAGAGTTCATTATTGTTAAAGGATACGTATTATATGACAGAAAAATGACTCGTAGATTTTAGAATGTTAGAATGTTCTGAACATAAAACTCCAATATGTGAGAAATTTCTGTGCAAAAATGTGAATTATATGGTTATAAAATGTATATTGCAACAAAAAAAAAAAAAAAAAATGTGTTCCACATAAAAACAACCATAATTAAATAGTTATTTTTACTTATATGTTTAATATTTTAAATATTTTGAAATTTAAAATATATATAATGATACTAACACTATTTTTAATTTATATAAAATTTAAATTATTATAAATACAGTGAAATCAAATAAATAACTCAATCAATTATTAATTTTATTCAGACCTATTTTATATCTGAAATATTAGAAAATTATAATATATTAATTATATTCAGACCTATTTTATATCTGGAATATTAGAAAATTATAATCACTATCCCATGGCAAAAAAAGTGAAGATGAAGCCTCATCCATGAATAAACAAATATGGTCTCACAAGCATAAAGACCAAGATGAAAACTCTTTTACCAATTTTTTTATGTCTTTTACCATTGTAAGCCTAGCTGAAACTAGACCAGCAGGCGTATGTTATCATATGTTATTGTTATGTACCCTTTCTCCATTAAGGGGGAGTGTTAGAAATTAATGGAGAAAGTTAAGTTAGGATAGAATTGAGATTCTAATTCTAGATCTCAAATCCTATTATTTAGGGAGTGGTTCAAACCACCCGATTGTGAGAAATCCTATATGTACTAGGTTTTTCTCTTGATTGCATGTATTAGATTGTGTTAGTGTGTTTCTACACTCTCCAGGTTCTCACCTGGAGAGTCTTTTAATTAATTTTATCACAATGTATATCTTCCTTAAACAACCCCACCATTTAAGATCATGTAAGCAAATTTATTATTGTTTCCATTATACTGAGTGCAACATTGGATTTTGGGAACAAGGTTGTCCCTACAATTTTAAAGTTGGGCACATTATTGAATGTTTTTGGCCTGGCCTTTTTTATTTATGGTGTTATGTTTATAGTTTGGATATAGTGTTATGTTTATGTAAGTATTTAAATTTTTTTTTTTTTTAAATGTTTTATTAATTATTATTTTTGAGATTCAAATGTTTTATGTAAATTATTTGTCTATAATCATTATAATCATTAAAATATTTTATGTTAAATAATTTATTAAATTTTTATTTTGAATTAAGTTTAAAGCTATATATGGATTATTATTATATATAAGGTATATATTAGATTAAGATTATATAACATTGCAATAATATGTTATTATAATATATTGTGATATTCATTGAGGTTTTTATTAGATTTTATTTTTTTAAATATTATGTTACTTTAACATATGTTGAATGGTAATGTTTTTCAATAGTTAGGTCACATTATAATGTTCAATATGTTATTTTGTGGCATTCTTTAAGGGTTATGTTTTAATGTGATGTACTAAATTGATCATGATGCATTTTGATTCATCCTAGTAAAGTTGTATGGAATTGCAATGTTCTTTGATGGTTTTGTTACATCGTGAAGTTTATTTTAGTAGACTTATGTTGAGTTTTCATGTTTTTTAAGTGTTTTATTGCAATGTGACATTCATAAAAGCATATGTTGGATTGCAATCCTCCTCAATGGTTATGTAGCATTGCGACATTCTTCCTGGTTGACTTATGGCAAATTATTGTATAATTCATCAGTGGTTGTGTTACAATTCAATGTTCTTGAAAGGTTAGGTTAAATTGTGATATTCAACAATGATTATTTCCTATTATGATGTTTTTCATGGTTAACTTATGTTAACCATGGTTGACTATGATTGTCTTTGGTTTATTGTGGTGGATCTTGGTTGATTATGTTTGACTATGGTAGACCATAATTGAATTTTGTTGAATATGACTAACTTTTGTAGACCATGGATGTGCACGGGTCACTATGTTGACCATGTTGACAATGTTTTACCTTGAGTGTCCATGGTCAATTATGAATATGTCACAATAATTTTGTTCATGTTAGTTGACTTATGTCAAATTCTAGTGTTCTTCAAGGATAATGTCACATTACAATTTTTGTAAAGAGATATATTGGATAACAAAATTTCCCAATGGCTATATGGAATTATGACGTTTATTTTCATTGAATTAGGTTAAAAGTCTATATTCCTCAATAATTATGTTACAATGTATTGTTTCTCAAAAATAAATCATAATTGTGCATGATAGAGCATGATCATATTAGATTATGGCATTTCTCAATAAATTTATATTAATAAATTGTAAATATAATATTTATACAATAACTAAATTATATTGTTCTATTTCATATTATAAATATTGATATTCTTTCACACACTAACCATCTTCTTATTCTCATATATTCAACAAAAATTTCATAACAATTAATATCATGACCATCTTCCAATATTAATGATTATTCTAAAATTCCAAAAAAAATTCTCCCCCTATACAAATAATGTAATGATTAATAATACATTAAAAAAAAAAAAAATTTATTTATTTATATTATTATAATATTTATATTCAGTCATATGAAATATTAGGTCTTTCCACATATAAAATGGGCTAATTTTCTTACATAGTTAATCTATCAAGAGAAAATACTATAAATTACAACAATGTTTATTTGATTCCTCAAAATTCAGATGGACCAAGATATTCATTATGTGTTTTCACTTTTATATATTTTCCTCAATTCTATATATATCGAAGGTGAGATACTATAATTACAATTCTTTCCATTCATTACGAATATCAACCATAAATAACATAGTTACTGATCAAACATGAACTGTTACCTCAAAACGAAAACTTTAGCCCAAAAACACTCAAAAAACATGAAAAAACAACCCAAAAACGAAAAGTGTGTCTTCCCGAATGCACTGTTTTTTTTAGTGTCAAATTTCAACATTTTTTTAAATTATGCTAAAAACCAATTTTTTTTCTTGAAAAAGGATTGAAAAAACACCCTTGAAACAAAGTATTGATGGTGGAATAACATCGCCAATTTTTTTTGTGCAAAAAACAACTTGAAAACAAAAAGTGTTGATGTTGGAATAATGTTGCCAACTTTTTGTGTGCAAAAAACAACTTGAACGTGAAAAGTATTGTTGTTGGAATAACATCATCAATTTTTTGTGTGCAGAAAGCACCTTGAAAATGAAAAGTGTTAATGTTGGAATAACATTTTTTTTTCGGTGTAAATTGTCAACAATTTTTAATAATGACATTAAAGATAAAATATCATGACTCTGAAAAAACTTAAGATTTCAACGATAAACATGACCTTAAAGATAAAATATCCAAAGTCTTAAAATTGTAATAATTTTTACACATGGTGTTAAAGATAATCTATTATCGTGCCTCTGAAAAGCCTTGAAAATCCAAGGATGACATTCAAGATTAAATATCACCTTTATGAAAATAAAATTCCAACGATTTTTATGTATGGCATTAAAGATAAAATATCACTTGTAAAAATAAAAATAAAAAGTAAAAATAAATAAATAAAAAATTAAAACATAAAAATTTTAAAAAACAACACAATTTAAAGGAAAAAATTAAAAATTAACCCAAAACAAAAACAAATATTATATTTTTTTATGTTTTAAAAAAATAAGAATAAAAAAACCAAATAATTAAAAAAATATAAAATAAAATAATTAAAATTTAAAAAAAGTTAAAATTAAAAAATTAAAAAAAATTAAAATTAAAATATAAAATAATTTAAATTTAGAAATTTAAATTAAAAAATAAATAAATTTAAAATGAAAATAAAAATAAAATTTAAATTAAAAATAGATAAATAAATAAAAATAATAATTTAAATTTTAAAAAAAGGCATATAAATATATACATATATGGAAATTACATTTTTAAATAAAAAAATTAACAAAACTCATTAAAAAAAACTATAAAATATAAAAATATAAAATATAAAATATAAAATATAAAAAATATATTAAAAAAATAAAAATTTAAAATTAATTTAAAAAAATTAAAAATAAAATTAAAAATAAAAAAAATAAAATAAAATAAAAAAATTATTAAAATTTATATTAAATCGCACCGCCGCCACCCTAGGGCCCTGGGCAGGCTTTAGAATTGACGCTCGTATGCATGTTTTGAGGTTTTTTAGACGTAAAATACGGTTTATTTTAAAATATTCATGTTATTCTTAACTGGCCAATCATTTTTAAAACAGTCATATTGACGGGCATATAAAAATTGACAAGTTTTAATATATATATAACTTCAGATTCAGAATCTGATTCCCCAATGTCCATATTGATTCCTCGATGTACCATGTCATTTCGAATAGTGTGAGAAAACTATGAATAGGGCGAACAAAAATTAAAATGGTTTGTTCACACTATTGTTATGGTTTTCTTTTCTTTATGACACATTACAATATTTCTTGAAGTTTCACATTAAGGGGAATATCTGTAAGACGACGCAAAAATAAACTTTGGGATATACGAATTTCTATCCATTAAGTGGGTTGGTGAATTCTTTACTTCCCAAATCTGAGGCTCCCATGTTCATATCCAGCTTTTCTGGGGGCAGCAGATCCAGATTTCAAGATTTCAATGTCATAAAGGCAGTAAGGTACACAGTTAAAATGACGGACATCGCTTTTTGGCGAGTGAAATATTTAACGCATTAACTCATACAACATTATTAATTTGGCATTGGTTTGGTAAGAAGTTGATGATGGAGTTCAATCATTTATGAATATATGACCTACTCATTTGTAAAACTATAACTTTTTTTCCATTTGATAATCTCACATCGATCTTCTATAATCCAAGTTTTATAATAGTCTCAAATCTTATGCGGCATTGTTGTGGAACCTAGAAGATTGGGCAAGATTGCGCAATGAATGCCAAATGCCCATGCCCATCACAATGCTCGATCCTAGATCTTTCGTAGAGGGAATACATGATATTGTTGGAGTCTGAAGTTTGCAAAAGAAAAAAAACTAGGAAGTCATAAATTCGCAACCAGTGAAGGTAAACTCCTCTCTTGTATTTTTCCTCTGCTAATTTTTTTTTTTGGTTTGATATGTTACCACAGTACTTTGGTCCCTAATTTTTTTTCAGTTTCAGCAATAGTATATTAATATTTTTTCATATTCCAAAAGAAATGCAATTTGTAGGTGAAATTATTGATTGAGTCACTTTAATGATTTTTGTTCTCTTTTCTTTTTCAGTAGAAAAATAAATTCTATTATTCAAAACAACAATTTACCACACATATCTTTCTCTATTCCTCAGTAGTTGCATCACAATTAATCAGATAATTTAGTTGCATCACAATTATACTGAACAACACTATAATTGTAGTTGCATCACAATTATATTAAACAACACTATAATTAATTGTAGTTGCATCACAATTATATTGAACAACATTATAATTTACAAAAGGTCAACACTGTAATATCCACCATTGGAATCAATCAACACAGTAAATTTTGTTTTATAATTTTTTTAACAGTAGAATTTTTTTTATAATTTTTGTCATGCTTAAATATTAAGGTATGGATGCTTGTACTATTTTTCTCCCTTGGCATCATATTTTACTCTTTTGCATCCTTGTGGTTATAGATTTGACCAACAATGTGCATTTGTGCATTTTGAAAGGCCTTGCAACAAGCATTATTATTATAATCAATTGAAAATATGTTTTATTATTATAATTAATTGGGAAGGTGTTTTCTATAGTTAAATTATATGCGGCATCTATGGCCTCTAGCATGGCAGTTTTGTTTAAAATGGAAAAAAATAATGTATGAAATAATGGATTCCATCCCCTTCAATGCCCACATAAACATTTTTGCAGATTTCTGAATATTCATTGTTGTTGTATGATCGTGTTCCAAATAAAATCATACCCCCTCTCCCCGCCCGCCCCCCCCATAGAGTAGTGAACTTAAATGATGTGTGCCTCTATAATTTCTTAGAGAATTACAAGAGTTATTAAGCATATGGTATATTTTAAATAGTATAAGTTAAAGTAAAGATTCATATTAAGACGAAATAAAATGAGTATTTTACAATGAATGTTTTGTAGTGAGCTAATAGAAGGTTATGCAACATATTTTTTTTATATGAGGAGATATGTTGTGAATTGACAATTAAAAAAATAAAATTAAAGTAATGATTTATAATACATGATTTTAGTTAAATAAAAATGATTTTTGATATATATATATAACACGATGAATTTATATAAAGCACAATTCCCTTCATAGGTTTGTGAAGCAAGATGATAACCACTGTAGTAGAGTTGCACTACTTGTATATTCATATTATAGCTAATCTTTTCGAACACTTGTGGCGTTAACGTATTTTGAGTATAGCCTTTGATTGCAATCCTAATCCTTTGTTAACTAAGACAGTCACTAGTTTCATCTCACAATGCAAGTGTAATGCTATAGTTTTAAGCTTAATCCTAGCTATGAGTACAAGTGAAAGTGGGGAAGCTTGTGGTCTCATTTTCCAATGGATTTTTATGGGAATACAAAAGAGGAGGTCTTGCACCTGAAGTTACATAATAGAGAGGGATAAATGCCTACATATTTGAATAGGTTTCCTGAGCTAAGTTCAGATCTTAAAGATTTCAATAATCTTTCGTAACGGTACGTCATGCTTCTGTTGTTGCAAATGGAGTGAAAAGAGTCACCAAAACATTATTGAAGATCTGAGCATGTTGATTTCCCCGTATGGTTTTAGAGAATGCTTTATATTTTAAAATATTTTGCAGCACTAATTCATGGCTCAATTCAGGTTTACATGTTGATGGTGAGGGAAAGAGGTGTGTGAGAGAACAAGATGCATATTTTAGTGAGATTTACCCATTGTTGTTGGATCAGCAGTGAGCATATAATTTACACAATTCTCGATACTTTTATTGAATATCTAAAACTTAGTAAAAAAAATTGTTTTAATTTAATTTTAAATTTCAAAATAAATGATTTAAAATTTTAGATAATTGTATAAAAGTTTATTGTAGTTTTGAAATAAGATTTAATTGTTTTAATTTAATTAAAAATAGTTTTTTAAATATGTTAATAGCTTAAGGTTTTGGATATATTTGGTAATATTGGAAGTTTCTCTATTTATTTAAGATTCTAGATCCATCTTTATCTAAGATTCCAGATCCATCTTAACTCTTTGATCTATCAAGGAAAGCTCATGAATATAATTTGAAGAAGTTGAATAAACCGATAAATACAAATATTAAAAGTCATACAATGGGAAGTGAATATAATTTGAAGAAATTAGATAAAACTGGTAAAAATAAATATTAAGTGTCATACAATGGACAGTTTAAAAAAAAAAAACAAAGTCATAAAAAAATTCAGTGATGGGTAGCTAGACTAGTCAAAATTAACCAATGGCCACGAGGCTCAGTCGACGAGCGGCGAAGAGCTGCCAGCTCTCCGCCGCCCATTGGCCAAGCCCTACAGACCCCAATGCGGTGGGGGTGCAGCTTAATACACGTTTTAATTAATTTACTATTTTTATTATTATTTTTTTTAAATTAATTAATTTTTTTTTTTTTTTTTTTTTTATTAATTTTTTATTATTATTACCTTTTTTTAATTCGTTTTTTTTATTTTTTTTATTTTTATTTTTATCTTTTTAATTGAAATTATATTGTTGGTTTGAGGCTTCTGCGACTTGTGTTGTATGTAGAATCTTTTGGGTGTATCGCGTCCATTTTTGTTTGAATCGACGTTTTGAACTAATCCTCTGTGGTTCATCATCAAGATAGATCAAAGAATTTTGTAAGATCTCATCATTAGGTATAAATGAACGAGAATGAAAATAAACAAATGGAAAATAGGAGGCTAACCTTTCATTTATATTTTTAAATTTATTTGTCTTTATTTATGTTTATATTTTAACCTTAATATTTTTTTTATAATTTTTTTTATAGTTTTTTTTTAAATTTGTTTTTTTGAGTGTTTTGAAATTTAAAATTTTTTTAATATATATATATATATATATATATTCCTTTTTGAAATTTTGGTTTTTTTTTTTTTGAATTTCAATGTTTATTGTTTTAAATTTTGTTTTATTTTTTTTAATTTAAATTTTTATTGTTTTAAAAAATTTATTTGAATGTTGTTTTAAAAAAAAAAAATTATTTATTTAAATTTCCGAATTTTACTTATTTTTAATTTTAATATTTTAATTATCTGATTTTTTTAATTTTAATTATTTTTAAATTTCTTTATTTTTTATTTTTTTATTTCATCATTTTCTTTAATTACGTTGTTTTTTTAAACTTAAAAATAATTGTTTTTTTTTCAATTTTTTGTCTTTAAATTATGAGTTTTTTTTTTTTTGACAAGTTATTTTTTATTTTTACACTTTTATTGGTTTTTTCATATCTTTTTATATTTGATTTTTTTTGTCATGTTTATTTTATTTTACTTTTATGTCTTATTACCAAGATGAAAATCACAACTCTAAACAAAAAGGATTGATGTTGCATCAACACTTTTCGAAATTAGCATGAAAATCATTAACATTTTAAAATAAATGTTCATACTTGATAAATAAAAAAATTTAAAGTGCTGAAAAAATTACCATTTTTCTAAATCGACATGATATATATATATATATATATATATATATAATAAAAAATAAAAATAAAATGTTACAAAAATATGCTAAAAAAACAAGTTATTCTACATCACCACTTTTCAAAATTGATATGAAAATGATGACATTTAAAAAAAAAAAGTCATAAGAAAATTTGAAGTGCGAAAACTATGCTCCCAAAAAAGAAAGGGTGATTCTGCATCACCACTTTTCAATATCAGGTGTTTTTTCTACTACCTCAAAAAAACGAGTGCCAAGTAATCTTCTCGTTTGATCGGTAACTGTGTTAAATATTCAAATTCTATGTTATACATATGAATGATATCACTACAAATGAATATGCAGAATGGTGAGAAATGGCAAGATAAGAATCCCAACAACGTTTCATTCACCATTGTCTAATTAAGACACAACTTTGACAGGAATGTGAATTTTTAGTTGGAATTTGGCCAAAAAAAAAATTCAAGATATTTCATTGTGAGTATGTTTAAATTATTTTTTTATGGTCGAAATAAATTCAACACTATTAAAAACTCTTGGGAACTCAAAATCTTAAAGCTTAACAACTGTAACTTATATTTTTTTAAATTTCTTGCAGATTTCTTAAAATCATACCCAAAATTTCTATTTGTTTCCTGTGCCATGTTTAGACTATGAAATTTCATTTTTTCCTATACAATGTTAGAAATCGGAATCAGAACTTACATTTAATGTGAAAACTCATGGCAACAACGTGGTTTAAAATATTATTATGCATGGAAAAGTCTATTGAATTTGATCATATATTTCTATAAACATTGCTAAATATACAGAATATTCCCACTTCCACAAATTATTTGCAAATGCTAATCATCTTGGGATCGATCTAATTGTTTATATGTGAAGCCCATAGTTACTCAGTTTGAATTCAAATTCGGAAACGAATTAAATATGATACAATAAAAATTCAAATGAAAAAATTTCAATTCGGAAAAATTTAATAGTAGACATTATAAACATTTAGAAATAAATAACTTTATTTTTGTAACATCAACTACTTTTTCTCATTAATTTTGAAATTAAAATAATTTCTATTAATTTTAACTAATATAAACAATTTTAAAATTAAAATTCACCACAAAAACCCTTCACTCTTCCCTCCAAAATTTACCTTATTTTCAAAATTCAAAACATTAATATAAAATTCATCCCTAATTTCAAAATCTTTATAAATTCATTTTATAATTAATACATATTTAAAACATTAAATATTAAAAACTTATATAAAATTTCTGCTTAATATAAACCTATTTAAAAATTCATTTAAACATAAAATTAGTTGACTTCCTTGGATATTTGTTAAACTCTGAACCTAATTGACTTTAACCAGATTTCCTTTCATGCAGACCATTAACTACTTACGATATAAACCACATATAATTTTTTGCGAACTTGGTAACTATGGTGAAGCTGCAGTTGCCTCATGATATAAAGCAGAATACAGGTTCTTTCCATGACATCATTATAGGGGAATCGAACTTGAACCCACTTCGTTGACATTGCAATGATGTTATGTTTAATGACACATAGATTTATTCAACAACCCGTTTTATGGAAACACAACCTTTGTATTATTATTTTCTCCAATGGAGGAAAAGGTGTCCGGAACGACTCTCAGTCATACATAGTCATGAATTAGACAAGAAGACTTCTGGGAACCAAACCATAGCTACCAAATTGAGCCAAATCAGCCGAAAAAATACCAAAAATTTCATCATTGATTAATATTATATATTAGGCTTACCAGATGTTGTGTTAAAAAATTGTCAAAACCTAAAACTCATTTAGAGCTCATCGGATTTTTTTTTGGGAGAAAAAGTGATTGTCAAGCATATGTCCATTGTTAAACGGCGAGCATTGGTTGGGGTCAAAGGGTGAGCATTGAGGGGGGATTTTATTAGCCAACTCATTTTCAGTTATTTATCATAAAAATTGTTATTTTACTAATTTCATAATATTGTTAAATAAATTTAGATAGGATAGTTATATGATTTTAATGTTTTTAAATGAGTTTAATAATATCTAGGTTCATATGGATTTGTTTATGATAGAAATTGAGATAGAGAGTAGAGAGAGTTTGTGCACACAAATTACACACTTCATTGTCTTATTATTGATCACAATAGTTACACATATATAGGACATAAATCATTGACATCGACACATCTATATCATGACTACAACTCATACATAAGAAACAACAACATCTAGACTAACTCCTCGTGACTCATAATTACAACTATTCATGACATGGAAGCATTACTTCCAACACCCTCCCTTAATGCATACATGGAAAACATCAAAAACACATATTACAACAATAATATTAATCTATGTCTGATTGGTATTCATTAGCACTTATACCCACTTTGAAATATCGCAAACACTGCTCTTTCTTCACTACCACATCTTCGAGATTCCACTTGATCCATTTAAGATATAACCGCTTCAAACCATATTTTGTGTACTTTGCAGAATTGACGCTTCTCGACCTATTGGAGCACAACAAGTTAGTCTTGATACTGAACAATCCTATGGACATGCCTCCATATGTTGAACACATGGTTTTCTATTGTATTCCCCATTTATCTAGGAAAGCAACCTCCATACTAAATGTATTCAAAAGTCAATTATACAAGGTGACCTCTAAAACAAATAATAAAATTAACTTGTGTCTTGATGTTCATGGCTCCACACAATGCCACCATATTATAAAAAATTATACATAATCAAATTAGTGATATGTTCGTGTGTCACCTTATGCATCAAAAAACACTAATTTGAAAATATGTTAATATGTTCTATAATTGGTTCTTATTTGATTTTTTACATTACACTTGGACAATAACACACTATAATATAATAAAATTTCCACACACACCACATACTTGGTCACAGTAGCAAACACACAAAAACGAAAAAATTCTTGCAGCAAAACATCAAATTGACCTATTTTCTTATGGCAACATTACAATATAAACCTTTTCAAATCCCTCGTACTACTCTCACATTTTATTATTCCACAAATTATGTTAAGTAAATGGTGCTCTCCCTTCCTGTGAGTGTTGACCGTATGCCACATGCAATTATAGGAAGTGCTTTAATTTGAATAATAAACACCAAAACAAGCTCAACGCCTAGCAGAATTACAGACTTCGAGAAGGAGTTGAAGCACATCGACCTTGATTCTATCATATATGAATGTCTAGTCGGCTATGACTGTGACTCTCCATCACAACAAGTTGAACTTGTACACTAAGATTCCAGCAAGTCACTGTGACATAAAATTAGTGTGCATTGTATAAGTAATCAATGATATGATGCTCCATAACCCTATTCTAAATGATGGTGATGCATGCCAACCTTACGGGAAATCAATGATCAGATACGTCCCCCCATCATTAATTGCAAAGAGAAATTTTTTTTTTTCAACCACTCATACCGCATTTGTTGCACATTTTCTACATGTTTTTGACTCCCTTGCAAGCAATGACTACATCATCAATACTCTCGGTTCTAGAAACATGTGCGTAGGTCTATAAAGAGCTCCAAAAATGTGACCTCCGTCTTATTGGATAGATCCATCCATTTCACCTTTCTTTCTCCGTCAATCTCTGGTATGATGTCGGAGATCAAATTGTTGGAAAAATATAATAAATTAAGATATTCGTCGTGATCCATATCTTTTAACTTCAAGGATGCATATACATTTTTATATAAAATAGCATATTAACCAAGTAACTTAACACATGAAAAAGAAACGGAAATCACAAAGAGACCATGACATCAACGGCACACAAACAATTTAATTATGGATTTTACCCAATGTAGGCTATGTCTTCGGACCTTGCTCAAAGTGGGGAGACCTTCTTTCATTAAGTGGCAGCAAAGAAATTAGTGACAAGAAACTTTACAAAAATGACCCTTATACCTCTATTTATGATGATGGATTTAAAATGTAGACCTCCACTGGATAAACTAACTGCACAGTTCGATTCCTAGCATGAAAACATGCAAAAATGACTATAAATTTGTCAAATTCTGAAACTGGCACCTCTTGCCCTATAAAGGAATATTTTCAGCATCTTGGGAGATCCCTCGTGCATGGTTCTAGCCCACCTGGCCGCTCAAGGTTCTGATATTCCACTCTTCACTAGTCTCATGGGAAAATGAATCGATATCTTATATAAAAGTTGTGGCGGAGCTGCCAATGTTTGGGTCATTGGTTTGTTGGTTTGGAGTGCTATGTTAAGGCAGATGGTTACCGGTGATCCCAAGGTCCAATACCCGTGGGACCCTTTTATGGCATATGTTTCAGCGAAATTATTTTTAATACATGACATAGTGTTTTATGGTTGTCGACGTTATATTTTAATTGGGGTCACCCGTTGGGGCTGACCCACTAGGGTCGAATAGGGCCAAACCCTATCGGCTCCACCATATACGTTGCTTGCGTTGAGTCGTCCCGTGGGTCAGGCGGGTCCATCGGGGCTAGTCCGACCACCACATTTAAACATATTCAATATATGTATGCCATTTCTATTTGATTCAGGTGTGCATGGGTCGCCGAGCGGGGTCAAACCCTGCTAGCTACACCATATACGTGGCTTGCGTTGAGTCGTCCCGTAGGTCAGGCGAGTCCACCGGGGGTGGTCCAACCACCATATTTAAACATATTCAATATATGTATGCCATTTCCATTTTTATGGTTTTCAAACTTATGTGGTTGTCGTTGATTGCAAAATTCGGATTATCCATGGTATCATAAAACAATGGTCGATGTTTCGAATCCCAATAGAGATCCATCTCTCGGACGAGAAATGAATGAAGAATGAAAAAAGTTCACAAAGATCAAGGTATAAATAGTGAATGATTATGATGATGAGAATAGTCGACAACAGATTTTGTTAATCTATCTAAAATAAATTTTATTTTATTCTTTATAAAAAATTTATAAAGTTTTTAGAAATTAATTTTAATTTAAATAATAAATATTTAAAATTATTTATATAATATTACTAACAAATTTCATAATTTAATTTTTTTTTTTAAATTCACAATTAAAAAAAAAAAAATTTATTATAAATCCTAAAGTGCTACTAAATTAATTTTAATTATAATATAATAACCTTAATTTAAAATTTGCTTAGTTTCATAATTTATATTTATAAAAAAAATTAATTATTATTATTTTTTTAAGTTTTTTAAAAAAAATTTAAAAAGTTATAAAAAAATTTATAATTTTTTATATTAATTTCATAATTTGTTAAAATTTTTAATTTAATGTCTAAATATTTTATAAATAAACCTTGAGAGTTAATAAATTTTTTAAAATTATTATCTAAAAAGACTAACCTAAAATAGTATAATCAAATTATTAATTTATGAGTTAATTAATTAAATTACATTAATATGAAGAATACCTATGTTTATTTAATTCTAAATAATAATAATATAACTATTAAAATATATGTTAATAAATAAACGTTATTAATTAATATTTATTAATTCTACTAACGAATTTTTATTAAATATATTCTATTACTTTAATTAAATCCTAATAATTTTTTTTTTTTTTAATTTTATTATATCATTATTGAATATAAATTAATTTAATTTGAATTTTTATTATAATTTTACTTCCATTTACTGATAATAATTATTAATTAATTAATTTATATTAATAGAATAAAAATTAATTAACAAAAATAATTATTACGAGTGAGTGAAATAATAAGTGTTTTCTACTGACACGACCCTAAATTGTTTACTAATAAGGAGAAGAAGCAAACCTGCGATAATATACCTGGCATGAGGACGAACCTAAGGAGCAAACTTATCTGATTAGAAGTCGCCAACTATGACTAATCTCATATCCTCCATCCCTGTTGATGTTATGTGGGTGTTTTATAATTTCCAGTGCTTCTCTAATCTTTCATCTCTGATAGTGTTCATCCCTTGCAATGATTTTAGCATCCTCAAGACGTAAGTGATGTTTTGTTTTCGAGGAGTGATCAGCAAGAGCTGAGGTTTGAGATCGCTCATGTTTAATATCGGCACCATGCTCTTTCAAACGCTTTTGAAGAGAGTGCGCAGTTTCATCAATATAATTCTTCCCACATGAGAAGTCAATCTTGTAAACACCTTGAAGCTACTCCTGACTAATGCTATCTTTAACTGAGCGCATATTTTGTCTAATGGTTCCTGCTGCTGAGAATTGTGCGAAAATGTCACTCCTCCCCAAAACCTTAGCAATCTTATATGTCACACCTTTAATGTATGGCAGAAAAACCCTTCCATCGCTCTCTTGAGGATCCTGGCGTCTCTTGGATACGATCGTACCTTTTGCTCTATTTATGGCTTTTCTTATTTCTCTTTCCTTATACCCTATACCCAAGAAAACAGATGTCAAGTGAGAGATTTCTTCTTCCAGGTGCTCCTCATCAGATATCCTCAGGGCTCTTACATCAAGAGAGTTAAGGACACCAAATTTTTTAGCAAGATAATGGTAAGACTCAGCGTGAAGGTAGCTATGGACCTCAATCACGCGGTGGACCAACCCTTTTTATTTAAAATTGAAACTATAGTCGTTGGGTCCGTTGGGGGATGGTGGGGGTGGCAGCTCACCCCCCAAAACATATATATATAAATATATATATATTTATTTATTTATTTATTTATTTATTTATTTATTTATGTAAACAATATAGTTAAAAATTTTCCACTAGAAATTAAGGGTTACTCGATGAATTAAGGAGGCGACAAATTCTCTTTTTCCAACTGTTGATTTTATTGTGTTGTCCCTTTGCCAATTTCTTGCGTTGTTAGTGACTGACACTTGGCCAAGTTTGCCAAGAACTTTGATCAACTATAACTTGAGCATATGAACTCGGATTTGAGTGGTGTTCACACCATTGGAATCAAGGAGATGAGCACTACAATATGGTCCTGGTTCCACTTCCATATGATGAATTTAATTTTGAGCTATTTTCAAGACCACTTCTATTTTTGGATCCACTCGGATCATTTGGGGGAATAACAAGCACTAGAGAGACTGTATAAGATGTTTTTAATGGGTGAAAATCAACTCTGTTGATCATATACATATGGGATGGTTTTTTTTTGGAAAAAACAATCTGCAAAAATACTGATCCAATATGTTCCCAACTACAGTTAGAAGTTGACCTGTCTCCTCCAAAAAATAGACTAGATGAGTGGAGTGGCTAAATCACAACGATGACTCCTCCTTTGATACCTTGCAGGAAAATTCACTCCTAACAGTCAAGCTACAACTCTCTTATAAAGAAATCCACCCAATTCTCACAGTTGTCATGTGAAGAGTATAAAGTTTTTAAATCAACCTTGTCAAATTCCAGTGGAGGCTTTGGCTATCCATGAGTTTTCACACCACTCCCTATCTCAGTTAAATGACTCAAATGATCCACATCTATATGTCGCAAATAATCACAGAACCAATCACCACTCTTCAAGAACGACCCTATACAACCGACAAGCAGTCATTAAACTCGACAACTTTGTCGTCTTTTACACAGATCTATCTCCTACGGAAATAATAACAATGTGGCAGCCCTGATGTGAAGAAGTCATTGTTCAACATCTTATTAGATGGTGTGTCCCTTCTTACTTTAGAAGCAGGATGCACAACCTTTTATTCATAAATTTTCACAAATCTCCACACAAACAAACTATTATCACATAGAAAAAAAAATGTACACAAGAATGAAAATCCACACGCAAATGAAATATTCACTCACAATTTAAAAAATAAATCGCGAAGTTGGGAAACACTTTTTGGCGGACGGTTAGAGTTTGGGAGAAATTTTTAATTTCTCGTCCAAGAAAATAGTCAACTCTATTTCTCGACCGAGAGTTCTAAAAACTCTCATCCGAGAGTTTTATTGGGTTTAACCAGAGTTAAAAATCTCTCGGACGAGAGTTATCCATTTTCTCGTTCGAGAGTTTTATTGACGGAAACTCTTGGGAAGACTTTCGGACGAGAGTTAAAAAAACTCTCGGACGAGTGTTTTAAAAACTCTCGTTCGAGAGTTTTTTCAACTCTCATCCGAGAGTTTTTTCAAATCTCGTCCGAGAGTTTTATTCCTATAATAAAACGCCAAAATTATTAAGTTGTTAGAATTGGTACTTTATTTTATATAAAACTCTCGGTACTTTAGAATTGGTACTTTATATAATTTTAATAGTACTTTATTAAAATTAAAAAATGATAAAAAATAATAAAATTATAATTTTATTTTAAATTATTTTATTATTATTAATGATAAAAACACATGAAGATTTAATTAAATAAAATTTAATATTTTGTAATATCAATATTATATAAAAAACTAAAAATATTTTATATAAAACTAGTTGATATATTAATAAATAAAATAAAATTCTAAAACATAAATCAAAATAAAAACAACTATATATATATATATATAATATTTTTTTTGAAATTAATGAATAAATTTAAATTTAAAATACAATTGACTAAATGCAATGAGGTGACAAAGGAGACAATGCATAGCACCTTAATATAGTTATAAATTCTTGGAAATCTCGAGAACTTTTTGAAGTGAGATGAGCTTCTTGGAATGGGTCACTTTATCTTCCACTTCAGTTTCACACGATTAACTTGAAAGGAAGTCTATTTTCCTAGGTATGGATGTAAGGGGATAAACAATATTATCTGAACATTGAGTGAGATGCCCTTCTTGGAATGGGTCCTCTTATCTTCCACTTTAGCTTCACAAGATTAAATTGAAATGAAGTCTATTTTCCTAGGTATGGATGTAAGGGGATAAAGAATATTATCCGAAAAGGAAAGGAATGTTAAGTGTGACATTCCAAGCAGAAGTGTATGGGATTGGAGAAATTATGTTATTGCAAAAAACTAACCCTTGACCCCTTAAACCCTAATTCCTAACCCCCAAACCCTTAACCCCCTAAACCCTAAACCTCTAAACCCTTAACCCTTACCCCTAACCCATTTAAGCCCCTAAACCCCAAAACCCCTAACTCCTAACCCCTAAAATCCTTAACTGCTACATCCCCTAACCCCCTAAACCTCTAAACCAATCCTAACACATTTAACCCCCTAAACCCTAAACCCCTAACCCCTTAAACCCTAATTCCCAACCCATAACCCTTGACCCCTTAAATCGTAATTCCTAACCCCTAAACCCTTAACCCCTAACCCCTTAAACCCTAATTCCCAACCCCTAACCAATTCAACACCCTAAACCCCTAAAAGCCTAACCCATTTAAGTGTGGATTCCATTTAACCCCCAAAACCCTAACCCCTAACGCCTAAAATCCTTCACTGCTAAATCCCCTAACCCCCTAAACCTCTAAACTTGTAACCCATTTAACCCCCTAAACCCTAAACCTCTAAACCCTTAATCCCTAACCCCTTAAACCCTAATTCCCAACCCCTAACCAATTCAACACCCTAAACCCCTAAAAACCTAACCCATTTAACCCCATTAACCCTAACTTCTAACCCCTAAAATTCTTAACTGCTAAATCCCCTAACCCCCTAAACCTCTAAACCAACGATAACCCATTTAACCCCCTAAACCGTAAACCTATAACCCCTTAAACCCTAATTCCCAACCCATAACCCATTCAACCCCTTAAACACCTAAACCTCTAACCCATTAACCCTTGACCCCTTAAACCCTAATTCCTAACCCTTAACCCATTTAACCCCCTAAACCCTAAACCTCTAAACCCTTAACCCCTAACCCATTTACCCCCACTAAACCTCTAAACCCCTAACCCATTTAACCCCTAA
The DNA here is from genome assembly GCA_034641835.2 of Pinus albicaulis. Lineage (NCBI taxonomy): Eukaryota > Viridiplantae > Streptophyta > Pinopsida > Pinales > Pinaceae > Pinus > Pinus albicaulis. The sequence continues at coordinate 1,278,719,866 of CM076574.1, read as the reverse complement.
ACCCTAAACCTCTAAACCCTTAACCCCTACCCCTAACCCATTAACCCCTAACCCATTTAAGCCCCTAAACCCCAAAACCCCTAACCAATTCAACACCCTAAACCCCTAAAAACCTAACCCATTTAAGTGTGGATTCCATTTAACCCCCAAAACCCTAACCCCCAACCCCTAAAATCCTTCACTGCTAAATCCCCTAACCCCCTAAGCCTCTAAACCTATAACCCATATAACCCCCTAAACCCTAAAACTCTAAACCCTTAACCCCTAACCCTTAAACCCTAATTCCCAACCCATAACCCTTGACCCCTTAAACCTTAATTCCTAACCCCTAAACCCTTAACCCCCTTAACCCTAAACCTCTAAACCCTTAACCCCTAACCCATTTACCCCCACTAAACCTCTAAACCCCTAACCCATTTAACCCCTAAACCCTAAACCTCTAAACCCTTAACCCCTACCCCTAGTCCATTTAAGCCCCTAAACCCCAAAACCCCTAACCAATTCAACACCCTAAACCCCTAAAAACCTAGCCCATTTAAGTGTGGATTCCATTTAACCCCCAAAAACCCTAACCCCTAAAATCTTTCACTGTTAAATCCCCTAACCCCCTAAACCTCTAAAACTGTAACCCATTTAAGCCCCTAAACCCCAAAATCCCTAACCAATTCAACACCCTAAACCCCTAAAAACCTAACCCATTTAAGTGTGGATTCCATTTAACCCCCAAAACCCTAACCCCTAACCCCTAAAATCCTTCATTGCTAAATCCCCTAACCCCCTAAACTTCTAAACCTGTAACCCATTTAACCCCCTAAACCCTAAACCTCTAAAACCTTAACCCCTAACCCCTTAAACCATCATTCCCAACCCATAACCCTTGACCCCTTAAACCCTAATTCCTAACCCCTAAACCCTAAACCTCTAAACCCCTAACCCCTAACCCATTTACCCCCACTAAACCTCTAAACCCCTAACCCATTTAACCCCTAAACCCTAAACTTCTAAACCCTTAACCCCTACCCCTAACCCGTTAACCCCTAACCCATTTAAGCCCCAAAACCCCAAAACCCCTAACCCCTTAAACCCTAATTCCCAACACATAACCCTTGACCCCATAAACCCTAATTCCTAATCCCTAACCCCTTAAACCCTAATTCCTAACCCCTAACTAATTCAACACCCTAAACCCCTAAAAACCTTACCCATTTAAGTGTGGATTCCATTTAACCCCCAAAACCCGAACCCCTAACCCCTAAAATCCTTCAACAAGTAACCTCAACCCCCAAACCTCTAAACCCGTAACCCATTTAACCCCCTAAAACCCTAAACCTCTAAACCCTTAACCCTAACCCTTTAAACCCTAATTCCCAACCCCTAACCAATTCAACACCCTAAACCCCTAAAAACCTAACCCATTTAACCCCATTAACCCCAAACTTCTAACCCCTAAAATCCTTAACTGCTAAATCCCCTAACCCCCTAAACCTCTAAACCAACCCTAACCCATTTAACCCCCTAAACCCTAAACCTAGAACCCCTTCAACCTTAATTCCCAACCCATAACCCATTCAACCCCTTAAACACCTAAACCTCTAACCCCTTAACCCTTGACCCCTTAAACCCTAATTCCTAACCCCTAACCCATTTAACCCCCTAAACCCTAAACCTTTAAACCCTTAACCCCTACCCCTAACCCGTTAACCCCTAACCCATTTAACCCCCTAAACCCCAAAACCCCTAACCCATTTGACCCCTTAAACCCCTAAACATATAAACCCCTAACATATAAACCCTTAAACCCTAAACATATAAACCCCTAAAACTTTTGGTTAAAACATTTAATAAAACTCTCGGCCGAGAGTTTCATCGGGTAAACTCTCGAGCGCAAACTCTCGGCCGAGAGTTTCATCGGGTAAACTCTCGAGCGCAAACTCTCGGCCGAGATTTTTTTAAACTTTTAGCTGAGAGTTTGGCCGCGCAGTTAAATTTAACTTTAGGTGGGTTAAACTCTCGATCAAGAGTTTTATAAATGTCTCATCCGAGACATTATCTCGACTGAGAGTTTCTAGTCAACGAAAAACCCAGAAAATTTTGCAGTTTTTAGGAACCTGCAACTTTGGAGGGGCGAAACACCTACAAAAACAAAATGTTATATGTCGGACCAAGTACCGTTAGATTCATCTTTGAATCTAGTTTCTGATGATGTCAGATTTTTGGAGTTTCATTAAAAAAATCAAATTTTTATTCATTTTTTACTAAACTGTGTCATTGTGGAATTTCATTGTTCGAAAAATTGCACTGAATGAAAATTCAATAACTCTCAAATGACGAAACCAAAAAATTCAGAAAAATCATATTGCATTTCCTCTCCTTGTCTACTTCAAAAGGGTACTCTCATTTTTCTTATTGACGATCACATTGAAAAGAAAATCTAGGGATCATAAAATGTACTGAAACATCACTGTTTTTTTGTCTTTATCCATTTCAAAAAATAATAAAAAATAGTTATTTAATCTGAAAATTACTGAAAAATAGTCTGTGCACTAGTGCAATATATGCAGATTATGATGTTGTGGTTTTTTTCCAAAAAATGAATAACCTTCCCTAAAACAAGTTAGGGATCATAAAGTGACTATTTATGTTTGCCTGAAATTTTCAAGTATATGCAGTTAGTAAACAAGAAATTTACCCCTCTATATGTCAATATTTTTTTATTTTTAAATATGGGTATGGAGGTAAGACAATTCTCTACAATTCTTGTTTTTATGTCAAAGCATAATTTGCAATAAAAATATGAGTTTAGTGGAGTTGAAGTTGAAAAACATAGAAAATTACAATTTTCAACATCAAAAAAGGGTAAAAAGTGTTTCCCAACTTCACATTTTAGAGAATCAATCCTCAAGGCTATGTCGTCTTCCTTTCCCTCTCATGAGGAGTCAAGCCAGTACCTACTCTAATATCATGATAGAAATTGAGATAGAGAGCAGAGAGAGATTGTGCAGACAAATTACACACTTCATTATCTTATTATTGATCACAACAATTATGCATAAATAGGACACAAATCACTAACTTTGACACATATATATCATGACTACAACTCATACATAGGAAACAACAACATCTAGACTAACTCCTTGTGACTCATAATCACAAGTACACATGACATGGAAGCATTACCTCCAATAGTTTAATGTTTAAGAGATAATTTTTCAGGTATCTAGAGATTATTTGAAGTTTACTTTTGATATGTAGAAGTTTTCTAATATTATTATATTTTTCTCTCATTTTACCTATTATGTGATATTAATAAATTTGATATATTTTGTTTCTCGTTATTTCTAGATAATCTTACACGCGAGGTGTATATAGTATTTTAGAGGTGATATATATATATATATATATATATATATATATAATCATTTTTAAATTTTGAAAAATAATATGCTTGAATAGATGTAAGATCTATACTCCCGAATTTTTTCCATATCAAATTTTATGGACTTTATGGTATCAAATCGAACTTGAATTCGAATTTGAAATAGAACTTAGTACCTATGGACCAAAGCTCCACACTGAAATGCTGGACCACAACCTTGAGAATATGGAAACAAAACCCTTGCATTCTTCATTCAAGTTCTTACTAAATTTCTACATTCATGTGTTGAATATAGTTTTGAAATTTAAATTCAACATTATTATAAAAGCCATTAAAAATTCTAAAAATATTCTAAAATTTAATTAAGAACATTTTTATTTATTCTTAAAGATAGCCCTCAAAGTTAAGACTAACCAGGATTGTTCTCCTATTGTAACCTTCTCCAACCACAACAATATAGGAATCCCTTTAAAAAAAAAGAAAACGAATTCTACCTTTTCAATTAGGAAGCTCATAACAAGAAGCTAAATAAATTCAGGGACAAATATTATTAATCCTTTGAACCTGTAACTTTGTGTGAAATCAAAATGCAAAATCTAATCACTCGAATGGGTATTTCATGATTAAAACATCAACCTAAACACTAAAATGTAGAAATCGTACAGAAATTCAGATTTCAAAATTCAAATTTCCAGTCAATTTAAAATAAAGTGTGTTTCCGACGATAATTCAAATTTAAATTTAGTGGCTTTGTAACTCAATTTTTAATTCATCATTTATGGAATGATAACCCGGATGGGATGGGATGGGATGGGAGTACTATGCAATAAGTTAATTATTGGTTGAATTATTGCATTTTCCATGTTGTTTGTTTGTTGAAAACAAAGTGGTATTCAATAGATATAAATTCAATCATTGAATTATAGGATAGTGCTTATTATTTGTCTTATTTTTATCATATTCACTAAATATAAAAATTTAGGTGGACTAAAATTATTTCCAATCCAAATAATTAAATAATAATTGACTTATTGTCCTTTTGTCATATTCAATCAATATTAATTTCTTGACAAGATGTAAAAAGACTAAGCCAATCATTCTCGTATTGCATGGTTCATAAGAAATTGCTTATATGATTAAATAGTAATTGATTTATTGTTTTTCTTTCTTATTTATTTAATATTAATTTTTTATTGCATGGTTCATAAGAAATTGCTTATATGATTAAATAGTAATTGATTTATTGTTTTTCTTTCTTATTTATTCAATATTAATTTATTGACAAGATGTAAAAAAACTAAACCAATCATTCCTTTATTGCATAGTTTATAAGCAATTTCTTATATTTACTGCATGTAAACTAAAACTCAAATATTATTAAATAATAATTGACTTATTGTTTTTCTATCTTCTTCATGCAATATTAATTTATTAACCAGATTTAAAAAGATTAAGCCAATCATTCTTTTATTGCATAGTTCTTAAGCAATTATTTATATTTAGTGCAAGTAAACTAAAACTCACATAAACCTACCTCAAGTACAATATGAAAACTCACATAGACCCACCTCAACTATAATATGACAAAACACTGCAAAAGAGTTCACTATTGTTACAGGGCGCATAATATACCACAGAAAACTGATATTTAGTCGTAGATTTTATGATGTTCTGAACATAAAACTCCAATATGTCAGAACTTTATGGACATAAATGTGAATTAAATGGTTACAAAATGCATATGGTTAAAAAAAAAAAAACTAAAACTAATATGAATTATATTTTAGAAATTTTTCAAAATAAAACAACTATAACTAAATAATTATTTTTACTTTTAATTTTTAATATTATAATATTTTTCTTTAATTTATATAGGTTTTAAATTTAAATAAATAACTCAATCAACTATTAGCTTTGTTTCTCTATTTTATATCTAGAATATTTGAAAATTATAATCAATATGAAGATGAGCCATAATAAATTGAGTGGGTAGAATTACAAGTTTAGGCAAGTTGCAAGTCTTATGATTGAAGAGAATGGAGTTGTTTTTAGTAAAAAATTTTAGATCTTTTTGTGTCACTTGAAATATTTTGAGATGAAATTTTGATTTGTGTTATTTAAATTGATTTTTTTTACTGTATATGAATTCAACACCTTGAAAAACCCTAAAACATTTAAATTGTACAAAGATTATCTATCAAATTTATAATTTCAATAAATTTCTACAGAATTTAAAAAAAAAATAAACTGAAAAAATAAAAAATAAAAAAACTTTCAAAAAATCACACTAAAAACAACTCAAAAAAATTTACATTACCAAACCACCAAGTAATTTATAATTTCTTAAACATGTGAGAAGTGCTAGGTTCACGCCAAGTTATTGCTATCAATTTGATTATCTTGTTATTCGCACTAATCACAAGAATCACATTCGGCATTTTTTGTTTTTTTGTTTTTTTGTGATCATTTGATTTCACTTTATATCAGGCATGACATCAGTCAAAATCCCATAGCTGTATGCTTTGGCTCGATGTTAAACGTGAAGAAGAAGCCAGAAGATAGAAGAAAAAAAAGTGTCAAAGTTCAACTCAACCTCATTATAGGAAAATTTTTATTATTGATTTGGAAAATATTTTAAAATTGTGAAAAAATTTGTATATCAAATTTTAAATTAGTCTGTAAATTATTAGGAAATTTTCGGATAAAATCACATAAAAGAAATTTTTGTCGACGTTTTTCGAACCAACCAGTATGGTTCATCATCACCAACCAGTGTGGTTCATCATCAGGACAAGATAAAACCAATCAAATACAAAATAAATTATCCAACCATACACTTATTTTGAGATTGTGTCTTTATTCAGAAATTTAGTGTAAAAACTTTTATTTTGAAATTGTGTTTTTATTTAAATTTTCTGTTTTGTATAGTGATCACTGTAGTTGGTTTTTACTGGAAAAAATTTATATCACTGTTTGGAATTGTTTTTCTAGAGTTTTCTGTAGATTTTCTGGCAGGAAAATTTTGAGGTGAAATATTGATTTGTGTTATTTAAACTGGTTTTTTGACTACCAACACCATGAAAAACTTTTAGAGCATTTCTATTGTGCAGAGTTTACCCATAAAACTTGTGTTTTCAATAAATTCTTGTTAGATTTTAGACAAATTATATCCAAAAAAACCACCAAAATATTTCCAAAAGATCACATTAAAAAATCCACAAAAATTTCCAAAAAATAATATTAAAAACACCAGTCAAAATCCATATAGCTGTTGAACTTGCTTTGGCTCCATGTTACCTAACTGAACTAAATGATCAAATCATGCACCTTTATTTTGAGAATTTGTTTTCAGGTCCTGTTTTCTTCTAGCGTTTTCTTTTAATTGTTAACCACATGATCTTGTTTTCATCCAGCTCGCTGTTTTTATCAGAAGTTGATTGACATGTGCAAACTTGCAAAGGGGTTGGGATGCACGTTGTTGTTGCAAAATTCACATTATTAAATTTAAATATCATACATTACTCTCTTTATATATAAAACTAAACTAATCTTTATTGGCATTACAACAAAATAGGATATTATTTAAATATTAAATAAATTATAAAAATAATTAAGTATTATTAGCCATTTACGAACTTTTCAAAAATGAAATGGTCTTTTTAAAAGTTGTCTATCCAGGCAGTGGAATAGTCTTGACGGCAGTTTTTTGCTTGAATCCGGTCAACTAAAATTCAAAAAATCAGATAATTAGAGTGTTAGGAATCCACTTTTGATAGTGGAAATGGATTCAGCACTATCAAAAATCTTTAAAGCACTCAAAATACTAAAATTTAACAAATCGTAAACAAGATTTTGATAAAATCTTTGCCGAATTCTGAACCAAAAGCTGTTTTTTTAGACTACCTGCTTTCAAACAAACCATTAAAAGAGAAAACACCAAACAAATATGTTTTTAGATCAAATAAAAAAGTGACTATCTAACTTAATTAATTATGTGTTTTAACATTTTTATATTTAAATTTTTTTTTAAACAAAATATATTTTTAAATATATAAATAAAAAATCCATATAATATTAAAATTACCTCAATTTCAAATCTCAAACCTGAAAACTCAAAGGATTTAAAATACAGGTTAGCTAATCATCGTGGGTAGTAGGAGGGTTTATCGATAATTTAAGATTTATGTGCCTTGTGGGAAAAATGGGAGGTTAACTTTAAAAAAAAAAAAAATCTAATTTATATAATAAAAAAATTATCCAAATTTCATAATCAAAATAATTTATTAAATTTTTATTCTTAATTAAATTTGAAGTTACCTAATGGATATTATATATAATGTATATATTAGATTATGCTTATATAATATTGCAATAATGTGTTATTATATTATATTCTGATATTTATTGAGGTTTTTATTAGATTTTATGTTTACTAAAAATTATGTTACTTTAATATATGTTGAATTGTAATGTTTTTTAATATTTATATTACATTGCAATGTTTATTAAGAGCTATGTTACTTTTTGACATTCTTTAAGGGTTATGTTTCAATGTGATTTACTAAAATGGCCATGATGCATTGTGATTCATCCTAGTCAAGTTGTATGGAATTGCAATATTCTTTGATGGTTTTGTTACACCGTGATGTTCATCTTAGTGGACTTATGTTGAGTTGTCATGTTTTTTAAAGGTTTTATTGCAATGTGACATTCATAAAAGCATATGTTGGATTGCAATCCTCCTCAACGGTTATGCAACATTGCGCCATTCTTCTTGGCTTAATTATGCCAAATTGTTATATAATTCATCGATGGTTATGTTACAATTAAATGCTCCTGAAAGGTTAGGTTAGATTGTGGTATTCATTAGTTGTTATTTCCTATTATGATGTTTTTCATGGTTAACTTATGTTAACCATGGTTGACTATGGTTGGCTTTGGTATACTATGGTGCATCATGGTTGATTATGTTTGACTATGATAGACCATGGTTGAATTTGGTTGAATATGACTAACTTTTATAGACCATGGATGTGCATGGGTCACTACAGTTGGCCATGTTGACTATATTTCACCTTGAGTGCCTATGGTCAACTATGATTATGTCACAATAATTGTGTTCATGTTAGTTGACTTATGTCAAATTATAGTGTTCCTCAAGGATCATGTCACATTACAATTTCCATGAAGGGATATATTGGATAACAATATTCCCCAATGGTTACATGGCATTGTGACATTTATTTTCATTGATTTAGGTCAAAAATTTATATTCCTCAATAATTATGTTATAATGTATTGTTTCTCTAAAATAATTCATGATTGTGCATGATAGAACATGATCATATTAGATTATGACATTCCTCAATAATTTTATATTGATATTGTAAATAAAATGTTTACACAAAAAATAAATTATATTGTTCTATTTTATATTAAAGTATTGATATCATTTCGAACTCTAATTGTCTTCTTATTCTCATATATTCAGCAAAAGTTCCATAACAATTAACATCATGACCATCTTTCAATATTTATGATTATTCTAAAATTCCAAAAAATAATTGATTTCCCTATACTAGATAATGTAATGAAAAATAATACAGTGCAACCAAAAAAATATAATAAATTTATTTATTTATGTTATTATATTTATATTCACTCATATGACTTTCCACATACAAAATGGGCAAATGTTCTTGCCCAATTAACCCGGCAAGAAAAAATACCATAAATTACCAAAAAATTTACTTGGCTCCTGAAAATTAAGATGTACCAAGACATTCATTGTGTGTTTTCACTTTTATATATCTTCCTCAATTCATATATACCAAAGGTAATGATCCATATTTATGGAAGAACGCAACAGAATACACATATAGCCATAAATATAAAAATGCGATGGAAATAACACTTCATTTCATTAATATCAAGAACTGAAATTTGTTTACAGACATAATGGAAATCAACTAGCTAGGGCGCTGGTAGCTTATCTCTGAGAAGAGATGCGGTGGCTACAAGCCTTTGAACTTTGTGTTACAATAGGGCTCAAAGGCCTATATATTATTGAGAAAAAATGGAAAACCCTAAACATCCAAAAAACCTAACCCTAGGAGATTAGACGCCAAAATATGGGCCCCGTTGAGGTAAATTGGTACACCAATTTCCCGGGGTCATAAATTTGGTATATTATCTCCATTTGACACAGATGATACATCGTTAGAAAGATATATCTGAGGACTACAACTATTGACAGCGAATGTGAAGTCCAAAACAGACTAAATTCACTGGAAAAGTGATGCCCAAAAAACGTCGTTTAGGGCCTCAAAATGGCTCTGAAAGTTCAAGACCCAAAAAAATGCTAAAAATAATAAACTAGATATAATTAAGGAAACTAAAAAACTAAAAGAAACAATGGTGGGGCCCCAAGTGGAATAGCCCCAAGTGGAATAGGCGGGTAGCCACTAATACCCACTTGGATCATTCCTCCCCCCTTTGGAAGAAATGGTCCCCATGCGTTGAGTTCCTCCATGAAATGATGAAACTTCTACTAAACTTGGTCCCTAGTGAACCACTTGCCATGGTGCAGGAGTTGGCCAGCTTTGACAATCCAATACATTTGGATCTCCTGTTGACGAGTGTTCTTGATTTTCATGTTCATGATACAATCTCTTGTGGCCTATTCCATGCATTGTGGTTTTAACTATGTTGTTGTGAGGTGTTCTACAATGTTAGAGGTGTCCAGCAGAGGTGGGAAATAGGACCGAAGGTGGTCCACATTGAATATTGGGTGCAGACAAAGGAATAGTGGAATACCGAGCTCAAAGGAATTGTTACCTATAGCCTTGGTAATGGTGTATGACCCATATTGGAGCAGGAAAAGCTTGCAGTGGGGTCCAGTCAGGTGCTCCTTCTGCAAATGTAGCCACACTTTGTTGCCCACCTAGAAGTGGTGTGGCACCTGATGTTGATCATGTCGTTGCTTGTACTTAGCATTGGCTCTGTCCAATATGTCATGAACCTGCTGGCATATGTGTTGAATGTGCTCAATGAAGTTGTTCGCTTTGTCAGCTTCGAACTGGACATGAGCCGAATCGGCCTAAGTAGCCACAAATGGCATGACTACGTCAATGGGACATAATGGTTAGAGCCCCAGGATCAACTGAAAGGGGTTTTCGTTGTTTGAGCTGTGGAGAGCCCAATTATAACTGTGTTGTACATAAGGAAGGCTCTCATCCCATGTGTGTGTATGCTTTGAATTGTACATGTGTAGAATGTGTACAATCATCATGTTGACAACCTCTGTCTGGCCATCAGTTTGGGGATGGAAAGTTGTGGACTTGGTGATCTTGGTGTCCAATATTGACCAGAGGATGGACCAAAATGTGTTGAGGAACCTATTGTCTTGATCTGAGATTATAGACTGTGGCATCCCAAAGTGCACCACACTCGTTCAAAGAAGAATTTAGAAGTGGCTTCTGATGTGATATTCTTCTTACAGACCGACATAATGGGCATCTTTGAGAATTTGTCGACGACCATGAAAACATAGTCATTTCCATGCTTAGTAGAAGGAAGGCCCAACATGTAATCCATGGAGATGGATTCTCAAGGTTGACTAGGGGTAGGTAGAAGAGTATAGAGGCCTTGCTTCTTGATGGTCAGTTTGGCAATGGAGCAAGCAGTGCAGGATCTGATGTACTTCCTAACATCCTATTGAAGGTTAGGCCAATAGAAATACTTCTACAGCACTGCCACTATTTTCTTGACCCCGAAATGCATAGTGACTTGATTGTAGTGTGCTTCCCAAATAATCTTGGAACACTCACTTGAAGGGACACAAAGGTGTCCTAGGTGACATAGCAGTGCATCCTAGAGGTGCTAATTTGGAACTTGCGTACCCTCGAAGAGTGTCTTGTATGTGTGGTCAAATTTTCAATCACTCTTGTAGAGAAGCGGCCAATCAGAAGTCTTGTGCCCACAAGAGTTGAGAATGGTGGTTAGCACCATGATTAGTGGTCGACTGAGACAATTTGCAACATTATTGGTGTTTCCCTTCTTATACTTGATGTTCAAATGAAATTGTTGCAGATATGTGGACCACTTCTGATGGCGATCATTTTGCAACTTCCCTTGTCTCTGTATGAACTACATGGGTGGTGGTATGTGTGGATGACTATTTCCTTCCCCAAAATGTAATGCTTCCATTGGCGGCGCACCTGCATAATGAAATACATTTCATTGTCATAAGTGGGATACTTGTGGACTATGTCGGATAGTGTCTCACTATGATATACCACTCGATACCCCTATTGAGTAAGAACTTCCCCAATAGTATAGTCAAAGGCATTTGTCTCAATCTCAAATGGTTGTTGCAATTCTGGTAATGTAAGCACTAGGGAATAGCAGAGGTGATGCTGAGATTCTGACCAAAAGAATTTTTCTTTCGCTCCTCCCTTGGTGACTTTACTCAAAGGCCAAGTGATATGAGAGAATCCCAACATGAACCTGCAGTAGAAATTAGCAAGACCCAAAAAGCTGTGAAGCTCTGTTAGAGTGGTTGGGGCCAGCCAATCCTGAATTACTTGGATCTTGGTTGGATCCACATGCGCCCCCAGTTCATCAATAATGTATCCCACATACTGAACTTGGGTCATTCCAAAAGTACACTTCTCCAAATTGGCACACAACGTGTGTTGCCGCAGTGTTTGGAGGACCTGTCGAATGTGGTGGAGGTGCTCTTCCCAACTCTGGTTGAATATCAGGATGTCATCCAAGTACACTACTAAAAATGAGTTAGTGAATAGCTGCAAGATGTCATTCGTCGGCCTCATGAAGGTTGCGGGAGCATTTGTCAAACCGAAAGACATGACCAACCATTCAAAAAGGCCCTCCTTGGCTTTGAAGGCAATCTTCCACACATCAGAGGGTTTGATTGGTACCTAGTGATACCCATAATTCAAGTCGATATTGCTGAAATATTTCCCCCGTTTGAGTTGATCCAGAAGGTCATCAATCTATGGGATCAGGCGCCTATTTCAGCCAGTGATCTTGTTCAGTGCACGATAGTCAATACAAAGTCTCCAAGTCTCATCCTTCTTATACACTAACATGATCAGGCTCCCACAAGGTGATGAACTCGGCCAGATGTGACCTTTCTGTAGCAACTCCTGAATCTGCCTCTTGATTTCATCGTTCTCCATAACAGAGTGCCGGTAGATCGGTCCATTGGGAAGTGGTGCACCTGGGGTCAGATCGATGTGGTGCTTGACCTGACAGTGTAGAGGCACCCCTGTGGGTGAGGTGAAGATGCCCCCGTACTCCTCCACGACCTCTTCCAATTTTTTTTTTCGTGCATAGTATCCCTATCTGGAGGTCATGGCCACAACCTTCTTCTTGCCCTAGGGGCGGATCATCAGAAAAACAAATTTCTCAGTTTTGGAAATGAGCTTATTACATTGTTTTGCAGTAACCAAAGAGATAGCCGCAAGCGGTGGTACCTCTGATATCCTGTACAGATTATTTCCCAAAGTAACAATAATAGTGCAAGGTTGGGACTCATACACAGCATGTCGCTTCCACAAGTATGGTTGACATAATAATGCATCACAAACATCAAGAGGAACAATGTCACATAATACCTTATTTGTGAAGGGCTTGATGTTGTAGCGAAGGCAACACTATTAGCTGACGCGTAGATCCCATCCTTGGTGAAGCCACCTGATGGTGTACGATTGTGGGTGTGTTGTGGTTGCCAACCCCAAATGCTTCACTACCTCTGCTGAAATGAGGTTCTTTTGGCTCCCACTGTCGATAATTAACTATAGTAGGGAACCATTTACCCACATCTGAGAATGGAAGAGATGATCCTCCTGCTCTGGATCTTCCAGCTCCTCCTTTTGGATCTTTGCAATGGCAACGGTGGCGTTGGGCTCCGCATAAATAATCTTCTTCCCTTTGTCATTCCCCTTGTCAGGTTCTGATTCAGATTTGTAGCATGCATCTGATTCAAAAGCCCTCATCTCAGCCACCAGTGACTGCTTGGCCTGACACTCACTTGTGTTGTGAGTGGAGCTCTTATGGAACTCACACCACTTTCCCGTGTCCTTCTTCGGCTTCATGGTGTTGTTCTTTTCTTGCAGCTTTGGTAGGTTATCTTGGGCCGCCATGCCTTGGCCTTTTCCTTTCTTCTACATTTTGGGGGCACCTTTCCCTTGCTTTTGATTCGCAAATCCAAATTCTAGCTTCTTTTGTTTGATTTTTTTCTCAATCTTGGCAGCATACCGGTATGCCATACCAAGCGAGGAGATGTCGAGGAACTCCATTTCCTCTTGAATCTATCTGTGCAGACAACTACGGTACTTCAACACCAAATGTTTCTCTGAATCTATGATACCCAACTTTGTACGCAGGGTATGGAACCGATTCGTCGGATCATGCACATCTTGATCTCTTTGTTGCTGCAGTGTAGTCCATTGTATATACTTGTCCTCATAGCTCCCCACGGGATAATATTGTTCCTTGATGACATCTCAGAAAGAATTCCAAGTGGGTACGACTGAAAACAGAGGGGGTTCCCCCTCGTCCTTTTTCTCACAGTCCTTGTCCTTTTTCTCACAGTAGGTTTCCCACTAGTCCTTGACATGGGGGGTAGCTTTGAGGAGTGAAAAAATAATCTTCTCCAAATCGAAAAAGTCATGAACTGAGAAATATCCTTCTAATAGATTCAACCATCTATCTATTGTGTTTGCATCTATTTGGCCCTCAAATATGGGAATGTCAAAGTTTAATTGTACCTTAAAAGGAGTTGTGCCTCCAGAGTGGTTGTTGGATGCAGATGCGCCACCAGTGGGTAGTCGTTGAAGGATCTAGGAAAAGTTATCCATCATCGTGTTCCTTTCTTTTTCGAGGGCCTCCTTGAAAAATATTTTGATAGGATATCCTACTCCCTCGTCTTTCTTTTCGTCCCCCATGGGCGGCCATTGGGGTTTGTGAGGTTGATCTTGCAAAGGTTCAACCAAATCAACCCCTAACTCCTTATACCCCGACCTCGTTGGGGACATGCAAAGAAGGATCGAGAAAGAGCGGACCACTCTGATACCACTGATCTGGATTCATGCAGGAGCACAACAGAATACACGTATAGCCATAAATATAACAATGCAACATAAATAACACTTCATTTTATTAATATCAAGAACTGAAATTTGTTTACAGACATAATGGAAATCAACTAGCTAGGGTGCTAGTAGCTTATCTCTCAAAAGAGATGTGGTGGCTACAGGCCTCTGAATTCTATGCTACAATGAGGTTGGAATGCCTATATATTATTGAGAAATAATGGAAAACCCTAGACATCCAAAAACCTAACCCTAGGAGATGAAAAACCAGAATATGGGCCTTGTCGGGGTAAATTGGTACATCAATTTCCTGGGGTCGTAACTTTGGCATACTATCTATGTTTGACACACATGATACATCGTTAGAAATATCTATCCGAGGACTAAAACTAGTGACAACGAATGTCAAGTCTGAAACAGACTACATTTTTTTGGAAAAGCGATGCCCAAAAAATGTCGTTTAGGGCCTCAAAATGGCTCTGTAAGTTCAGGACCCGAAAAACTGCTAAAAAGAGGAAATTGTGCTATAATTAAGGAAACTGAAAAAGTAAAAGAAAAATGGTGGGGCCCCAATTGGAATAGGCGGGTGGCCACCAATATCCACCTAGATCAGGTAAAGTATTATAATCACAATTGTTTCCATTGATTAGGAACAATGACTATAAATACTCCCCCACACCAGTAGTTTCTATATATATATATATATATATATATATATATATATATATATATATATATATATATATATATATATATATATAACCACCAATGGATATGTAGAATGGTGAGAAATTGCATGATAATATGTCTGAGATGATTTCATTTAGCATTGTCTAATGAGGACAATTTTGTCAGGATTGTGAATTTTTAGTTGGAATCTGGCTAAAAATTCTTCAAGAAATCTTACTGTGAGAGTGTTTATATCATATTTTTGATGGCAGAAATAGATTTAACATTATTAAGAACCCACTTGGCATCCAAAATCCCAAAGCTTCACAGTTGTAACTTGGATTTTTAAAAATTCATGCGAGATTTTCTTAAAATCATGCCCAAATTTCTATTATTTTCCCAACAAATTTGTGCCATGTTTAGACTACCCAATTTCATTTTTGCCAAAATAGTGTTGGAAATAGAATCAAAACTTGCATTTAATGGAAAAATGCATGGCAACAATGTGGTTTCAAATATTATGTTGGGACTTGTGGGGACAAAACCTTCACAAATAGCCATTGAACCTTAGCATTGGGACTATGGAAACAAAACCCCTGTATTTTACATTCGGAATCTAACTAATTTTCTACATTAAAGTTCTTTATACTTTTGGAATCTAAGTTCAACATTATTATAAAATCCATTGTAAATTGTAAAAATATTCTAGAATCTAAAAAAAGAGCTTTGTATTTCTTCTTGAAGATAGTGGAGAGAGTTAAAGACTAACCAAGATTGTTCTCCTATTACACCCCTATCCAACCAAAAGAGCAATGGAATTTTCTTTTATCATATTCAATCAATATTAATTTCTTGACAAGATGTAAAAAGACTAAAGAAATAAAAGAAATATTCAATCAATATTAATTTCTTGACAAGATGTAAAAAGACTAAAGAAATCATTTTTTTATTGCATGATTTATAAAAATTGCTTATATGATTAAATACTTATTGTTCTTTTGTCTTATTCATTCAATATTAAATTATTAACCAGATATAAATAGACTAAACCAATCATTCCCTTATTACATTGTCCATACAAAATATATAAAAAAACCTAAGTGAATCATTCCCTTATTGCATTGTCCAAGTCCATAAGCAATTTCTTATATTTACTGCATGTGAACTAAACTCACATAAACCCAGCTCAACTTCAATGACTAGCCTTAGCTACAATATGTCAAAACTCTTCAAAAGAGTTCATTATTGTTAAAGGATACGTATTATATGACAGACAAATGACTCGTAGATTTTAGAATGTTAGAATGTTCTGAACATAAAACTCCAATATGTGAGAACTTTCTGTGCAAAAATGTGAATTATATGATTACAAAGTGTATATTGCAACAAAAAATAAAATAAAAAAATAAATGTTTTCCACATAAAAAAAGGCTATAACTAAATAGTTATTTTTACTTATATATTTAATATTTTAAATATTTTGAAATTTAAAATATATATAATGATACTAACACTATTTTTAATTTATATAAAATAGTGTTAATTTATATAAAATTTAAATTATTATAAATACAGTGAAATCAAATAAATAACTCAATCAATTATTAATTTTATTCAGACCTATTTTATATCTGAAATATATTAATTTTATTCAGACCTATTTTATATCTGAAATATTAGAAAATTATAATATATTAATTATATTCAGACCTATTTTATATCTGGAATATTAGAAAATTATAATCAACATGAAGATGGCCCATAATAAATCGATTTTGTTGTAAAGAAGCGTGCAGGCAAGAAGCCAGAAGAAAAAAGTGTTAAAGTTCAACTTAACCTGGTGTTAAAATTCAACGTAACCTGGAGTGTACATTTTTTTGGAAAATTTTGATTATAAATTTTGAAAATATTTTAAAATTGGAAAAAAAATTATACATGATTTTTTAAAATATTCTATAAATTCCGAAATGAAAATTAAATCAACAAAACAAAACCCAAATTATCTATTTTGAAATTACAAATGATCTATTTTGAAATTTTTTCCATACACTTTTATTTTCAAATTTGTCCATACACGTTTATTTTGAAATGTTGTCTTTATTTAAATTTTCTGTTTTCTATGGTGACCACTGTAGTTGGCTCTCCCCAGTCAAAATCTAGATAGCTATATAGCTTTCTTCGACACCAGTCAAAATGTATATAGCTGTTTAATTTGGTTTGGCTCTATGTTACCTGGCAGAACTAAAAGATCAAAGCATGCACCTTTATTTCGAGATTTGGTTTTAGTCTGTTCTGTTTTATTATAGCTTTAATAGTGGGTTCACACCACTTTATTGCCTTTATTTCTAGATTTGGTTTTAGTGTGTTCTGTTTTATTATAGCTTTAATAGTGGGTTCACACCACTTTATTGGTTAACCACATGATCTTTGTTAGGAATCTAGTAGTTTTTTTAAAATCAGAAATTGATTGAAGTTGATTGGCATGTGCAGGTTTGCAAAGGGTTGGGAAGCATGTTGTTGTAAAATACATATTATTAAATTTAAATATAGTTAAAATTAATGAAGTGACTCTCTAAGTGAGAACCTGGAGAGTGTACAAAAATACTCACACAATCTGATACATACAATCAAGAGAATAACCTAGTACATATAGGCTTTCTCACAATCGGGTGGTTTGAACCACTCCCTAAATATTATGATCTGAAATCTAGAATTAGAACCTCAATCCTATCCTAACTTAACTTTCTCCATTAATTTCTAACACTCCCCCTTAATGGAGAAAGGGTACAGAACAATAACATATGATAACATACGCCTGCTAGTCTAGTCTTAGCTAGGCTTACAATGGTAAAAAGACATAAAAACTTGGTAACAGAGTTTTCATCTTGGTCTTTATGCTTGTGAGACCATATTTGTTCATTTGTGGATGAGTTTTCATCTTCACTTTCTTTGTCATGAGATAGTGATGTATCTTCGCCTCATTTCTTCCCCAGTGATGGAAAGCTTGAATGCTTATCCTCGCCCTTTTGAAAGTTATGACAGACTTAATACGAAAATGTTTTCTTCACCATTTCTGGTGTCATGCATGTAAATTTCAGCAATGTTGTCATCTGCACATACATAAATATTGATGAGATTATCACATTTTAAATTCTCTCCAACTCTGTCTTCTTCTGCCACGTCTTCGCCATTAGCTTCATGTGGCTCGTCGAATTGATCTTCAACACTTTGTTCCTCTTTACATCCTTCCTGAAGATCAACTCGTGACTCTTTAATATTAGGATCTTGCACAACAGATTGTGCCTCTTGTTTCTCGTGGTCATCAACAGATCCACATTGTTTTTCTGAAAAAAAAATCCAGACTTAAAAATACTACTCATACTAATGCCTCCAAATGCCAACATGAGAATATCATCATCATCATCATCAGAATAAAAAATATCTAAAAATATAGACATATTGTTAAAAGGTCCAGCTTATCTGGTTTTGTCTTTCTTCCAGATTTCGACTCCACTCGGTCCTCTTACGAGCTCCAACAACCTCGTTAACACACAGGCGGGAATCCTCCCTTTGGCAGCTCTTCAACAGTAGAACCTTGTAGACTATGGCTTCTATGCCACGCAGGGCTTAGTGCCCTCAGCTCTTGCGACGAGCAACAAATGACCTCTCAACAAACTGGAACACTATCAATGTCTAATTCTGATGCGTGTAATTAGAAATTTCTCATGACACATATTTCTGAAGATGAGTTTAAATCAGCAAAAAAACTCTCACGTTTTCATTGTGGCATATAATAAATTAGACGAAAATATAAGAGATCTGCACTGCTCCATGCACCGCTTGGATCAATAATCTAGCAACGGTGTTTCAGAACGCAAACAGTTCTACGACCTCTTCAACCTCCACAATGTTCCTCCACTCCTCTACGGCTCCTTCACAGCACAGGAGTGCTCCCCCAGCATGGCAAAAAATACTTGAGAATTGCTCCAACGGCTACTTAAAACTTCAATATATCTTGAATTCACCACCTAAAATCTCAAAACAGGTCAAGGGTTTGACATAGCATTACCACCTCCAACTGTGGGTTTGCATTTGCTTGCCCAGCCGATAACAGGTTTAAGAAACTGTGATGCCAAAGAGCTGAAGGAGCCGAGGTTTACAACAACTCAACATTTAATTTAATTGAGCCGCAAAAATCGACAGCACAATGCTCACCACCGCAAGGGGTGGGTTTTCCTTTCCAAAATGAAAAGCAGCTTTCTCACAAAGTGTTTTAGCCTCTGCATAGAACCGACCATTGTCCTTGTTGTGCCTGATGATGTGGAGTGAAGTTCAGCATGTTTCATCAATAAAGAGTAGAGACTCGTCTACCGGTATAGCTGCGCTTAAGGATGAAGTGAACACGACGCGTCGCACGTTTTGTGCTCTCTTGCATGACTTCAGAACGTTCAGAGTCCCTTGGATTGCACCATCCACTATCTCATTCTGCGGATCCTTGGAGCCGAACTCCATAGGAGTGGCAACATGAAAGACACCGTAGCAGCCATGGATGGCAGAATCGAAGCACCCTTCTTCGCGTAGATCTGCGAGCAGATGGAGGCAGTGGGACTATGGAGTAAGGCTGCAGGGCAAATTGGCTCCTACGAGATCAAGCAAGGGCTCGTATGCTAGAAATTTGGATTTCAATCTCAATGACAGATCTTCGTAAGGTGCACTGTACACGATAACTTGTAAATAAAATGGCTATACTGAAGAGAATTGCTGGAATAAACATCAGAATATCTTATCAACGCTGGAATGCTGATGTTCGCCACAGTTTGGTTGGTAGTGAAAAACTGAACGCACAACAAATAAGCCAAGAACTTCAGCGGCCCATCGAGTGCCAACGAGGCGAAGATCAACAACTTCAACTATCTGACAATCGCCCTTTCACAGCGCGGACAATTTCTCGTACCAGGCCTAATATCGAGAGCTCTGCAGTAATCCTTCAAATCCTTATATCCCTATACAGCACAGGTTCTCCCAGATTCAACCTAAAGCTCCGATACCAAGTTAAAATTAATGAAGTGATATCCAGGTGAGAACCTGGAGAGTGTACAAACACACTCACATAATCTAATACATACAATCAAGAGAACAGCCTAGTACATATAGGCTTTCTCACAATCGGGTGGTTTGAACCACTCCTTGAATATTAGGATCTGAGATCTAGAATTAGAATCTCAATCCTATCCTAACTTAACTTTCTCCATTGATTTCTAACAAATATTATACATCATTTGTAATATAATAAAATGGAATATTAATTTTATTATTATTATTATTTAATTTTAAGATCATGGTCAAGAAAGACACTAAATTGGTGTATGAGATCACTTTGTTTGTATGACAAGGGACCCACTTCAGCACAGTAATTTCACTACCAAGTACATACTCTACCCCCTCTAACTTTTTGGTTTTGCATTGTGACCCCTTAGGAGGAAACCCATGCTCTTAACCATTAAGCCCCTAAATATTAAATAAACTATAAAAGTGATTAAACATTACTAACAATTTATGATCTTTCCAAAAATGAAATGTCCCTTCCAAACAAACAATCATATGAGAAAACACAAAACAATTTTAAACAAACCATTAGAAGAGAAAACACCAAACAAATGTGCTTTTAGATAGAATAAGAGAGTGGTTGGTAGATTCCTCTTGGTAGATTCCTCTTGCATATATGTTTTTTAAAATGTTAGTTTTAAGTAAATTGTTTTATATATGTTTTGGTGACTTTTAAGTTTAAAATGTTGTTATTAAAAAATTGTTAGATTTTAACCTCAATTTTTTTAATAAAAATTAAATTAATAACTTAATAAAACTAGATTTTACATAAATTAGTTTAATGAATAAAAAAAATTGTAAAATACATAAACATTAAATTTTTGGGTACATAACCACTAAATTTTTATTTTCAATAAAATTTATATCATAAAATTAAACTCCACACAAACCAATTAATTTAAATTACATGGATAAAAAACAATATAAAAAAGGAAAATAACTATTTATAGACTTAAATATTACATTTTTGTGTTACTATTCTCTCCAACAAAGTATGATAGAAATGAATTTGGAAAATGACATTAAGCTTATATCATGTTCCATTCATTTAGATCTGAAGTATATGGAAGAAGAAAAGTAGGCCAATGGAGACTTATCAAGAATATATGGTTCTTTAGAAGGAAATGATGTTGACAAGGCTACGAAGGACCAAATAGTAGAACTAAAAACAGAAGAGGACTCTTCAGAAAATGGGTTAGTCGAGGATTTTGGAATCCATATGAGCTACATTATCTCACGGATTCAAGCAAGCGCTCAAAAAGAGACAAACAATAGTGATATAGAGACAATTTATTTAGAAACAAGAGAAAGCTAGAATTATAGCTCGGAGATAGAGTTATGGGAAGATAAACATTCCAATTGTAAAGAGGAGTCAGAGTTTTATGAGTAGTAGTTCACTCAACATAATTCTCCACTGCTTATTCTGGAAGAGTTGGAGCTAAAAACGTTCCTACTACCTCATCAGTTGAAGAAGTCCCACATGAGAAAATCAGAAGAGATTCCTCAATGTTATTTTCATTTGACATTTATTCACTCTGCTCTTTTTTGTCTAGTAGTCTCTTTACCTCTACCCTTAAATTCAATGGCTCAAAAAATACTAGACAAAAGACACTTACCTATTGCAATCAGTTGGAAAAAAAAGGTATTTCTAAAAGGTCACTTGGGGAGGAATCTATTATTTAAAAGACTGGGAAAATAATTTCCTTTCAAAACCAAAATCAAGGGTCACTTGGGGAGGAATGTATTATTTAAAAGACCAGGAAAATAATTTCCTTTCAAAACCAAAATGTACTATCACCAGGGAAGGGAGTTATTACATGTAAAATTTGTTCACATTCTTGTCACTACAAAATTTGATTGTTTCTTTTTATTTGATGGGAAAAAAAATATATTTAAAAGGCACTAAAGTCTTGAATTATGATCCTTAAAGAAGCCACTAGATTCCCTGACTATGAGCTGATTTTTTCTTCTTACTTTTGGGTCTTGATGATGTTTGTTATTCTGACTAGGGTGAAAATTTCCAAAGAAGTGGAATATTGGTTGTTCAAAGACGAATTATGGAAATATGATTGTAGATAATTTATGAATATAAATTATTTGAAGTGAGATTAATTAATCATCCACAAGGTTTAAAAAGCCCAAATGTCTCTTATCCATAAAATTCACTATTAATATAACTCTATGCTCTATGTTCAAATGATAGGTGAAGGTGGATTTACCATACTTAAGCTTCTTAGTAGTCCCTTATGAAGTAAAACATGTCATAGTGATATTTTTTATTCCATTAAATAATTATAGTTGTAAAGTTGAGTCAGAGTTCTAGGAGTAGTATCATAGGAACTCAACATTGCGAATGTGATAGAAGCAAATAATTTCGTGGAAGGGTTAAGTCTGCATAGCATGGTCATAAAAACCAAGTTCCTCCTTCATGGAGAAAAAAAAATAAACATGCAAATTTCGTCATATAAATGTCTTGAGTACTTTGGCCAAAATGTCCCATCCATTATAAAAAACACATCTTACATGCAATTAATAGCAAAGAAGTTGTTCCACATCAATTACCCAAGATGGATATTTTGATTTGAGGTCCAGTAAACATAATTCTCTACCCCTTATTCTGGAGGATCAGTTGTAGTCGAGAAAGTTCCTACTACCTCTTCTTTCTTATATGCTATTATTTCCTGTACTACAACCTTACGGCATTTCCTTTACAACATATGATGCAATTGCTAGTTTAAAATTTAACATTAATACTTTTGACACATAATCTTAAACAAACCATCGTAAAAGAAAATACAAAACAATTTCAAGCAAACCATTAGAAAAGAAAATACCAAACAAATGTGCTTTCAGATAAAATAAGAGAGTGGCTATCTACCTTAATTAATTATGTATTTTAACTTTTATATTTTAATTTTAATTTTTTATTTAAAAGCCACCAACTTTTTAAAAATTTAGCATTATTTTATATTTAAACTCAACCAAATTTTTTAAAATTTAGCATTAATGCTTTTGACACATAATCTTAAATTTTCGAGGCAAAGTCAACAATTTTCAGATCGGACAAGCAAATTTATTATTGCCTTCCATTATGTCGAAGTGTGCACGTTATTAAATGTTTTCGAAATTTTATTATATATATATATATATATATATATATATATATATATATATATTTGTTTTTATGATGGCATAATGTTATGTTTTCTTGTTATAATAGTATTAATTTTTAATCGTAAAAAGTTTAAAATATTTTATGTCATAGAATTTATTAATTTTTTTTTCTTAAATTTAAGTTGGTATATATGGGAAAAGTATTTATATTTTAATATAAGAAATAAGTTTATATATATAATTAATGATTTCAAAAGTTTATATGGTTCCAACAAATTTTCCAAAAATTTATTGGTCTTACTCTTATTAGATTTATTGGCCAACAAGAACATGACCATGTACAAAATGTAATACCACATAGACATTGATGTACCAACACTAACTGGTACCCATTTCCTAAAACAAACAGTACAAGAAAATAACCACACCAGATTAATTGTCATATTAGTTTACCTAAAGTGGGTATTATGGAGCTAAACCCAGAGGAGATGGGGGCTTAAACTCATAATGAACATGACCCTCCACGTGAGTAATATAGTTTTCCAGCCACTCCAACTGACCTTGGAATCGTCTTTGTCCTCGCCACAAGCCAACTTATTTGTCATGAGTTTTCCACAAATTTCATTACAAGTGTTCCATGAAGTCCAAGATATCATTGTGGTCATCCTCACAAGCTTGGTCTAGTTGGACAATAGAGTTATGCAGCTGACAAAGTATGAGGACCATGTAATCTGGATATGGAGGGAAGTCATCCTAAGGGAGAGAGAATGACAATGGAGATCCATAGTTTCTCCAAGATCCTTCTCTTGAGACAATTGTTGTCACTGGACTCTATAGATATTCATCACACCCACCTCCTTGCGTAGAGATCGACTCCTACCAGCTTTTTCATTGAAATATATGTGTACCCTCGTAGAATTTTCCAAAATGGAATCAATATCGAACTTTGATGGTTGAAGACAAGTCCCCCCACTTGGGCTTAAGCGGTTTTTCACCGCTCCCTACCTCAAGATAGAAGGATGACCCATAATATAAGAAGTCATTGTTAGATAGTCCTCGCTGGATTTCACCTGCAAAACATTAAAAAATTGCACCTCTTCACATTCTACCAAAAGGAAGCCACTGTTGTGTGCTGCACACGAGAAGAAAAGGGTTTACATTAGAGAAATTTTTAGGTCTAAAATGGGCCTCCTTAGGAATATTATAAAATAATAGTGGAAATAATAAAATAAGTTTGGATTATCTCATCAAATTTTGGAGGGAAAAATAAATAAATTTTCAACTTATGAGCACTCATTGGATGCATAATTTAATTCTTCATCCAAGGAGTACACATGTTGCATACTTTCAATGGACTTTGCTACACAAAAAATGAAAATACATGAAAAAACATGATAACAACCATATTTTTTCATGTATTTCTCATTTTTCATGTAGCATGGTCCATCGAAAGTATGCAACATGCGTACTCCTTGGATGAAGAATTAAATTATGCATCCAACGAGTGTTCCTGCTCGAAATATGAGTAAAATAGTGGGGAGATATGCTGAAAATGCGAGTTGAAAAAGTAGCTTTTTATTTTTTATAATTTTTTCTTCTCAATTTTTTATTCCAAAAATGGTGGATCATCCCCCATGGTTGACATCATTACCATAGAATCCTATTGGTTCTTATAAATTGATTTTTGTTATACATTTTTGTTTTGAGGCTCGTTTTTTACCTCAAAATTTCTCTAATAGGAAGACACAACCTTATGTCTACCAGAATGAGAAATTTCCTGTCATAGAAGCATGTTAAAGTAATTCCTTAACTTCACACCACCATTTTTTTTCCTTTAATTCCGAAGAAAGAACACATTATGACACTCCTCTACAATCTGTAGAGATAAAACCCTACTATTCTCTGTCCAAACACACCACAAAGACCAATAAACTAAAGAGGAAAAGAAATTAGAATTTCAAAGTATGAGACAAGTATAAATTACCCACAATATCACCATGAGATATGCACATGAATCAAATTTAACATAGTCCCTCACCACCTTGTCATGATCGTTGCACAACTTCTCAGGTTTTAGAGCTAAAACCCCAGACTTCTCTATCCTGGCACACCACAAAGACCAAGCAGCTAAATAGGAAAATAAATTAGAGCTGAAAAGTTTCAGATGAGTATAAATTACCCACAACATCAGCATGAGACATGTCCATGCACCATAGTTAATGTGGTCCCTCACCACCCTGTCGTCACTGTTATGTAGATTCTCATGTTTGCACACAACCTAGCAATATAGTACCACATAAATTCTATGTTGGACATCCCTACTTAGACTGGAGCTCAAAAACAAAGATAGTTTCTCTGAGGGGAAATACAGAATAATATCTACCACCATCGAAGCACATAAATTCCATAAAGTACCTAACCACCATCGTTGGAGACTCCACCCAAGATTTTGAAACACAACCATTAATTTTATTGTAAATTCCATCAATCCACAATACAGTCCAAACTAACACCTCAAAATATCCTGCATGTTTTCCACCTATTATGAATAATCTAACCCATATTATGGAGGGATCATGTGGTGAATATCCATCACTGCAGTTCCCAATGTTTCATGATTCAACAACCTTGTTGGGGTGAAAAATGTATATTTTAAATAAAATATTGCTTTTCAATTATTTAAATGTTAAAATTTATAGATAAAAAAGAATTAAAAAAAAAAGTAATAATATGTATACATTATAATTTAAAAATATTTTATTATATATAGTGTGATAAATTATCGAGCGGAATATCCATGATAGTTTTATGATAATTTATGATATTTTAAAATATTTTTGCTAAAAAATTGTTAGTAGATATAACAATTGAATCATTTAGATTTGAGGCCCCTAGAGAGAGTACAAATAAAATGGTATACAATATTTAGAATAGAAAAACACCAAAAAAAAATTTTGAATGATGATGGAGATGGAATTAGGACTAGGGTTGGTGGAAAATGGTAGTCATACATGTCAATTGGTTTTATATCTAGTGGTTGAGAGGAATAATTGTTATCCTCCTCACTGAGGCTTAGTTCTTGCAAATGATATGGCAATATTTATTGCAATGGCTTCAAGCCTTGTTACTGACGAGCTATTCCTTGAAAACCAAAACATGGGTATTGCTCATATGGAATATAAATATATTTCTCATAAAAAATGAGTGATAGTGAAATGTTGTTGAAAACACAAACATTTTGGGGCATTAACACTATTAAGACTATTGATGTTGATAATGGCGAACATTTCCAACTACATATATCATCACTATCATATGAATAGCTTAGTGTGATGTGCGACTAGTTGAGGTTTACAATGGTTTAAGGTTTTTTCCCTCTGACAATAAATCCATGTTATTCATTACTACTTCTGAATTCATGGCTTCTCAAACCTTTAGTTGGTACTACATATGAATGGATTTCATTGACCTTCACATAAGAGGAAAGAGAGGAATTTCTTAGTTATTTTCAATACTTCAAAGTTGAAGTTTAGAACCAACTATTGAGGGCTTGATACTTCTTCATTAAGGAAGGAATGATAAGGATGTTAAAGGCCGATAAGGATATATACGAAGAATTAACTTAAAACAAGTTATTTCAAATATTTACTAAAATGAACCAAATTTTGTATCATGCCAATAGATAGGGCCTTTTAAAACTTGGAATAAATTATCCCCGGGAGGTTTGAATTCTTGACACCTCACAATGTCATTTTAACATAATATCTTATCTAGATGAATTATTTTAAATAAATTACTCATTAATGCACTAAATAATTTATGATTTTATATAAACCAGCACAACCACATAATTAAGAGTAGTTGGTGTATACATATCAACACTACTTTCCATATTTTTTAACTAATGGTGCCAATAAATATATATCAATCACTTCAATTATGTGAAGGGAAAATTTTAGGGGATAAATTTTTCCCATTGGCTAATTTTCCATGCGTTTTCTAGAAAGGGATTTGTTAATTTCCATTTTCTAAAAATGATCGTCCCAAATGTTGTAGGATAAAATTATTTTACATTAAAAATGTCAAAGTTTTATAGAAATAATATAAAACCTTAGAAATTTGAATATTTTCACAAAAATGTCGTCAAAAATTCAATATGTTTCATATTAAGGACGAGCATGATTTGCTAAAGTTTCTACACTTTAAAATAAATTTCCATCCTTCATATTTTCTCTGATTATGTGGTTGCATCAATTAGCAGTTCTAGTGCATGGGGAAGATCGGTAGATTTGTGAATTAAAAAATCAATATAATTATAAAAGAAATATCTATGATATTTTAGTATGTTTGACCAACTTTGACTATGGCTTACCATTATCAGCTATTTCTAACCATGTTCATTTATGTTTGATTACACTTTTCCATGATTTACTTGGATCAAACATGGTCTATATGGTTGAATTTCATTGACCATAGCTGACTATGGTTGACCACGGTTGATTGCACTAAACATTTGATTCACTTTGGATGACCATGTTTGAATCTGAATAACCATGGTGGACCATGTTAAAACATGGTTGACCATGGTCGAACAAGTTTGGCTATGGTGTACTATTATTAATTTGATTGAATATGATTGGCCATGTTTAACTATGGTTTCCCATGGTTTTCTACAGATTAGGCATGTTTGACATTGGTTAACCATGTTTTCTTTTTGTTTAACATGTCTTCCTATGGTTGCCCATGGCTATTGTTTGTGACCATGTTTGATTATGGTAGACTTTACCTAAGTATATTTGACTATGGTTGATTATGATGGACTGTGTTTGCATATGGTTGATTCTAGTTGACTATAGTTTACTTAGGTTGATAATAGTTAAAAATGTTTGACTAGGTTCGACCATGTTTGACTATGTTTGGATTTAAGTTACTAAGGTTGACCATGGTTGATTATGGTTGACCATGTTGATTGTGGTTAACCATACTGACTATGGTTGATGATGGATGGCTATGGTTGACCCTACTTTTCTACGATTATTGTTGGTATACCATGGTTACCTTTGGTCAAAATTGTTTTTATTGTGGTTGACCATGGTTTACTATAGATGAATATGGTCAACCATATTAAATATGAATGAATTTGGTTGTCCATGGATTACTTTGGTTTTCTATGATTGACCATTTTAACTATAGTTGACCATAATTGACTTAGGTTGACTATGATTCACTTTTGTTGACCATGGTTGAGCACGGTTATCCATGGTCAATTATAGTTGTGTTGAGGCCTCATCATTATGTTGCAACATGGGGGAAAACCACCCAGTCCGGACCTTACAGCAAGTCCTTTTCCATTTGGTGTGGCGGGTCCAACTGGGGATAAAGGGACCAGTTTCCCAATAAGGATGATTTTGGGGTGTGTTTTGCTTATATAGCATGCAAATGGGAAATGATTTAATCTATCATATGCATTTATCTAGAACTATATATTCTACTATATACCTAGGGTGTTCATTCCTTTATGCGATCTAAAAAGATATCTTCCAATTATTAGTAATGAAGATTTTTTTAAAGTTGAAAGAGATGAAAATTATGTAAAGATAATTCTTTTAACAAAGTAGTTTGATGAAAAGAATTGTGAAATATATATCGCATTTATATGTTTGATTATATATAATATAAGAAATCATAAAGAAATATCAGTACATAAGTGCATTTAACATTCATTTATGATAACAGTTCAAATATATAATGCAAAAAAATATAACTGTCAATTTAAAAATCAAAACTTAATATAATGTGTAGAAGTACCATATATAAGAGGTCCTACTCATTCAAACTGACAGTAGTTTTATGCTCCTCTTCACTTTCAAGCAATTTAAAGAGTAAAATAGTGCAACTTTAGTTAAACATCTTCAAATGTCAAAAGATAACAAATTGTGTTTCATTAATCCATCAAAGCATTTAAAAACTTACAGAAGTGCATTCTTTGCAAATGATTTTGACAATTTTCTGGACCCTTCTCTAAATGCATGAGAAGGGTTTAAACACTAAACTATAGTATGTTTAGAAATATATTATTACATGAAAATAGAGGAGGTTTTAAACAACCATCCTCGTAAGGAGTAACTTAACCTACAATCTGGGAAATAAAATAGAAACATGATTATGTGTGTTGATCCTCTTTGTGCATTTGATCTCAGAGTTGACAAATATCCACCATTGGCTTTAGTTGAGCTGGCTGCGAAATTCCTGATCTTATCTGGCCTTTGAACACTACATTCAAAAGTTTTGGTTGCGACTTATTTGCTGAATCAATTAATGACTACAGAGTTAGGCACTTATGGTAAGGTTTGATCAGAAAATTCTAGTAATTTTCTTCACCAAACTTATTTATCTTTTTAATCATTTCTTCCTGCATCTCTGTACTTTCTTCCATTTTTCTTCTAATGGTTTGAGCTTTGAAAGCACTTCAGTTGTGGATTCTTTAATAAGTTCAGCTTTCAAAAGTTGTTCATTAACAAATTCAATAATTTCATTTGTTAACCTTGATGCCTTTGTCGTTTCCTTTTTTTCTTGTCCCAACTTTATTTCCCAATCCTTAAATAAAATTCTCTTTGTGAAATTTCTCTATCTGAGGTAGGTCAAATTTTTTTCCTAAATCATATCCTTTCCACTGAATGAACTCATTAATCTTCTTTTCGATTTTCTCACATTCAAGTCTCATGTTAGCCACTTGTTGGCTCAGGATTTTTCTTGTATCATAGTAATATTTGGTGATTGAAGCTTGTTGACAAAAGGTTTCTTTCTCCTGCTTTAGCTTTTCATTCATTTCCAGTAATTCTTTAATGAATAGCTCTACTTGAGGATGGCTTTTTAATTTTTCCATTGCTGATTCAAGCTGCGTTTATTTCTCTGTAATTTGCACATGGTATTGAAAATTCATTCTTTCAAAATCCTTTTGAAATTGAGTCATCTTCATTTCCATCTACTTGTTGGAGTTAAACTTTTCATCTTCTAAAAATCTCTCCAACTCTTGTACTTTTTCTTATTTTTTTTTCTGTAGAAGTTGTACCTCGGTGTCTTTATCAATGGTGGTAGTAGCATATGCTCCTGTGTATTGTGATAAATTAGTTAAATGTTCTGTAGGATCAAACAAAGGGTATTTCCATAGAATGTCTACATATTCACTCATAAGATTTGAAACTGTTTCATCCATTCTCCTTCTCTTTCTTCTCTTAACTACAACCTTATGATTGGGACTCTAGAAGACATAAAGTGAGGGTATCTTTTCAATCTCTAAAACAATATGCTGTGTAGGGTATGCCAAAATGATCTCTTGATCATGAACTTCAGGTATCGGCTGTAGCGGAATTGCAGTTTCCACTAAATTCTAAGAATGCTCTGGTGTTTGGAAACTTGTGAATTCATCAATATTAGGATTTGGCTGTGGTGTTTGTAGTGCCTTGGAAAAACTTTCCCATTCATTCTTCAAATCTTTTAGTTGAGGCTTCTCTTTCTGGTAGGGCGTATTCTGGATATGCTGAACTCCTTGAGAGGATGATCCGTCTCCATTAATTCCTCCTTCTGTTTTCATTTCAATCTCTTTGATCACTTTATCAATTATAATCTCTAGTCTTTCATTCCTACTCTTGGATTCATTATCAGAGTGATCCGAATTGTGAGAATTATGTTGTGATTTCCATGACTTGTGATTAGATTTCTCTTGGGATTCATCTTCAGACATGTCCTTGGCTTCATTATCCAAACTAATGCTTGGATTTGGTCTGTTGACATCTTCAATAAATAACAAATCCAAGGGGATTCTTTCCAGCCTTTTATTTCTATATGCTTGGAAAGCCTCAAAGTCATTTTTACTGAGCTGACTGGATGCATTTCTTAGTACATCTCTGAACTTCTCCATACCTTGAAAGAAATCGTCAAACATATCTATCTCAATCAGGAAAGGTTTCAATTTAAGTTCAATGTGAAATTCTTAACCACATCATTAGGGTTGAATGGCCTCTTTGGCATTACAGCCAAATTTAATGAAATAACATTTGAAATTTCCTTGAATGCATGACCAATGTCGAAAAGTGAAAAAGTGTCGCACTGTAAAGGGAAGGTAGGCCAAATGGCCTTCTTGGAATCTTTGAGTTGCTTGGAAATGCCACTTACTAGGAGTTGGTAAGAAATTTCCCTAGCTATGAGCTTATCAGGAACATAATAGGTAAAAACATGGGAAGAAGCATAACTCCCGAAAACTCTAATATAAGTGAAATTCTCTTCAGCAAACCATCTAGCACCTGGAAAAATGTTTGTGCTATCCTCTTTAGAAATCCTAGGGGATTTTTCATTAAAGATAATCTGATGGATAGGTAACATGACTCCATTGCAAATTTTATAGAAATGAAAATAAAAATTGAATTCCCAAAGGGCTCTGTGGTAAATATGGATTGGAGTGGGGTCTTGGGTTGTCCATTTCCATCCCATGATAGAAAAACTTGAACAAAAGAAAATTGCATCCATAATGTAAGAAATCATGTAGAAGGGGGGTATTTTCCTAGAGGAAACACTTCTTTTACTTCTATAATCCATGATATTTCTGGCCAAATTATCAAACAAGATGTTATCCCAATTCATAACAAAGGAATTGACAATTGCATCAATTAAATATACCCAGTCTATGGAAAACCTAGTGGTATCTTGTTTTGCAAACAATCTACATAAAATTCCAGCAGCATAACATTAAGGGGAGGGTAATTGTGATATCGAGTACATACTGAGTTTGTCCTGTTTCAGCTTGCCTTGGTTATCTTTCCATCCCTTTATTACTTTCGTGAGGTTTGTATGTTTTTTATAAAGCTTTGAACAAAATCTTCATCATAATTCTTCTGCGGCATAGGAAAGTGGTACATTATCCTTAAATCTTCTGTAGTGAACGA
Organism: Pinus albicaulis; assembly: GCA_034641835.2. Lineage (NCBI taxonomy): Eukaryota > Viridiplantae > Streptophyta > Pinopsida > Pinales > Pinaceae > Pinus > Pinus albicaulis. The sequence continues at coordinate 1,278,687,536 of CM076574.1, read as the reverse complement.
ACCAATATTCTCGAGCTTTGAATTCTTAAATGACCTATCTACTATGTTAAGGTGGTCAATTACCCACTTCACCATATCTGCTTAGGGGAGAATCTTCGGCCTCGTTGCTATTCTGTGAAGAAATGAGCATGCAACGTCGAAGTAGGACGAGTCTGAGGAAATTGTCGTGTCTGTTGTAGCTATTTTAACTATTATCCTTGGTTGCTCTTCCTCGAAGGGTTGGTACATTTCTTCCCATGAAGAATTGTCGCAATCCTTGTTGTAGGTTGCATCTAAGAACAATGGAGGCATGTATGAGTCTTCAACGGTGGATGTTTGGGAAATTTCCTTGCCTTTCTTTGTCATTCCAGTTATTCTCACTCCATTAGGCGGTTTCTTGAATTCAAGTGAAAAGAGTGAACTTAGATCTAAGATGAATGGAGAGAAGGATAGAGTTCAAACAATATAATCAAAAATCCGGCACTCAATTATTCAAAACACACTCGAACTAGATATCAATATTTCGAACCTTACTCCTATTAAATTCCATTAATAACCCATAATTCTTTCTATAAAATCTCTTACACACCTTTACGTAATATGTATAATCTATCAATTTAAGACATTAGATCTTATATTAGGTTGATTAGATATGAATCGTTTCACGCACTTGAGTAATAATTGTTAATATCACACATCGCAACTTAAAACAATTACTATTAGTTATGTTTTTTTCCACTGATGAATCTCTTCAAATGCGATCTGCGCAAATCCCAGATCACAATTTTCATGCTGTAATAAAACTTTACATTTGGTTATTTGTCGCGAAACGCGAAATGCGCTAAAGAGTCACGTTATTGCGCTTTATCGAACCTTTGGAGCTTTATGATTGTTGCTTTATTGTTTCGTTGGGTCTGACCCATTGCAATATTTACCGAAATGTCATAAGCTGATTCTTTTAAAAGGCGAGATGTGATTTCTTTTTAAAGGGATTTTTAAAGAATTTGTAACGAGAATTTTATGTAAAAAAAATTTGAAGCGCATATCGCAACTGGAAATACTTACGTATGCTTTAACTTATTTGGCTTGTAAGTTATGCGATTTTGCGATAAGCGTTTTTTGAAATCAAAGCAAAAAGGGAAAAACCTTTATTTCCTAATTTTTTTAGACTTAGGCTAAGATAAAATCATGCTCATAAATTTCTATTTATTTTTAAAGGGTCCCCATTTATTTAAAATAAATGGGGGTTGTTGTATAGTACAACACATTGACAATGTTTACTAACTATGGCTTCTATGGAAATTTCACATTGTTGTTCATCATGTTTGGCTTATGTTGAATTGGTACATTTCTTAATGGTTGTCATATTGCAACATCCATCAATGACTAGATGTGGTATTGTGATGTCTTTAAGGGTTATCTTGGATTATGATGTTCCTATTGTGGCCACAACAACCACCATTTTTATTTTGTTTATATAAGTAAAAGAAAAGGCCCCAATAACCAAAATTTAAATTTTTAGATGCCTAGTCTTGTGAGTTTACTAGTTATTCTTTGACTACCTTTAGTTTTTGGAATTGGGCATTAGTTTCATTTCATTAATTTATATCAGGGGAAACCTTTTGTTTGTTTTCACATTTCATATTTCATTTTTGTTTGAATTTTCTTTATGTTTTGATTTATTTCACTTATTCTTTTTGTTTTACATTTAGTGCTTTGTTAGTTTTAGTTTTAGTTTTTATTATTTTGTTATGATCACTTTTAATGGCTCTCTCATTTTTCTATTTTTTCTTGTTCAGTTTTGATTGGAAATAATTTTTTTTACATTATTTAGTATGTATTTCTAATTTTTTTTTATTACATTCATGATTGGTTGTGGTCATCAATCTACTTTCCTTATCTTCATTATAATACACACTACTTCATATTAAGGATTTAAATATTATAAAGTTTTGCTTTATTTAGTTACATTTTTTTTTAACTTTTAGACCACCATCATCTTCTACTCGTTGAAATATTTTTGGAAATATTAATAAAAATGAAAAAATAATTTCAAGTAAAGGATACAAAGTTATATTCAAGTTCCATTAGCACAATTGGATGAGGATGGGCTTCGTCAGCAAAGTGACCCAAGATCAAACCTCAAGGGGGGTGATTATTCCCTGTGTTAGGGGGAGACAACATGCTAACAAAATCCAATCAGCTAAGGGTTGGTGTGGCCATGGCATGGTGCGATCTTTGGGTGACTTTGACGACTTAGATGCCCATGGGTCATGAATCCTCAAGCCACGGGTCAAGCCTGTAGGATCATGGACAACTTGACAAAAAAAAGGATACAAAGTTATAGCCCTCAAAGGTTGTTGTACTACTATTACATTTTGATGACGTGGCTGATGGCGTACCTCCCATTTCAATATGTCATAGCTTGAATATTGCTTAGTCAATATGGATTCCATGTGATTTTTTTTAGTTGTCTTTTGGTTCTATTTCCAATTCATCTTAATTTGAGCGATTCGTTTATGTAATTTTTTGAGATGTTTTACATTTCAAATATTCAGATATCCAAGAATTTGAATATTATCCAACATCTGAATTCTGGATGCACCTCCTATTTATCTTCGAAAATCTACAACCAAGATTTCATTTTTTTTCTCATCCAATGGTCAACATTCATGCAAGCACCCATCGAGTTTCATTATTTAATTTAATTAATTTATTTTGTTTTATTCCAAATTTTTATTTATTTCAATTTTATTTTACCATTTTTATTTTTATTTTATTTCTTCATATTTCATTTATTTAATTAATTAATTTCTAGAGGTTTTCGAGAATCTAGCCTTTCACTTTACATGACAGCTAATATTTCCTAGATACCGTATATCTAATTTTTCTAGAGATATCCAAGCATCTAGACCTTTTCACATTACATGGCATTTAAATATACTAGATATATCGAGATTCGAATGTCTCATGGATTTCTCAGATCTTGAATATATTCCAATCTAGATGCATTATGGATGTCCCAAATACAAATGCTATGGATTTCACATCTCCTAGATATATCCATATTTGTGCACTTCACTCTCAAAACGTTTCTCTTTTTTTCATATATGCTAGATCCTGAGATTTCTCAGATCGAATGGATTTTCACATATTGAAAATTTATTAGAGTAGGATCCATGTTGTATACTTCCTATAGCTTCACTTACGAACTACAAAGGGAAAATAAAATAATATAAACACCTCATAATGCCTTCCAACAATGTATGTGAGACAAAAAATAAGCCCACAGTTCAACGATCCAAAATTGATCCAAGGGAAAAATCAATAGCTACTGAGTGCTATCTTTTGTGAGCCATTTTTTGAGTTTTAGATGGCCAAATTTAACAAGAAATGGTTCATTACAGATATGGAAATGTGGAATATTTTGGAAAATCTAATTTTGCAGGTAGATAGTGAATACCTAAAGAACGTTTCCTAAAGAAAGAACAATGAATTTTCCAAGAAAATGAAAAAGGGCCACAACATTACAAAAAGAAAAGGGGGTTGGAAAATCCAAGATTTTTACTGTTATATTCTTATCAAATGACATGAAATATTGGAGACTCAAGAGCTATAAAAATATGTATTTATGGCATGTATATTTTTATCAGGTTTATTAATAGATCTAAATTTTGAAATATTTTGCTTGTAAAAACAAAAACAAAAAACTTCTAAAGGATTATTACAAGGAAGAGTTAATTGATGTTCTATTTAGGAAATTGTGCATTGCTTTTTCTTTTTCTTTTTTTCTCTATAGGAAAATGATTTTCCTATGAATTTAATTACAAACACATATTCAACAGTGTTTATATGTGATTTTTATTCTCTCTATATGATATTTGAGTATGTTTGTTTCATTAATGCTTAGAGTATTGAATTCCTTCTTACTTTCAATTGTTAATTTATACTTGCAATCAACCTTTTACCATTGTTAGAGTAGGATAACAATAAGATTACATTTGCATATTAAAATAGGAATTCTTTTAATATTTAGAATAACTTCAATGAGAAATTTTATTTTCAAGGAGAAATATATTTATTTTCAATTGATCCCACATACTAGTAGAAATAGATACCCAAAATGAGAGTGGATATAATTGGGACTTTCATTGGGTCATTCTCCCTTGTTAGAAATCATCAACAATAGGAAGGTAGATGACAAGTTGACCCTAGAGTAATCCTATTTATACTTTCTTAATATTAATGGATCCTTCACAAACCCCTATTTGGAGATATGTTTCTTGATGAGTATTTTCTACTAGTCCTTTAAATATAGTCCACCTCTTCTCACAAGTTATATTTTACGTTGAGTGGGAAACATATACATCTAAAAAATCTTTTAAATTTATTAAAAATTGTGTTTCTAATAAAATTATTCATGAATTTTTCATGTGAAGGTTATTCACTCTTACTTTCTAAGGCCAAGTTAAAATCTAGGTGAAACCTTACTCGCTACATGGATCTAAAATTGGAGGAGAACTTATCCTTCCTAACAAAGCAATTGTCCTCTAATGCTTTACAACGAAATAAAAATGGGTCTTATGTAAACAATTTTTATGGTATATTCAACGATAATGAGTTATTTTTCATATGAAATTTAAATAAACAACATATTCTTATGAATCTCATAATGGAAAACATGAAGAGAGACAAAACATAATTTGATGAAGGGGTTCACCCTGCCTAGGCTACAGATCTAGGTCTACTAACACAGCTAGACCACTCCATACATTACAGTGATAAAAAGTACATGAATTGTGCTAACAAAATGAGTGTCTTGTTTCCCCTCAAGGAAACATTCTCTTGCAAAGAAATCTCACTATAAAAATCATGACTGCCTACAATCAATTATGAAACAATCAACCATCAGGGTGTACGCCATATGCATGTCTACCTCGATTCCCAGTTAGTAGTGTTGATGTTAAACCAAACATTTGAGACAAGAGATACACATCTATCTAGAAAATATTTGTGTGCAAAAAGATTAAGAAGACAATTTGACTATATTACATTTACACATGTACCAAGGAGTCAAAACCAAATAGTTGATCGCATCGCTAACAATATTCTAAACTGGAATGCATCGCGGATAACCATCATACATAAAAAACCAAAAATATAGATATCCATCAGCATAACATCATCCATAAACCGAAACAGGTGACACAACATGTAGAGCCACAAATTATATATATATCATGATGTATGTGTCTGAGTACAAAAATAGTGTCGCTGACCCATCGTCCAGCCGAAAGATACACAAAAATTCATCAAAAATAGGGGAAGCATCCTCATAATGGGTGCTTTCCCCATGTACAAGTATACTCTAGGGTTGTACTCCCTTAGGAGGGGCACCTGGACCCACAACTGCTCCTGATACCACCACTGGAGCCACCATCACAACTCAGACTACCACTCGACATAAAATAGGCCGATAGTCTCACTCTTGGGTCATCACCATCTCTAGCCATACCTCCTCGAGATCATTCATAAAATCCCGAGAAGGCATCCCCTAAGTCAAGCGATCCACTTGACCCCATGCATCCTCTAGAACTGCAACCCAAGTAGTTAGTTCTGCATTGCGAGCCTCCACTGCATCTGCACGTGCTGCCTTTGCATCAGCACGAGCTCACTTGGCCACAGCCTCAGTAGTGGCTGAGTTGCTTCCCTCTTCGGAAGGGCTAGCACCACCACCAGGTCCTCCAGTAGCATCTCCTCCCTGCCCTCCAAGACTGCTCCGAGGTCTCCGGAGAGGACAGTGGCTAACAAATCGAGCCACGGGGCGACCTACCTTGCCAACATCTTCAAGAGTAACCAAAACTATGTCAATGTCACCATCAAAACACATAAGCACATATATACTCAAATAAAGGAAGAAAACATAAAATATGTACATGTTGTCCCCCAAGCATAACCAGGAGGGAGACCCATCTCTGGATCCCCCCAGAAGTCCATCCTTGCATATGGGAATGGCAAGAACATTTGGGGGTTCACCTCAAACCAAGCCTCTATCATGGCATTCCAGTAATGCCCCACCATGCCCCCACCACCTCACGGCATACCGAAGCCCACCTCCTCATACGAGGCTCCTGTGGCCCCCCAGGTGGCACCGCTACCACTAGTCTCAGCAACACTACCCTCTCGTACATAATGCTACATAAAATGTTGGTGTACACACACAACATCGATCCATTGTAGACCTTGTTGAGCTGCGTCACCATCCCATCATATAAAAAATGGGAAAAATCATAGAAGTGTCCAGCCCTCAGCTAGTGCAAGACTCCAACCTATGGGCCAGATGCCAGATGCGGAGCCGATGACACTACAAGTCACAAAATCATCGCCAGAGCACATTTCTCTGCCAGATTTTTCACTGATTCAATACTGATGCACCCCTCCGTAAGAGCCGCCCCACCACAATGACGTATCTGGAACCTCTCCAAATCCACCCTCCCAAAAGGGAATGGATACCTCAATGCCTCGCCATGAGGCAGTAAGCCGGTCACAAAATATACATCTGTCTTAGGACGGATGGCCAGGTTAGTCCCACACAACACAAACATGTTGTGCCTCCTACACTAATGTTGGATTAAGTAACGAAGAAATTGGTCCTGCGATCGAAGAAGCTCGTTCTCTGTGAACTTCAAAAGCCCCCATTGCGCCAGCTAATGGCGTGCCCCAACATCAGTAGCAAATGCAGTACGGAGCTCATGCCAATCCCGCTCCCTCCACAAAAACCTCTCATCCAAACAAGAACCCATCAGCAACAGAAAAAACATCAAAAATAGGCAAAAATTAATTTATTTTTTTTGTTTCCTCGGCCTTTTATGCGCCTGTCCCTCAGACAGGCGCACTAAGGGCGTGCCTATATTTTCCACAGGTGTGCTTAAGGCGCGCCAAATAACGGGAACAGAGCGCTTCAAGCACGCTTATCCCCGGAAAATGCACATAGAGGGCGTGCTTTTTCCCTGATCACCCATGCAATCTAGGATAAAAATAATTTAGAATCCACACAAACCAAGTTTGTACAAACCTCGACACCATCAGACTAAAAAAATTAAAGTTCAAGATGTCATCGAGGTTACCTGGGCATGATATCGCTAATCCTTGGTGCTTAGACTGACCGCAATGCCAAGAATTACTACGTAGAAGCCTCTGACCTCTCAAGAACTCAACAAGTACAAATGAATTGAATTAGGGCCATATTCACCTATATATCACCCTTTTCAAAAACTTGGGAGAACCATAACAAGAGATCAGAAGGTCTGTTATCTAAACCGTAAGTTGCACCGTGATCAGCACTCCATGATGAACATAGGAAATGCCACACATTTGTAGTCCTGAAAAATAATTTTTCAGCGTCGATAGGTATGCCCTCTCTCATATTCTTTTTTGAAGCCCATGACTTTAAAAAATATTTGGTAAATGATATTCTTTCACTTGAGGTAGTTATTTTTGCAGGAAAATCTCGCAAACCATTCACAACTCCATCCACTGAAATTTCCAAAGCAGGTATCATTCTACCCCTAGCATGATAGAGTCCCAGAAAACTCTACATATCCTGACATCATTTCTCCATCAGAAATCAACCATAGTTTCCACATATTTGACAATTTTTACCATCACCTCACCCTGCACATGATAAACATCCTTTTTGGTCGATAGATCCTCCCCCCCATGGTGCTCATCACCCACAGTAGACCATATATCACAGCAAAAGTGACGCCATGGCCATACCACTTTAGTCTAGGAAGCACCTCATGCCCATCCATCCACCATTCATAAGGTCAATTTTTACCATACAAAATAAAACCCCCTTCCTGGACACCCAGGTTGTATAAGCAGATCAAAAGCGCACTACCGCGCCGCACATTTGGCGCACCATACCTCCACCGACATAATCCCATCTGCGATACTTTTTCATTCGCTTCATCAACCCCACACATGAGACCAACCAATGGGGCCCCCACCCTCAGCAAAACACCTTCCTCACAACATCATTGAGCAAACCCTGTCATGTTTTAAGGCACTCGTCTCTATTTTTGTACAAACCAAACCTCATTATTTTATTCTTTTGTTAAGTGTACAAAGATCGCAAACGGTGCACTACGTCCCTCACCCTCTCATTCATCTTTTCTCCCATGGCAGCAGTCCCTGAACACCCTTGGTCGGAGTATCACACCCCCATGCATAAGCCACCATGACATTCATAGCCAATTTTTACCCACCCTAGAATTCCTACCAACTCCGTGGATTTCCTCATCAGAAATAACTATAATTGTCGCAAAGTTACTTATTACACTCCGACCTTGGGCTACTAAATCCCCATCATCAGTTTTCAGTCACCCCTCGCCAACATGCCTATCTTAAACCCATCACATACAGGTCTGTGACCCCTCATGTCAGTGACCCCTCGTTTGGTTGAGGCTTCCTTTTTGTCGACTTCAACACCTATTTTCCAAAAAGGAAGCGGTACCTTGGATTACCCCTCTCCATAAAAGGGGCATCCTCGGGTGGAACTGTGGGAGACATCATTTCCCACAGATGTCATCGATCCTCCTCACATTCGACTACAACAAAATATTTCATGTCAAGATGGTATCGTACCTTACAACCATTGCACTTTGATCAAATTCTTTGAAGACCCGTGCCTTCATAAGTGTCTCTTTCAGCAATTCTTACACAGGAAGGTCCTAGTCAGCACCTATGCATACAATATGCAGCTATATGCCATACCAATTTTACACATATGGCCACCACATTCCACCTATTGTCAAAGAAAAAACGCCTCAGAGGACGTCAGTAATCGTCTTCAACAACCACCATATCACTACCATATTAGTGACACAGAGAAAACATGCATCTGTCAAATAGATTTTTTTAACTAGCCACAGCATCACAAGCATGGGACATGCCTTCCTAGTAGAAAATTTGCATATATATTGTATTATATTTCTTTACAGGGGTCCCATATGACATGGTCATTCTTCGAACCAGTGCAGGGTGTTTCCAATTCTGAGCTTCGCGCAGGTCTCTCTCTCTCTATGCACGATATACATAAAAAAAACTATAATGTATTTAGGCTATACAGTTCTTCTTAGACCTCACACATTAGGGGCCAACTGTTAACACTGGAATATCATATAAGCAGAAGACGAAATTATTTAATGTAAATCAGAAGGATTTATATGGCTGAAAGACATTAGAGAATCTGGAAATTATTTAAAAACATTTAAAGTATAAGGAAAAATCAAATTTGAGCAAGTCATAAATGCTTTTGTGTGCATAATCCTTCGTGAAGAGCGCCTTTTCGCACCTTTTGACCCAAAATGTGCGCAATCCTGGGAGTGGCGAAAGTCACTTTCTGGGACCATAAATAGCACACTCCACGACAGTGATTCCTCACTGGAATCTGCCTAAGGAAAGCCACCAAAGCCTCCTTAGACATCAAGGGAGCACACAATGGAATATTTGTGTCACACAAAGGAATCATCCCCCTCCCTTGGGTCACCATCCAAAATGTACAAAGATAGGGAAGGAGGATATTAATTCTCTTATAAAAGGCCACCCTGAGATGAAGAACTTGAGAGCGGATTGTTATGCTGGCCAGAATTGCCCAAGAAATACCAGCAGTGTGTGATTCGGAGCTGAAGATAGAGGGTACTCAATTTTTGGCCATCCAACAAGTTCAGTCCAGCACAATAGAGAGAGGGAGACTTCACACCGAGGCAAGCTTGGAAGTAAAAACATCCTTGCATCGAGACTTAGAACCCATGTTCTAAGGGCCCTTTGGCAAGAGGGTTAAATTTTCATCCTCATTTCCTACTAGCACTCAATAAGAGGGGCCGAAGAGCCACCGTTTGGATTATTGCAGATGTTTAACTCTATTCATAGCTTTTATTTTATTTTTTTAGTTTTAGTTTAGTTTTAGTTTATATATGCATCTTATTTATCTACCTGGTATGTTTATGATTCTAAATTGTTCCACTAACTTGCTTGACTCCACTTCTTTTTCTACCTGTGACCAATAACTTAAGAGGGTAAACCACACCCCTTAAGTTGGTGTGATTTCGTACATTCATGAACCAAACACACTAACACACATTGGATTCTCTAAATGCGGGACAGACCATATCTCGGCAGTGCATTTCCAATGAACGAATGATGTCAATTAGTGGGTGCACTCGAGGGATATAAGTATAGTGTTGAGCATGATGGTTTCCTTGACATACAGGACAACAAAGTCTTTCTTGGTTATTCCCTTCCCTTAGAGCTGGTGAGGTGATCGAGTACCATCTGCGTAGAGATTCTAGGTCTTGGAATTTGGCGACAAAATGGTTTTGTGCGTTGCATAACTCACAGTTTGGTCTTCTTCGTAGAGGGCGGTTGGGGGTGACTATGTACCCCCAACCAGCTGCTTTTCTACTGACAGAAAGAGGATGGATCTACTTTTCACCTCCTCTTGCGTTGTAAAACTTTCCATGGATTCTGTATCTGAGTCATCTTCTAGGGAGAGGTATGTGATGTTCATGCGTAAACTAGTTAATGCTAAGAGAAACCGAGGGATATAATGGCAATGGCGTAATGGGTGATCGCCACCACATATCTGACACAAATGTTGGATCGCTAGAAGGTCAACATGGTACAATAAATTAATAGGATACCATCTTTGGAACAGCTCTAGGGCTGCATAGTCGGTGATGAAATGGTCGCGTTCGTCGCAGAGTGCACAACATTGGATAGGAGGAGGAGGAATGAACGGGAGCCATTCTGGTGACTTTCGTGCCTCCTGGAGGTATAATATGACTCGAGGTTCTTCCCTATTTGACTGCATGGGGGGGTCCTCTTGATATGATTTTTCTAGGGTATGTAATGCATCCCTATATCACAGTAATTCCATACAATGATGAGTGCAAAGCCAATAATTGTTATAGATAGCGCATGCATGGTTGGTGGGAAATTTTTTGCCTAGGTTTTTTGTGGCGGGTTCCTTTTTACGAGAACCTATCATCACCATATTTCGATCGGAGCTGAGGAGCGGTTTTAATTCGTCCAAATCCAGGAAAGTATTGGTAGGGTGTCCTACAAAGCACATAATGCACAAGGTTTTAATTCCCTTGGCATGATTGGGTTTTCTATCTTTTCCCATTTTTTAGGGGTTTTCTTGGTCGCTTTTACCGGATTTACGATAGGGTTCTCTTTAACTGGTGTGGATATGGGGTTTTCCTTAACAGGTGGGGCCTCCTCAGAATTGATAGAGGTTAATCATGTAGTATTTATGCCCATGCCTCCGGTTGTGGTATGTGGGACCAAGTACCAAACTAGACTCAGTGAACTCAATTTCATAGGATAGAGAAGTTGTTGTGCCAGTGGACTCAGTTTCGTTACTACTAGTCTCTATCTCCTGGCTGGTCTCGGTGCTTGATGATGACATCATGCACAACAGGGCCCCTGTGATATCAATGAATGATTCTAGTATGACAGGGGAATCTCCTAGGAAATATCCAAGGATATACGATGGTTTAAATTTGTCAGGGCCATTTTCTTGGTACTGTGAGTGATTCTTCCGATGTGTCTACATAGAGTAGAATGACATTGGTGTTCGTCATGGGTCACTTGTCATGGTATGTTAACTGGTCGACGATGACAATGAAATCCTCATGGGGGAAATCGTGATCTAGAAGATGGAGGATGCTATAGCAGACATGGCGTACATATAACTCCATCCAAGGAGTATGTTGTAATCCAGTTGAGCGTCCAAGACCTCATTGTCTATAAGAACTGTATTTCTGGCCAAGCAGACTGGAACATTTTGGTAGAGACTGATAGGAGAAGAAGGGCACCCATAGTATGCTCTAAGTGTGATGTCTGATGTCTTTATTTTAGTGGATCCCAACTTCTGCCAAACACTTTTTGACATGATACATGTAGATGCACCCTCGTCAATGATACATCGGTGGATAATGATGTTCTGGACTGACACTGGTATCTGGAAGAAGAACATTGAAGGAAGACTATGGGTGTCTTTATCTAATTCAAAAACCATTAGGCACGAATAGATAGGGTTGATTGCGCCTAATGCGAAAAGTAAGGCTTTCCTTTTCTTTGGGCAAGATTACAAGACTTCTAAAGCTGAAATCATAGCAGGGGACTGTGTTAAGTTGTCCATGATGCTATAATTATGGGTTTCTTTGGAGTGGTGTCATGCCCGCCTTGGTTGACCCTTAGCCATTTTTTTCCCAAGGTTTAATACGAATTTTTGATATAGTCAACGGTGATGTAGGTTCACTCATTCTAGCCCTTGGCGCACTGGTGTCTAGCAGGGTATCATAACTTCGATTCTATGTTTGAAATAACATTTCCTCCCTAGTCATATAGATTTCATGGTTTTTGTTTCTGGAATCATCGGGGGGTGGCTGTTGCTGTTGGGTACTAACCACCCCCTGGTGGGGGAATGGCTCCTGCATTACAGTTGTTTTTTTGTGTAGGTCCCTTTGTCCTCGGTTACTTTGAAGCTTTTTCAACTCGGGGAGTTCGGGACATTGATGCACTAGAAAATTTGGCCCAATTTTCGACAGCCACTTCGTCACTATTCCAACACATAGTCGTCACAAGAACGACAGTTTGAGGCTGGACAAAACGTGGTTAGCCATTACGTCGCAATTCCGAAAGTTTTCCAAACCATCGCTCTTCCGACGTGCAAAAACAATCGCAATTCCGACGATATGTGGTCCGAAGTTTTTAACGTCGCTCTTCCGACGTTCGTAAATTTTCACTCTTTCGACGTGTATAAACTGTCGTAATTCCGATGATATGTGTCCTACGTTTTGAACATCGCTCTTCTGACGCTTATTAAGGTGTCGTAATACTGACGCTATGTAAAAGTGTCGTAAGACCGACGCTATGCCAGAGTTTTGCAATATTGACGAACAATTGAACGTCACAAGACTGACGTGTATAAGGCGTCGCGAGACCGACGCTTATTAAAGTGTCGCAAGACTGACGCTGTGCCGGAGTGTCGCAATATCGATGCATTGCAAAAGCGTCGCAAGACCGACGCCAGGAAGAAGTGTCGTAATACCGACGTACAATTGAACGTCGCAAGACCGACGTGTATAATGCATCACAAGACTGACACTTATAAGGCGTCGCAAGACTGATGCTTATAAAGCGTCGGTATACCGACGACGGGTTAAATTTAAAAAAAAAGAATTTTTTTTTTTTACCAAGCTGGTGATGTATATGAATATGGTCCCAGATGCGGGTGTACTCGATGGTTAACATTGTGATGGGACCGGGGTTAGGCAAGTGGAGGAGAAGATCACTCGAATCGATATGCATTTGTTTCAAGTGCATTTAATCTCTGAGGGTCGAGATCCGACCTTAATTCCCGATCGCGCCTCCGTATGGACCTTATTGCATTATCCTTCGACTCTCATTTATGTGTTTTTAATGCAGGGTGAGCCTCGAGGTGTCTCTATTCTGGTTTTAAAGATGGAGAGTGGCTCTGGCTACTTGAGTGCTCCTCCTGCGCTGGACAGTCAGTGCTCTTCGAATGCTGGGCTTCCGAGTTATCGCACTGCCATAAGGAGGAGAAGCCATTTGAATTGCTGCATAGATTTTGGAGAAGGTCTGCACCTCTCTCACTCTGGCCTTTGTTTGTTAACTTCTGTCACTCTGGAACTCTTCACTACCTTGCTCCCTTCCATCCTTGGTTCTCTGTCACCTCTCTCGCCCTCCGCAGATTCAAAAACCACGCCTCGGCTGCGTCAGCGTATGCGTTGCCACAGGGGAAGCACAAGAAGGCATCCCCTGAACACCCCCTCAGCCTCCACCTCATTCCACTGATTATTTCTCTGGTCATTACCTGAATACTAGAAGTGGGAGGGGCAAAATCTAGGAAACCGGCCACTGTTTGGGTTCTTCCACACCTTCCAACCTCATCGCTTAAGCCACTATCTCACCCCAAACTGCCCATTTCTTCTTCAATTTCTCCTTGAATAGACCCCGCATAATTGCCTCCAGTTCGGTTGTTTTCAAGGAAGAATCCCAGGAGGGCGAGCCTAGTATGAGTCAGGAAGGGCCAAGCTCAGAGATTGCTCAGGACTTGGACAAGGAACAGGGTAAGGCTCCAGGCAAGGATGTTCGGGTCAGTCGTGGTCATGAGGAGGAGCTGGCTCAATGCGGTATAGGGCCATCCATGCAAGGAGCTGCTTCCACTGCGGACCAGTCAAAGGAGGACAACGACATGGCAACATACAGGTGTCGCATAATTTAGGAACCTCCCCCTCTTGATGGTTAATCACTCTATATTTTTCTGGTTTCTGTGTTTCGAGTACCATTCCACTGGGATTGTTTTTGTCTCTTTAGATCTGTCAGTCTATAATTTTTGTTTCATAGTCCATACTAGATGTAACCTTCAGAGGAATCCATGGATTTTACCCCTGCATGGGCAGCACAAAAGATTGAGGACTGTTCAAGACTGGTTTCCCCTTGCGGGCAGTCTTTTTTTTGGTTATCTTGTCAATTTTTCCACTCGTCTGGGCATAAACTCAGCTTCAGCCACAATGTAATATACTTTTCTTGTTAATAAATTTAAACTAACTTAGCAAAAAAAAAAAAGATGTCTATGAATATGGGATCTTTGTTATCTCAAAGAAAGGTTCATGTTTGTCATCAAAATCAATTTTGATTGCTTCAATTTCTTTCCGAGAAAATTTAAGTGATAATTCAGTTTCTTTGCAAATAGTATATATTCAAATATCAGACAAAAATATTCACCATTTTTTGAAGTCTCAAACATTGACACTTATTCTTCCAATTTTTAATTTCGGGGAAATGATTATTTCCTTCTTACTAGTAAACAAGAGAAGGAATAAGGTTAAAATCATTCACTTGGTGATATCCACTAGAAAGATGGCTTCGGGAAGGAAGAATATACTTATAAATCTTTATTGATAATGCACTCTAGCAATTTTAGATCTTGAAAAGTTGATTTGTAAGAAGGTTTGGAGAGATAAACAAGTTTCAATTATAAGCTCATCGTGTGAAAGTACTCCAAGTTGGGTTTGTGAAAGTCCTAATACTCTTGAGGAAACCCAAGAATAATCTTCAAAGGCATTTATATTTCTTGAAAAAATGTACTACTCTAAAAAAAACGACTTTACTTGAAAATTTTGAAGTTATGAAAGATTATTTATTTTTGTTTTTTATTCAAAGACTCAAATTGAATTTAAAAAATATTCTTCTTTTTTTATTCCAAATCATCCGAAGAAGGAGATATTAAAGATATAACAAATCCATTGGACGTAACAGGCCCAATAGTAAATAAAAAACCAATTATTCCACATAATATAATGGCCGCTCAAAATTCAAATGATCTAGTTGTTGCATGATATGCACCCCTAATATTTATTGCAAATCCACATGAAATTCCCCAAGGATACCTTAAAAAATTTCCAAGATACAATGGATAAGATTAAAAAAAATAAAAATAAAAATAAAAATAGAAGGGATTTCATATGGTTACACGAAACCCTTATATTTATGGAGCAATCAAGTGTAGTTCAATAGCCAAATCATAACAATTTTATCTATCCATCACATACACAAGATAGCTAAAATGAAAATTCCAACAACTCTTTGTTTTGCATAGATAATTGAAGCTTTTGGGGAAACCTTGTTATTGGTGCCCCGTCTTGTGCATATACTGCTCAAATTGATGCACAAGATTTGTTAAGCTCCAATTCTAATGGTTGAAGATGTACATTTGGGTCTCATACCACTTTTAAATTCTACCATAGTGCATACATGAGGCAATGCTAAGCTATTAGTACATCTCATTTGTTGGGGTTTAATTAGTATATAAGACTTTTATAAATGAATATTAGTTGGTCCCTTACTTGAATAAACCTGAACAAAACGAGAACTCTATCCAGTGTATTCTCCAACTCTTCCTCTGAAGTACCTTTGTTACCAAATCGAAGTTTCTCGTCAAGAAATTTGGCAATAAGTTTTGCTGGCCGGTTCTGCAGACAAAGGCCATAATTCAGATAAATGAAAAAACAATATATCTAATATTATGAATGAAATTGTCTGCCTAAAAACATTCTTTCATTACTTACCTTTAGTTGTTTTGTCATTAATCCTTTCAAACTTTCTGTCTCACTTAATTTGATAATCAAGAGCACAAATTCAATGAACAATTTGTATAAACAGAAAGAAAATGAGCATAAACATATAGTAACTAACCTATATAATTAAATATGTATAAACAGAAAGAAAATGAGCATAAAAATATAGTAACTAACCTGCCTTAGATTTATCAGATGCTCAAAGGCATCCTTGATAGTATTAGAAAAGACCTCATTCTTCAAAAAAAATTCTTCCCATATTGTATCAAGTCGTGCTTTCAAGTCTAGAAGTGATGACACCATTTCCTTGTCTTTCATTTCATCCAATACAATGCCTTTCCCAATAGATTTAATGTATGCACTGAGAGCCAGCCGAAGCAGCTCAAGTGCACTCACCCTTTTAAAAAGAGAGTACATGCGCTGAAGGTCTAGAATGCGATTTGCATCCATGAGAAAAGTAAATCCCTGGGGAAATCATGATTTGGGTACCCTGTTAAATACATATGAACCAACATATTTCTGAATTTAGAGAGGGGATTTGACTCCACCAGTAATAAAGAATGGGCTTCTATATCGATTTCTTTCCACATAGAAGAGACCATAATGATTAATTACATATAACATCCAATCAACAATAAAATATGGGAATTTGAACAATTAACATGAATGAATATCAGATAACTCAATGGAAAGATCCGCATTCCCAATCTCCATCAGTTTTTCCAAAAAATACATGTGATTTGAATGGTAAGGGTATTGTTGTCATCATTGTTTCTTTAGGTGAGACATTTACCAACATGCAAATTGTATTTGACACCTTCACACCTGTACTTATGGACATACTCCCTTTATAAATGCAAACTCTTTAATTTTCCCAGAATGGAAAATAAGAACAAAATCTCAACTGAGGGGTTTAAACCAATCATGCAACCATTTTCAAGAACCTGTTTGATTTTTTCTGGAAACACGTGAAATGAAATGAAGTAGAAAAATTCAGTTTGTTATAAACACAGTACACATTAAAATAGAAACACTGAGGTGCACCCACTTTGATCAAAATAATATTATACATATTTTCTGGTGCATCAATAGAATAACACAACTCTCGCATAGTACATAAAGCTTCCATAGAAAATGTTACCACATAACCATGACACACTGTGGCATGAAAAACTACATTTTCTATTTCGATTTCAAGCGCATTCAACTTTGTAAAGACTTCGACCCGAAAAGGGTCACCATCAGAAAAATGCCTGCAGGAAAATTACATAGATATGGTAAGCAATGCATAGTTTTGTTTCACTGCTCCAGTGAATAAATCTGTGAATTTGATCAATAATGGAAGTAGTAATCTGTGACTATTTGTGAATATACAAGGATGTCAAAGAAATGAAGGCCAAAATAGGGGAGATGAGGCCGAATTCCAAAGAATTTTTTGAATTTTTAGAAGCTGCAGGTCAAAACATGGTAAAAGACTCATTGATAAGCTTCAAGAAGGATCCAGGAACTATAAGACAAAGCAAGGGAAAAGGATAGGGTTATAGTTTATCCACAATACCATGAATGATTTGGGGAGCTAGAGAAGATTTTCGAGATTCTGTGTCAGTTTTGTGCCAAATAAGGTTCCTTTATTGACCTTATTCTTAAGTCCTAGAATGAACATCTTTATGGTTGGTTTGCATATGAGAAGCTAAGGAACCTCTTGCTTCTTCCTTGCAGTTATATCCCTTCCTAGATCTCATTCTTACCTGTGTAAGTAATTCTAGCTAAGTAAGTAATTCTTACCTGTGTAAGTAATTCTTAATGTATGAATGCTAGCTATTGTGATGCAGGGGCATTAGACACTAGCCAACAATGTGGAGGATTGTCCACATGTTGTGGCTAGAAGGGTTCGAAATTGCTTAATTTTGTAATAGCAAGGTGTCAACACCTTAGCTGTCTGATGCAGTTAGGAGTAGTCAATAACTGTAGAAGTCGAACAGTTTTGGTTTATGTCCATCTGTTTAGTTTCCATTGTTAGAATATGATGTAATTAGTCTTTTAGGTTAAAGAAATAAAACGGTCCCCAAAGGAATCGAAGAGTCACGTAATTGATTATAAATTGTAGCCCCTAATATGGTGAAAGGGGGATTTTGGCAGCGAAGGGTTGAATGGAGAAATTTTATTCTCTGTTGAAAAAGTTTTAAGCCTTATTGTCTAACTGTGCATGTGCTATTGGCATTATCCGAAGAATTACTCTTTTGAATTATGAACTCTGTGTATACCTTGAAGAAGAAAAATGTTGTGTGAAATCTCCTGTAGTCCTCTCTGTCTATGTTTGATCGCGGGTTCTCATTGAGTTACCTGAATGTGTCATATGGATATAAAACCCCTGTAAGAGGTAGAGGTTGAGGTTATAATGGTTCTCAGACCGAGCGAGGGGATTAAGCCTTTGTATAAGGCGTTGAGTTTGTGTGTTCAAACAAACTTCATAAGAGTGAAACCCTACAATGCTTCGATTGCCCAGAGAGCTTTTAAACCCTGTCAAAGGTGGTAAACTTTGCCATTGAATAAATTAGTGTGTTTTATTGTGAGTCGAGTGATATTATTTGAGGCTTGATCCCAAAGGTTAACAAGGAAAATTTATTGCGATTAATGGCATTAACCATGGTGAAAGTCCGGTTGAGCACTGTTAAAAACCCGGGAGTGAGTTTGTGAAACCAAAACCACCCTCATCGCGCAGCCTTTGGGCCAAAGTGAAACCATTTAAAAAAACGCGATCCTATAATATGTCACCACGTCACTGGGGTAATACCGCCCCCATCGCGTTTTTCTGAAGTGTTAAAGGCAGGCTGTGGAAAAAACGTGATATCAATAGAGGACGTTCGATCTGGAGCCCACTGGATCCAACAGCATTCGCGCAATTAGTAACATGGGTGATAACTTAAGGTATGAACCATTGATTTATGATTGAAAACCACTCGTTTATGAGTTCCGAGGTAGGGCCCATTTTGTTATGAAATGCCGTGCTAACATTATAAACCATAGTCGAAATATTATAAGGGTTGGCGTGTCGGGTTAAAGACTTTGAATCATTGTTATATTGTTAAATGATAAGGTCGGGCAAAGGAATGTATGTTATTATGTCTAGACCTTAGAAAGAGGGTTAAAGGATTGTGCGTTGAGTTAATACTGTCGATACAATAAAATAAATGAAGGGTCCACATATGATATGAGTGTGTGGTTGAGCTTTGAACCTTGGGATATTTTCCTTTTATACAATACATAAGGGAGGATTTCTATTATAAGTCAAGCGCTCTATAAAAAGGACCAGGGTTATAATATATGGTATGTATATATGGTTTATGCGCGTTGGAATAAACACACCAAAGGGAAAATACATATTCAGTTACATTAAGGTTTCACTAAAGTAATTATTTATCAATTTCTATGAAATTGATAAATAAATTTGAGGAAAAAAACAAAGGAGACTTCCTTAGTTGAATAGAAGCCTGAATTGAGAAAAAATTTCGACAGAGAGAGAGAGGCTAGCTCTCCTTAGTGCCCGGGTTCAAAAAAAAAATTGCTGTCATATTGTAACAAATAGACTTGAAGACCATCTTCTCTGTAGTAGCCATCATTGAAAGACGTTATGGAAGCCAAATCAATACTCTTGATAGATTCTCTTCCCTTTTACAAGTAAGTTATCCTCTATGCTCTATGTCTACAATCCAAAAGTTTATATCCTAATTTGAGACTATGGTCTAAAGCATCTTTCCAAAATTTTTGTAGGTTGAATCCTAAAGGAATCTAGGACCAAGACTGAAAGAATAAATCCTACGTCTCTTTGAAGCTAATATCTCGACCAAGTTACAGAAACAAGCACTTATGATGACACCAAACAGTTACATGTGACTATAAATGACATTCGATACAATATTCTTTGTGATTTATGGAAGAAGATGAAAGAATATTCAATGAAGTTTGAAACCTCTTAACCATCTATTATAACTCGCTCTTGCTTAAGGTTGAAGGTCAAGTTTATGATAATCATCTTTACAAAAGGATAAATATTTTATGGGCAAATGAAGTGATGCCCGGGCTACCTGCTCAACCCATAATTTCTTGTCTTTGTGCATATAAAAGAAATGCACTTCACATTTAGCCCAAATAATTTTAAATCTAGGCAACCATTAACACTATGGAGGCTCATATCCTTTTAAGCCTATGGTTATTAAACCATACAATACACCCTGTTTCGCTTTTTAATTCAACTGTTTGAATTTCACATAAACCCGATTATAAGCTTCCTTTCAACCCAACATTAACTTTATAAGCGCCCAATATATTATATGCTCAAAGTCACATTTTTCATATAACCATGACAATGCCCAGTATACAATTTCACTCCATACAAGGTTTGGCGGACATAATATATATATCAATGCTTAAATTAATATTCGTCCTTGGGTTAAAACCTCGCATATCATAATACTTCTCTTTATGGTTTGAACCCCTTTGAGTTTATATCCAATCTTTACACAACACATACAATGAATGTTTGCAATTGTATTCAATTAACCCTTAAAGCTCCACCTTTCCTTAAAACACTTAACTATTGTTTTAAAACCCCTTTCGAAATATTGCATCAAAGGATAATAACCCAAAGTTCAAACCTCTTTTTACTCCCTTGACTATGACATTACCCTTGAATTTTATTAGTGCCTGTTGGCCTTAAAAATAACACAATAGCCCAACTCCTTTAATAACCACTGAACTTCGGACTTATAATGTTAATACCCATTAATTCTAACAACGCGACATTCTATTACATATTGTATTCCATGGGGCCCACGCATCCATTATCCAACTTTTCCAAATTAAATAAATAATTAATATTATTGAAACCGTTGGTTCATACCTTAATTTATCTATCATGAAGCTTGCCGCGCGATTACCATTGGATCTACTGCCTGGAAAATCGGACGTACTTCATCAAAATCGAGTTTTTTTCCTCACCGGACTTTAGCGCTCCAGAAAAACGCAATATGGGTGGTATTTAGGAGGTGATGTGTATTAATATTGTTGGATTGCGTTGCTAAAGGAAAAAACCACCTTTGGCCCAGATGCCACGCGAAACCCGTGGTATTTCCTCTCGAAACCACTTCTCCTACTTTGGTAATTAAACAGTGGTTAACTCGGGTCTCACTGCATTTTTAATACAATTCTTCAACTTAAATCCTCGTGTTAATGCTGTGGTTGAGTCTCAGTAATATCGCCTCACCAACGGCAATACAACACCATTGCCTCTAACTGTGATCGCTTCAATAGACAGGGGTTCTATCGCTATTCTTCGAATAGACAGAGCATATCCTACTATGCTCATGGAACATAATCGACTCTTTCACATAGGGTATATTCATTCAAATTACACACCAAGGACGTGATTTCGCCCTCCCAACAGAGCCACTATTCCCTTCTGCAAACTTCCATACAGGGCAATCACATTCGATTCACTCGCAGAGAATATGAAATTCAAAGGCAGACATAGAATAATACACAAATTTTATTCTTCCTAATCATACACAGAGGTTTCCTAATCGAAGGAATGAGTCCTTCGGGAGATTTTCAATAACATACACAGATATCAATAAGTCCACAGTTTTATTGAACACAGAGAGAAAAATCTCTCGACTTACTCTTCTATTGTCAAAATCCCCAAATTACAGAGTCTATTCACACAAATTTTGGTCAATCAAAGCATACAAAATTCTGAATCCATTCTTATAATAAATTCAAATTACATAACCTTCCCTGGTCCTGGCCTGATCTTCAGGTTGAATTTTCAGAAGCTGCAGGTCAAGAACAGGGTAAAAGACTCATTGATAAGCTTCAAGAAGGATCCAAGAACTATAAGACAAAGCAAGGGAAAAGGATAGGGTTATAGTTTATCCACAATACCATGATTGATTCGGGGAGCTAGAGAAGATTTTCGAGATTCTATGTAAGTTTTTTGCCAAATAAGGTTCCTTTATTGACCTTATTCTTAAGTCCTGGGACGAACGTATTTATGGTTTGTTTGCATATGAGAAGCTAAGGAACCTCTTGCTTCTTCCCTGCAGTTATATCCCTTCCTAGATGTCATTCTTACCTATGTAAGTAATTCTAGCTAAGTAAGTAATTCTTACATGTGTAAGTAATTCTTAATGTATGAATGCTAGCTATTGTAACAAATAGACTTGAAGATCATATTCTTTGTAAAAGACGTTATTGGAAGCCAAATCAATACTCTTGATAGATTCTCTTTCCTTTTACTACTCTGCACAACTTTTGAATTACTTACCTATGTAAGTAATTCTTAATGTATGAATGCTAGCTATTGTAACAAATAAACTTGAAGATCATCTTCTCTGTAGTAGCCATCATTGAAAGACGTTATTGGAAGCCAAATCAATACTCTTGATAGATTCTCTTTCCTCCTACTACTCTGCACAGCTCTTGAACTCTGAACCCCTACACTATCTTTCAAGCTTACATTTATACACAGTGAGGACCTGAATCGATTCAGGTTCCTTTACAGCTCGACAGACTCTTGAAATTCTCTAAAATCCTAAATTTCGCCTAATTCTCTAAAATAACTGAAACTTCCTATCTATTCACATTTCTAACTAATCATTTCTCTCATGTTCTCTACAGTTAGAGAACATTTACAATTACTCACTTTTTATTCAAAAATACTAATAATTACATGAGAAATTAAAATCATGAGACCCCCTATGTCTACTTAGGTACAAAGAAATTCTTGAGCCTAATGCCCCTGCATCATGAAGGTAGAAAATGAAGCAGAACATAATTTGGAAGAGTACCATATATATGTGACATGTGATCTGAAGTATCAAAGATCATATGACAATAAATTTGTTGAAGCATCTAATCTCAAAATATTGGGAGAATTGTTTACAATAGAAAAACACAAGAAGCATTCACAATAGATCTAAACCTATGACTTCTTTGGTGGCATCTGAATCTTTTATGGAATTATAGTATGCTGAATTTTTGTGCACTCTGACATACAAGTTTTGAAATCTTTGTGGCATTATGCCTATGTGGTAGTTGAGTTCTATGACATATCTCTCTCTTTATATGATTCTTTGTGGCTTGATTCATTGTGCTAAAATGAATGTCAAAAGGTACATAATGATGCAAATTTTAGAGACACCTTTTCAATAACACAGAAGTAGCCCTCGCCCAAGTAAAACCCTATTATTTGAAGATACATGAAGAACGAAGTATTGTGCGAAGGTTTGAAGTATACTCTTTCTCCAAGTTCTATAACCCTAAATTTGTACTTAATGCATCACCATCTCAGATCTAGTTCTAGACCAAGAAATAGAACTAGTTCTAGTTCTCCAAGAGTTTGTTTTTACTCTTTACATTCTGAATCTGGAGTAGCAGCACTAGTCACAGGGTTAGAAACAATGTTATCCAAGGAACCAGGCTCTGCCAAAATAAATTGTGGCTCAAACAGGTAGCGTGCATCATTATAGTATCATTACAAAAACTTCAGAACATCCAAGGCTACAAAGCCAAATGATGTATCATGAGGGATTAGGAAGTTCCAAACAAAACCGGAATAGATCACTGTGAAAACTGTGAAAAAAAATATGGACACAATTATTTAAAATAGAGAAAACAATATATAGTTCCAAGACGTGATAAGTAGTCAGCATCACCACCCAAAAAGTCACAAAACGCCTGCAAAAAAAAGAAAAAAAGAGAGTTGTACTAGTGCTTCCCAAAAAGAACAGGAAAATAGTATGTGAGGTTAATGGCCATAAGAGACAGACCCTATTCAGGAAAAATTAACAACACTAGCTGCCCCTTGCCCATACGACCTGTGAAGCTGATAGTGCATGACACCGAAACTACTATTTAGGCCTCTCTTCGACAAGCTGTCAGCAACGGTATTTATTTCTCTGTAAACATGTCGAAAGGTGATTTCCATAAATGAGTTCTTCAGCGATTCAATCCTCTCCATAGTTCCCAACTTACTGCTTCTATACAACATCTTTTTACTGGTGTTTACAATTTATTTTCAATATAAGAATGTCTATTTAGTATTTACTATTAACTAAAACTCTGACAGTTTGTGTTCCCATTAGATATTCCTTCTGAAAGGCACTCAGGAGTCAGTAGCATGCGAACATACATAATTTTCAAACACACAATCGAAAAATAAAAGAAGTTTCAGTTTGAGGTTAACATGCTCGGTTTCATGCAATAGCACACTTTAAAAGCATATATTATCATAGAAAATTCTCTCTATTTAAATGACTGTGGAACACCTTAGAAAAAACAAAGGGTGCTTCATTAATGGCCATAAACTTCATTTGAAAGGGCACAATCCGTTTAAATAACAGTCAAAATTTAAAATAAAATCCCATTAATAAATACGGCCATGAGATGAAAAAACTCAACAGATTTAGTTTGTGGTAAAGAGAACCGTTACATTGACTTAAACCCTGGTCGAGAACCAACCATAAATCTCTACAAAATTTAACGATTCAGAATTATACAAACAATACAATGAGGAAAGGGTTATCAGTGTTTTATGAGGAAAGGGTTATCAGTTTTTTTATGTATGGTTTATCAGTTTGACAGAAAGGGTTGATGAGTTCAGGATTCAAAAATGACAAAATAATCAAATGGGATGAAATGCATGCTTAATTTACAACAGAACTCTACCAACAATCAAATTAGTTTCCAACAGAACATAATAAATCATAAGACTGAAGTAAAACATTGTACAACCTGAACGCTCCATTCCCCTCCATATTTCTATATGTAGTACATAACATTCAATCTTGGTTAAAAATATTTAAAAAAAAAAATCCACCAAATGTGCTAGTTTTAAGTAAATAGGTGACATAGCTAATTCGAAAGTTCTGTCCAAGCATCAGTAATAGGAGATAATCTGAGATTTTATTAGATGTTCACCGCATAAAATATGTCAAAATACCGTAGCTATATCCCTGGCCTGAGACTGCAATGAAGAGGTCCAAAGTATGGAAACTTCAATAGAACCAAGCCTTAATATAGGGTTGCAGTAGGTCCGAGGGTTTAACTGATTCAAGTCTTAATAAAAAGATACAACACAGAACCGATCTCTTATGATATATCTATGTCCTCCAATAATGACAAAAATTAAATTCTCTTGAGCATGGTAATAGAACTAAATTTGCTTACAACAGTCCACAAGATATCCACTCATTTCTAGAAATTCTGCAAGAAGAAAATGAAAGTCATGTGTAACAAAGTATTATGAAAAGAATTCAAGAAACTAGAACTTAGCCTGAATATCCTAAAACTGAAGTTGGAAACATTGTCTCTCCAAGGTTTTTAATGTTGCAATCCTCTATTCAACATTGATACAAATGTCGAAAACAAGTTAAAAGATGAACCAAATAATAGCATTCAAAGGAAAGACTAGGATGTCACCATTTCTACCTGCTATCCTTGAAAATAAGGAGAGCTAACTTACATGCTTTTGTGTTTGCAAGGTGGACTTGAAGACCATGTTCATCCTAGAATGAGCTCAAAATGTACTTTTGTTTTTGGATTCATGAAATAGAAGGACAGTGTTGTCAAAAAATAGTGAAATGGAGATCCCATAGAGGGCCTCCACCTTTACCACCCATGGATTTTGAAATGAGAAACTCTCATCCATAAATATGAAGTCCAAATAATGTGAGGTAGTCGACACCCTTGCTTGACTACTATGTTAATGTATATAATTGACCCCAGAGATGATCATTTGAATCTCATATAGGGTCATTATTATAGAGATCGCCAAGCATAGGAGAGGTATACCTTCAGCCTCTCAAATAGTAGGTTTCTTCCAACTATATGAAAGGCTTAACATGTGTCCATGGATCAACAATATACTTACTTTTCCTTCCTCAATAGCATTTGGGAGGATTGAAAAATAGTCAAAAGTGCGGTGATTCCATTTGCAACGACTAAACCTTAAACCTGCAATTTCTTCCTCTCTACCCATATGGAGATGAATTTGTATGTTCTTCTGGAAAAGAGTTTGAACATGGTGTATCCCAGCATGATAGTCTCACAATTAATTGATTCAAAGGTCAGGATGTATGCAGGAGGCGGAGGACTTGAGTGAACTACCATACTAAGGAGGAGAGCATGAGTATTGAAACTGGGTATTGCTTCTCTGGTGAACACTTGATTACTTACTGTAATGAGTTTTACATATTAAAATTATATTCATACTAAGAGAAGCCAAAATAATAGAGATTAAATTTTCTAGATCTAAACACCCAATTTCCATAAAATCAAGAGAAAATTGGGTTAAAAAAATTTAGCAAATTGATATTTCAAAAACTAATGTCAGGAACAAGAACTGTAAACTACTTAAACCCTAACAAGAAATTTTGAATTGGATTTTCATGGCATGTTGTTTGCCCCATCTTAGTTAGATTGGAATTACACCTTGCAATTTGATAAGAGTTTGTATTGCTTGATGAACAAAATGCAACTTTAATTGCAACAAAAAAAAGGCAATCCTCTTGCAGAGTCCATACACTAGAAAATTTGGCCCAATTTCCGATGGCAACTTCGTCGCTATTTTGACACATAGTTGTCGCAAGAGTGACAGTTCAAGGATAGACAAAACATGGTTCACCATAACGTCGCAATTCCGACGCCTTGACAAAGTGTCGCAATACCGACACTTTTTTCGTCGCTTCCAAACAAGCGTCGCTCTTCCGACGTTTCCCAAACCATCACTCTTCTGAATTTTGTAAAGTGTCGCCATTTCGACGAAATGTGGTCCGACATTTTCAACGTCGCTCTTCCGACATTTGTAAAGTGGCCATTCCGACGAAATGTGGTTCGACATTTTGAACGTCGCTCTTCCAACGTCTTTATACTGTCGCTCTTCCGACGTGTCTAAACTGTCGCAATTCCAACACCATACAAAAGTGTCACAAGACTGATGTATTGCAAAAGTGTCACAAGATTGACGCTTTCCAGAGGTGTCGCAATACCGACGAAATGTGGTCCGACGTTTTGAACGTCGCTCTTTTGATGTCTTTATGATGTCGCTCTTCCGACATTTCTATACTATCGCAATTCTGATGCCATACAAAAGTGTCACAGGATCGATGCATTGCAAAAGTGTCACAAGACAGATGCTTTCCAGAAGCATCATAATACCGATGCTTTCCAAAAGCGTTGCAATACCGACGCCAGGAAGAACTGTCGCAATATCGATGGACGTCACAAGACCGATGAAAATGGAAATCGTTCAAAACGTCAGAAGAGCGACGCTTACAAAGCGTCGAAATACTGGCGACGGTTTCAATCTTTAAAAAAAAATGAAACTTTAAAACATGACAATAAATCTCCAATATTTGTTATCACAATAAGAAATCAATGATCAATGATCACGTCAAATTTTCCTCGTAGCGTGACGGGTCTAATAAATTTTATTGTAAAGGTTGCTGGCCAGTGACAACTGCAGCATTGAAGGAAATGCATTAAAGAAAATTAATGAGGCTGCGAACTCCAAACCAACTGGCAACAACCCTGATAATTTTCCTTACCAACTTCCAGGTTGTGACTCGGGCTTCAGACTCCAGAGCTAAGAATTTTCTTTTCATCGTGTTGGAGAAGAGAAATGCAACCTGCAACAAAAGAGAAATTCCTCAATCTCACTGCTCAGGACTCGGAGTCATTCCTTGCTAACACGGTATGTGGAAATTTTGATAAGATAACTTTCTTCACCCTTGTTTTTACTAAATTTATTCTTTTGAAAAGGGCCTAGTTCCATTTCAGAAATTTTCAACTTTCGACTTCTAGAATTTGTACATATGATTTTTGCACTGAGGTTTTGTTATTAATGAGGAGATAGTGTCTTGGTTCTATCTGTATAAAATAATTGCCTCTGTTTTTTTCTTCATGTTCAGGGTTTTTTATTTTATCAAACCCTACCTCTCTTTTAAGCATGTCTGCAAATTAATATATTCCAGGAATGTACACAATTCCAGGCTTCATGTACAACATATTGTATCAACTATATTTTAACAAGTGAGCTGCATGCCCATATAGTGTTACAGATTACAGGGCTTTATTTGGAGATTAAATGATAAGCCTGACAAGTAAAGAAATGTGGCAAACAATAGGTTTACAAAGAACCACACTGCAAAAAAACTTAAAAACAAAAAACTGATCAACATCTACAGATAAAAGATAACCAAAGACCTAAATGCTTAACATTTATGAACTCTGGATGCCCAGAACTTCCTGTTCATGCCTTTTCTTTTGTGCTTTGACTGAGTCTGCAACATCTGCCTGCATTCGATCTTCTTGAAATTCGGCCTCCATCAATTCCTTCTCATCTTTAGCGCTCAATTTCTTCACCTATTTGTCCATTCATACCGAAGTAGCATATATTCAGTTTCACAATGACCTAATGTCATCATGTACTCAACAAGTTAAAATAATTGCCTCGTTTTTTTCTTCATGTTCAGGGTTTTTGATTTTATCAAAACCTATCTCTCTTTAAGCATGCCTGCAAATTAATATATTCTAGGAATGTACACAATTCCAGGCTTCATGTACAACGTATTGTATCAACTATATTTTACTTGATGAAATTTGTAGCCCTATATATAGTTGATTACTGGAACCATTGGAGAATAAATGACGTCAATCTGGCAGCATAAATCCAAATAATTCCCTCTTGTAAACAGACACCTCTAAATATAACTAGAAATTTCAAATGGTCTTAATGTCAAAGAAAGTACAAAATCTATGAATGTGTTAAACCAACTTTAACATTACAATAAAGCGGGATGGATAAAACTTAAAAACAATTATGAACTGACAAAAATGATCTTATACGCTAAAATGAAAGAAGCATTGCGCCACTACTATGTTTCGAAATTTAGACGATGAGTAGATCAAGGTGCTTGGTTTCTACCCACATACTAGATCCTTGTACTAAGCATAATAATAAGTGACCTTAAAAAATGATTTTAAGCAATGCCTTTGATATGCATGTAAGAACACCACTTGTATAATGAGGGAGATGTAATATTGTCCAAGAAGCAGATTTATACAGAGTGGTCCAAGATTGTGTATTTATGGAAGATACAACTGATTTTGGCATGAAACATGTATCCAAGATTTCAATGTGGCCTTATTTTAGAGCCCATTGATGATTTACTATGAAACCTAAACTTTCAAAAACAAACACATTGAAATCACAGGATCTCCATCACGAATATCATAATGTTAAGCCGTCAACCAGGGTTTGTGATGAATGCTATAAAGCCCACATGGCAGTACCATAATATCATGTCTGGCTGTGTTTGACGAAAATTTCTGGACATCCTCACTTGGCGGAGATGGTGCGGAGCGTTAGTGAGGCCTACGTTGATGGAATGCCATAATTTCTTTGTGCAGAGTCCATGAACGGGCTTTGAGTCCAATGTGCAACTGCGGATGCTACAACATGTGCCGGAGCAGCCATCTGAACCGTTGCTCACGATCAACAGTGATCACCCCATGTTTGGGGTGGCCATATGGAGCTTTATATTGGCCTTCTCTGAGATTTAAATAACAATAGGTATTATATTACATCAAGCCCCATACTTTATATTGATAAAATTTAAAGAGTGCATAAATATTCTTGAAATTCCAATCATAGTTTCTAGAAAATTTCAACAGTCTTTGAAATGAACTACATCCTATTTAAACTACATCAAATATTTAGGCAAATCATTTTTTTAAACAGAAATTGGTGAATTTTATTTCAAATGTAGAAATTTAAACCATGAGAATAATCTAACCCCTAGGCTTTTCCCTATTTCTAATAGAAAATCCCAAAATGTATAAATTATAACACCCATAAACCCCAAAATTAAGTACAATAATTAAAACCTCCACACCTCTGAATTTGCTATATCGTGAAAAGAGCAGCATCCATCATCATGGGAAAGCAAAACCGATTATCCTTCTGATACAAACCAGCCTGCAGTAGATGTCTTATGGCTGAGTTGATTCAATCGATCACAGGAAACCTCTTCAGTTTCTTCAATATTGCCAAAATGCTCTAGCTTGTTTTCCTAATCATCATCAAAGTCCATATTTTCATCACATTGAATTAGTTGGGGTTCATTACGATCAGGTCCAGTGCCTATTGCAGAGCTCCGGACATCCAATCCAATATTGGAACTACCATACCCGTTCCCATTAGAGATTGTAAATCACGCTTCTGGCTTTAATTCGGTAAGTTCAAGAGCACTAGAACTGGATTCAGTTGATTTAGACTTGGTATAGTTGTCCTCTAATTTGTATTCCGATACAACACTATACTTGTGCTTCAACGTAGACAGAAATTCTGCAGCAATGGGATCTTCATCTATGGGGATTATGGATCTGCCCTCAAAAGCATCCCGAATATATGATTCATTTTCATTCAACTGATCATGCAAATCCACCCTCGTCTTCAGCACAGCAAGCTGAACTGAAGGCCGGTTTTTCAGCAATTTATGGTGGGGGTAAAGCCTGTCTTCCAGATCTTGACTATTTAAGTGTTTAATTGGCTTTTTTAGAGACCTGACCATAGAATCAAATGAATCCTGCGAATCCTGCAAAATAATAAACAATAGTAAGGCCATTATTTATTGGTTTGAAATAATAAACAACATGCAACAAACCCGCATAATTAGTAAATTATTTAAAGACAATGTTGGCAATATGTTTCCTGTATCCTATTATATGATTGTCCTTGATGGCAAGCTCTATATTTAATGGAGAATCGATATAAATAAGGATGAGTTAATTCATGTGTGAACATATGTATGCATCCTGATGAAGGATAATTGACATCCGTAAGAAACCCTGTGCTCTGTATGTTGATCGAGGAACCGATGTTAATACGGTTGACGGTGTATCCAAACTGGTAGACAGTGGAGTTATATATATTCGTTAAATATATGATGGAAGGGTCTACTCTATTAGTAAGGAGCTGACTGGCTTTCATGGAGAAAGGAACGAGGAGCGAGAGCAAACCAGTTATAACACGAAAGAACTAAAACAGAGTATTTGGCATTGAACTTTCGGTGGAACACGGACTAACCCTTTGGAATCATGAACGGAACCTGGAAGGAAAGAGGTGGAACATAACAAACGGAAGCGCGACGGAACCCTGCGTGGAAGAGCGGAACCATGACCTTGCAATAATCCAAGTAAAGAATTAACAGCATAATAAGATCTCTGGTGAAAATTTTTCAGTCAGCCCTAAATATTGATTCACCCCCCCTCTCAGTATTTTTCCCAACAGACAATAATTCCTACATATTAAAATATAAATTTATAACATACCAGCTCATACTCGAACATAACATCTGTATCAATATTCTTCTTTTGTATCTTCTTGATCTTCATCCAACTGATCGACATCTATACCAACATCTGATTCAGAAACGGTGTTTAAATGATCGACCATGTAAACATCATCATCAATTATGTCATTTTCAATAATATCCTCATCGACATCATCATCAATAATTGTTGCCTCATCTCCTATGCCTGGTTCATCTTCTAAGATATCTTCTTCATCTGTCCATGCATCTTCCTGCTCATCTGCCACTACATCATCTTCTTCTTGATCAATATCATCTTCTTCCTCTACAGTATACTCTACTGGCCTTCCTCTTGGATCATATCTAATAGCAAATGACCATTCCTTCTCACCTGGAACCTCTGAGTAAAAGACTTGTTCGCATTGGCTTGGAAAAACATAACGATCTTTTCCTGCTTCAAACTGCGATGTTTTAACCATTGGAAATCCATTGTCATGTTGAATAACTGTTCTATCATCATCACGTACATTCATTCGTAGCCTATACCATTTGACATCGAACAAAACTATTTTGAAGGAATTAAAGTCACACTAAACTATATCATCTAAGAACCCATAATATCTATTTTCAGATTCTCGAGGATGTCTGTCACTCCTGGAGGAAACATTAGTGACCTGGAATACTGCAGTTATCCCACTATCAGAATTTTTCCTGTTATCATCCAACTATTTAACGCGAAATTGACGACCATTGCACCACATAGCCTTGTGGTGTTTCAATTGCAATATGCCAAACATGAAAAATATGCATTCTCAATTAATAATTAAACATATAATTTACACAACATGAAAATTAACTGAAAAATCAAACTTCTTGTCACATTATAAATAGGTGAATTAATTGCTTACCTTTCTATCTTTCAAGCCATATGCTAAATCGATTTCCCTGTCCGTAACGTTCCCATCTCCACTACGATACGCTTCTCTAATCAATTCAGACAGTAGTTGCCATGATAACCTACCGTCGTTACGTGATTTACATGTTTCAATCCATTCACTCGTCCACTCAAGATTGTTTGGAATGTATAAAAGTAGCGCCTCATAATATTGAGCACCTGAATAAAATAACAATAATTCACCAATATTAATGAATATTACTTATAACCATGGTAAATTATATTAATTAATAAACAATGAAAGAATAAAACCTGAATGAATATAATGATCATATACATGATGTAAAAAAATGAAACATTATATGTATTATACATGATAAATCTTTTACCTCTCACTTTCCTCATTCTACCTTTTCCCAACAGGTGCTCCTCTTCAAAAATTTTGATGGAGTTCACATCCCAAATGCAATCCACCGCCTTCATGACTGGCGCAGCTAATTTAGGAAGATAATGACTAATATACACCATGGATTGATATACCACATATCCCTCCACCATAGAACCCTCAGGTCGTGCTCTTTGTTTAACCAAAGCCTTCAAGGATTTCAGGCGCCTCTCGACCATCCACATTGACCTTGTGTGTATTGGTCCACACATTTCAATCTCCTCAACTTGGTGTATCAAGTAGTGTTCTTGTGCATTGAAAATTTTTGGAGGTAGATACTTTTGCATTTCACACATTAGCCGAGGAATTTCTCTCTTCCAATACTTTATTTCATCTTGATGGATTTCTTTCAATGACAACCATCTGCAAATCATTACGCAAAGTTATTTCAATGAAACATATTATATATTTCATTACAAGTAAATTAACACATCATTTCATCAAGTACGAAAAGAAATTGTAGCAATTAGATTTTGCGTATAAATCAAAACTACTTACCTCATGTATTTACTAAGACCATATATAACTTGTTTGACATTGTTGTCGAAGTCGTTTGGGAGAGATACAGGTAGAGCATACTATAACAATAAAAAATGAATCGTTATTGGTTTCCAAATTAAACAGAAAAAAGGAAAATTTAAAATATGTATTCAAGAAATAACAAACAAAAACATATACCAAAAAAATTACCTTAATAAAGGTATGCCAATCATGTGTTTTCACCCCACTGAAGTCACCTTTCTTCGTTAAGATATTATTTATGTTTGAAGCAAAACCTGTTGGAAATTTAATTCTTCTAACGACCTCTTTTACATCATTGCTTTGTTATTCTGTTAATAACCATGGAATATTATTATAATTTCGACCTCCATTGTTATTTGATCCGTCGATCACACTTTTCATTGCATGATTTGATTTCTCAATGTCAGCACAAATTTTGTCAATTTTATCTCTCTCGTGTGCACCATCTATGGTTCTCCATAACATTTCTGTCACATTCTTCCCGACATTCATTGTATCAAACAAATGAGCTATTTTTAGGTCCTCATAGTAGGGCAACCTCGCGAATTGAAAAGGATAACATTTCATTCCAGGTGGAAGTACAATATTAGTACCTTCACGGCGACGATGACCTTGATATCAAAGAATAAAATAAATCAGAACAATATTAATTATAAAATACAATAAAATAAATTCATTAGTTAAAACAAAAATTCCAAACATTACATAAACAAATAATATAGATATATATATATATATATATATATATATATACACACACATTACGTACCAGCTGCTCGATGATTATTAATTTTGTTATATTCCAACATCCACAACTGAGGTGTCATTCTTCGTGGTTTTAATCTAGTATCTTCTTTATCATTGAAAAGATGTTTTTCAGTAGTATGATACTTATGGTTCCTAGGGAGGAAGTGCCTAAACTCATCAAACACCATCTTTTTTAATTCTGCTGAATGACGATACTTCATCTTAGGGCCACAAACTGGACATGCAAATCTACCCTTTGTTTGAAGACCTGCAATAGATGGATCAATAACAATTAATATACTATGAGATCATTTTTAAAACATACAATATGGTATATCTAATTTAGATAATTATGTATCATATTAAAGTGCAATGAAATATTACATACCACAAACATGTGTTAGTCCTGGGGCATCATGAATTGTCCATACAAGCGTTCCACGACATTTAAATCTCTTCTGCTTGATTGGCTTAGTGATGTCATACATAGTGATGCCATGCCATAACTGTATTAGCTCATCGATAAGAGGCTCAATATATACATTCATATCTTTGACCTGGTACTTACCTAATTGTTCAAAATTACGGAACATAATAATTACTCTCATGATATATGTATATATAAGTAAGTAAATAAATAAAATATATATTTATTCAAACAACGAGAGAAATGAAAATGTTACATTCAAAGAAATAATGTATCAAATACCTGGAATAATCATAGTCAACATTATGTGCTCCCTCTTTATTGACATCCAAGGAGGAATGTTATTGTTGATAACGAAAATAGGCCGCACTGAGTAAGTAGATCTAAGCTCTCCGAATGGTTAACACCATCGGCTGCCAATGAAAGCCTGACATTACGAGGTTCATTTTTAAAATCTACATATTTTTCCTCGATTTCTCTAAATGCAGAACCATCTGCAGGCATTCGAAGAACACCATCTCCACTTCTATTCTTTGAATGGTAATACATAAGCTGTGCTATGCTGTTACACCTGAACATTCGCTGCAAACGTGGAATTATGGGAATATGACGAAGAACCTTTTGAGGCACCTTTTTGGTTAGTTGATTTGTTCGATATCTACTGGTACCACATTTCGGACATTCTGTTTTCAACTCATGTTCTCCATAATATATAATATGATCTTTAGGACATGCATCTATAGTGTTATATTCCATTCCAAAGTGTTTCATAATAGCACGTAGATCTCGATATGTTCGAGGTAAAGTATTTGGCGATGGTAACAAATATTCACCCAACAATCTACAACAGAAACAAAAAGTAGTGTCTTGTAAATATTATTAATCATATATATATATATATAATAGTTATTAAAACCGGAACCGGTGACCGGATCGGTGGAGCTAATGAACCGGGTTTCGAACCGGAACCGGTCTAACCGGTAGCGATCAGATCTCAATGAACCGGTTTTAAAAAAAATACATTAAATAATTATTTTTTAATAAAATCAAAAATAAATAAATAAATAAAAACTATTTTTAAGATTTGCAACCATGATTCCAAGCCAATAGAGACAAAATATGAAAATTTTGCTCATTTATATACCATGCAAAGGTGAATATATCAAAATGGCAGTAAATGCAATACATATCATCGAAAAATACATAAGCAAACTTGTTGAAGTAATGTATCAAGTTTCTCTTATATTATTCACTGTGTTTTATTGCTGAGTTAATATTATAATATACAATCTGTCCCTGCTCAGATCTGTTTTCAATTCATTGTACCAGCCTTAAAGACAATTACGGGTTCAGTATATATATATATCAGACCAGCATTTTGAAGATCTTGTATTCTTCATTATCTATGTTTGCTTGGCAATAAATTTCTAGAAAAACATCTACAACACTTAGAGGTATTGAATTGGTTTATGAAACCCACTATTAGTGCTATTTGTAACAAGTTGAGAGAGCATTACAACTTCAGCAGTCTGCTTACAATGTGTTTGACGAAATTTATCACTAAAAAGATTCATTAAAACCCAGAAAACTCAGTAGCCAGTTTAGTGCATTTCCAAGCGGGAATTTTCTAGTGGTCAATTTATTATTGCCAGTCACATTTTCATTAGGTTGTATGTTGTTGTCCCTTCAGTGGCATCAGACCATTTGCATCAGTCTTGATGCCATGATCAAATTGCTTGTATGCTGTGTGAAAGGTTTTGTATTTATGTTGCTGCTATGTGTGAGCAGAGAGAGAGGGTCTGATAGTTCCTAGCTGAGTGTGAAATAAGGTTGCTGCTGATTGTTTTGAGAACAGAAATTGTCATCAAGTACACTTGATGAGTTGCATGCTGCCAGGGATTTTATGCTAGCCAGCCTTGTATTTATCAGTCATCATGTGTCTTGTTTCTACTATAAGGTGTTGAGTATGAGTTATTAGAGAAGTTTGTTGCTAGTATAATAGAGGAATTTGCAGCTCATGGAGGAGACACTGAGGAATTTGCAACTCATGGAGGAGCACCTAACCGGCCGGTTAAGTACGGAACTGACCGGTTTATTCATAAACTGGTCGGTTCCTTACTTAACCGGCCGGTTAGGTCCGATTAACCGGCCAAAACAGGTGAGAATAGGCTATTGACCGGGTTGCAAGGCCGGTTCCAACCGACAGCTATCCTGACTGGCCGGTTTTGATAACTATGATATATATATATAAATTATTATTTTACACATTTATTACCATTTAAAAAAGGGGAAAATAATCAACATTTACATATATGTGATCATATATACATATTGCATACCTTAGGAGTTGTGTCATACATCTGTTTGACAAATTATTCATAACCTTTAAGTTCAACAGCAACAATAGCAAAGAGCCAGTGAACTTAAAGGTTATGAATAATTTGTCGAACAGATGTATGACACAACTCCTAAGGTATGCAATATGTATATATGATCACATATATGTAAATGTTGATTATTTTCCCTTTTTTTAGTTGTAATAAATGTGTAAAATAATAACTTATATATAGGTTATTATTTTACACATTTATTACAACTAAAAAAAGGGAAAATAATCAACATTTACATATATGTGATCATATATACATATTGCATACCTTAGGAGTTGTGTCATACATCTGTTCGACAAATTATTCATAACCTTTAAGTTCACCGGCAACAATGTAGCAGAGAGAAGAGTTGCATTTGAGTGTTCAAAAAGTCGTTCACTTGACCTTTCAATCAGAGGTACATCATAAATACCGTCACTGCTATCTCCACCATCATCATCTGACTCACCATACAAGTCTTGGAGCATTTGATTTGTCCCATCATTAATTTGAATTGTCTCATTACTTTCATCGTGATCTACCTCCATGGGATCATTAAAATTACCTTCATCATTCGCTTCATGTTCTTCACCTTGTACAACATCATTTCCAATACTAATATTTGCTGTAATATTCTCTTGTACTGGTGCAACATCATCTAATCTACTACTATTTTGCTGTGGAAGCTGGTTGATCATCTGCAAAAAGTTGGGGGGCAACTGTGCCTTCATGAAAATTACAAACATTAATAATTAAACATTAGTGCGCATATAAAAATATTAAAATAATATAAAATTTTACGATATAATCAAAATGAAGATAGATAATTAATTACCACGGGACGATAGTCATTCGATCCACCATCAATGTGCCCATATTTCCTACAATGCACTGTTGTTGTTGCTATTAAAACTCCAACATTATTTCTCATACAACATTTTTTACAAGGGCAATAAACTCTGCCATCACCCCTTTCACCCTTTTGAATTTTTTTTCCAGCTCCAATGTTTTCTTCCATTGATGCAAATTATCCTATAAAGAAAACAATAAATCTCTCTCAATGGTGTATAAAACCCAAGACTTGTTGAACTCAATGGGAGCTCAATATATAAGCAAAAAGAAAATAAAAGTGGGCATTTTACAAATTGTGAGATTTTTACAAAATGTGGGCTTTTTACAAAATTGTGGGCTTTTTACAAATTGTGGGCTTTTTTTATTCTTAATACATTTTCTGTATACTAAATATATTTTTCCAAAATTTCAGATGCAAACTGTAGTCTCTACTACGTTTGGAAAATTGGAGGTTTATAAAAGATAAACTGCGAACATAATTGTACCACTATGATAAGAAGCTGTCAGAAGCATTCCTTCTGCTTCACAAACATGGAACTACCTTAAGAATGCTTATGGTTGATATAAATATTAGAGCATGGCAGTTAAATATAGTAGTTATGCTAAAATACTGAATAACAGCTTGAGAGTGCTCTTCAGATACTGTACGAATGCACCAAATTAAGGTTGTACCATTACTAAAGATAAATGGCCAAAAATAGTCAATTTTGATATCGTGAAGTTATGTCTTTCTCGGTAACAAACTGGGGATAGGATGGCAAATATGAGAGAACTAAGTTCCAAGGACTAAAAAACCAAGGCCAACATAGTTCTGCCTTGAATCAGAGACAAAACAAAGCTGCCCAAAAAAGTGTTTGAGAGCACCCATTGAAGCTCCTATATATAACAGAGTCAACATTTTCCTATTGAACAAGTTTGTATAGTCAAAGCCACAGCAAGATCAGATAGCCACGATCCTAAATGAGAACCAGAGCCAAAGCTAAGACAGATCCACGTTTAGCAGAACAAGACAGCCATAGCAAAGGATTTGACCACAGAACCAGATCATGAGAGATAGCAAGATTCTTGCTTCAACTGTGGAAATGTAGAAACTGTACAAGGGCTTTGCTTCCAGCAGATTTCATTGTGACAGTAATTTCTATGGTGTTGTAAGCGCTCATTAGTAGAATCTTAAAGCCATTCCGGAATTCTTTTAACCTGGAGAGGGTTTTCTGTGGTTATAAATCCTCATGTTCAAATTCCATTGTCGATTGGTTGTGTTTGATATTATGTTTTCACTGTCCGCAGTTGAATTTTCGCACAGAAAATTATCAGTCTAAAGCGGAGAAATTTTGCAATGTTTCTTTTGCTTCTATTGGCAAATATTTAACGAGAACTCTGCTACTGCGTTGTGGGGGTCTTTGGGCTGAATAGGGACTTGGGTTTTTGGAATCAAACTTGAGGTTAAGATGCTCACATCGAAGAATGACACGGTGAGCCTTAGCATGGAGTTGGGAGTACCAATTTGAAGTGCGAGTACTGGGGCATTGTACCAATAAGCTTAGGTTCGTTTTGGACCCTAATAAAAGTTCTTCCCAAAAAAAACGTGTTCTCTTTTTCTGTAACCGCATGAAATTCTCATTCTTTAGCATTCAGTGGGGATGGATAAAGGCATTTTCATGCTCCAGAAATAAATCACTCTGGGCAACCCAGGCTCTTACAGGCTATGTTGATCAATGAGTCAATGACTGGCTGCCTCAATTAGGAAATCTCTATTGGTGGTTGCAGATACTATTTTGGATGTTGAATTCCACGATCCTAATGGAAACCGGTACCTTCAGCTCCAGTACCTGTTCACAAAAGAGGGTGCCATAGTCATTCATGCGTGCAGAGAGGGTGAATTGTAGGCATTGCAACAGGAGGTGTTGTTGTTGTTGCATTGGCCACTAGATTGTTTGTCTGGTTCTGTTACAAGCACAGAGTATTGAAAAGGACAGACAAATTTAGTTCAGATATTGTGAAATTGCCTTGGAAATTCACCTACAAAGAGCTCAGCAATGCTACGAAAGACTTTTTTTGAATGTGATTGATAATAGATAATTGCAAGCAAGGGTAATCCCCTTGTGAAACCCAAATTTCTGAGCATTTTCTAAAACCTGATGACGGAGACATTGTAATGAACAAGCGCCTAGGTCCATATTACGTCCAAATCTACCAAGAACCAAGATCTATAAAAAAAAATCCACAGTATCTGCGAACTAAGAAGAAGAGGCAGAAAATGTGTTCTGCTTACCTGTTCGAATAGTGGTTGGGGTTTAGCACGGCAAAAATTTGACAGAGCCCATGTACAATTTCGTATCATTGAAATTCTGGCAGTATCATTCAACTGGGCAAGCACCTGCCTCGGAGCTCCATGACTGAGGGAAAGATCCCTAAATGATGCAGAGTCTCCAACAATATTTCCCAAAGCCCAAACAGCCTTACACGAACACCAGTTGAACTCAAAGTTGCCTAAACAACCTTACACGAACACCAATTGAACTCAAAGTTGGGTAGTAGTTTTTAAAATCAAATTCCAAAATTACAGACGTATAAAGATAGTTGGGAAGAATAATTTTATGCCTCTAAAATGAACGTGCTACCTGTTCTTGAACATTATCATTCCCGGAGGCAAGAAGTTCCACAAATATAGGCAGTGCCCCGTAATCAATCACAACCTTTGTATTCTCAGAGGCTCCAAAAAAACCCAAATAGGGTCAACCCTACTACAGGAGGAAGGGCCTGCAGTAAGAACTTACCATTTTGCAAGAACTGAGGGCGAATGCTGCTCTGCAAGAGCTGAGGGCGAATGCTGAGAGTGAATGCTGTTCTGCAAGAGCTGAGGGCGAATGCGCGCGTGATATCAGACATTAATGTAGTTTTTAAAAAAATCATTTTTATGTAGCCCGCATTTGAATTTTCTGTTTTCCTTATTTTATTGGGCTGAACTGGATAAAATTGAATATGAATAGTGAGTTAATTGTAAGATCAATGGGCCAAGGCCATACATCAACATTGACCATAGTGGGGAAGTATAAAAGCATGGATATTCATGCAAGTATAGTTATTAATGTAAGATCTAGCATCAACTGAAATTCACGTTAAAAAGTAGATGAAAAATGTACAATCATCCATTG
Source organism: Pinus albicaulis (assembly GCA_034641835.2). Classification (NCBI taxonomy): domain Eukaryota; kingdom Viridiplantae; phylum Streptophyta; class Pinopsida; order Pinales; family Pinaceae; genus Pinus; species Pinus albicaulis. Next base: position 1,278,646,599 of record CM076574.1, on the reverse strand, counting down.
GAGAGGTAATCTATAATTATCCAGTAAGACTCTTGGCTATGCATTGAGACTAAACTAATTCTCAATATTTTTGAATAATCATCCATTGGAATTTAGTAGGAAAACCATAGTAAATCATTTTCCAATGGCCATGCAAAAATATAAAAAAAAAAAATATCAATGGTACATCAACTTTCATACATGAGAACCTGGATGCGGGTGAAGTTGGTGGTGAGCCTTATTTCAGCTGCTATCCACCCATTAATGTCAATTAATGTCGACTGATCGGCGTTTAATACCATTCACTCGCTCGAATAAACCGTAGTCCCGCTCCTCGATACACATTCACATGCTGCGACATGACTCATCCTCCAGTTCATACTTATGGTGGTTTATTGCAGTCGATTCACAGTTGCACGGTAGACTGGGTTGTTATTATGGAACGTCCCTCTGGTCTAAACAGAATTCCCCCGCCTGTGAATCTGTGGTGCGCTCCAGGAGCAGGGCTTTCTAATGTTCGCACTGTAACTAGTAAGAGGAGTTGTCTCAATTGTTGTTTGGATTTTGGAGAAAATCTCCACTTCTGCCACGCTGGTTCCTGCAAGATTTCTTCTATCGCCCTGTTGCCCCTCTTGCCTCAGTCTTCTGTCCATCTTTTCCCTCCCTGCCCTGTTGTCTCGAGTGCGACTATGCCACGCCTTAGGCAGAGAATGCGCTGCCGAAGAGGCTCCACGAGGCGCCAAATTCGACGCTCTCCCTCCACCTCTGGAACCTCTGCTGCGTCTATCTCCCACTCTGACAGTCAACCTAGAGGGTGCCTTCTCCGCTCGGGCCGTCGCCTTGCTTCCCCCTCTCCTTCCGCTCCTCCTGCTCAAACCCACACCGCGCATTTTTCCTTTAACAGCACTCTCAATCAACCCAGGGTGACTGCCTCAATTACGGTCGTCTTTCGTGAAGAGCCCCAGGAAATTGTTCCCAGTTCTCGCCCGGTGGAATGCAGCCTCTCGGCGGCTCAGGATTCGGCGCAGTTTGTTGGGCTGAAGCACCCTGATAGTGCGAACGTGCAGGGTCAGATGGGCAAGGCCACGTAGGACCAGGCGAACAAGGAAGCAGTGGGTCAACCTACTAAGAGGCAGGACGCAGTGCAAGCGAGCGAGGCGCAGATTACTCCTCCTCCCGGGAAGGTGATCCATTATGTTGCTGACCTGTATAATTCTGACAGGGAACCAGATGAACTCTAGTGCAGAGTTGTCTACGAACCTGATCCTGACGAATAGTTCCTCCTCTTCACTCTGGTTTTTTGCTCTATTTCTGCCCATTCTCACGGGCCTGTTCATGTGTTTCCTGCTGTCTCTAAAAATGCATCTATTTTTTTTGCTTCGATATGGTCTCCAGTACTACAATTCTCTGGTTCCCCTGCGCGGGATTTTTCAAATGAACTGTTTCAGACTGGTTTCCCTCTTGCAGGGCAGTCTTCAAACTATGGTTTTTTGTTTCAAATGCCACAGCACTCGGTAATGATCAGGCTTCGGCCTGCTGTACTGTACTCCTTTTGTTAATATAATTACTTTTACGTAGAAAAAAAAAACTTTCATACATGAGAAAATAGATACTGACAAATGGTACATCATGGCCTGATTAATTTCGCTCAGCAATTTCAAATGGTATAAAATTTAGTCAACAGTAATCATCAATTTCTGCACACAGAGACTAATTTCTCTGGAAGCCTCAGATTTCTTTGGCTTGTTATTCTTATAACTACATAGACATAATTAATAGAGAGATTGAGGACAGAAAAAAATCTAGGGCTTAGTCTCCACTACTCAACATGTTTTGTGAGAAATAATACATAGATTGATTTCTCTGAGTGCCTTAGCATTCTTTGGCTCATTTTTTTAATCACAAAAACAATAAAAAATGCACTGAGGATTTGTTCTTAGTCCGATTATGCAATTTTTATAAGACAGATTATGCAATATTAATAATAAACATAAATTTATTACAATTTAGGGAAAGCTCGTTCATGTTTTTTTCTTTATATTGGAAGGTTTACCTGATTTTTGAAGTAATTTTTAGTAGATCATAGTGTTGGAATATTTAAAATTCCAGAACAACAATGGAGAATAAAACTCCCCTCTTCAATACAGAGAATATATAATAAAAAAATTCTTTATTGGAAACAGAGTTTTCACTGTAAAAACTATTTCATTAAACTTAAAAACTTTGGTTACAAAATCTCCTCTGACTGAGGGAATAAAAAAACTTTGACTGCT